>JBBGZY010000377.1:1200000-1727500 GCA_037952925.1 Lithobates clamitans | reverse complement strand
TTGACCATGAATAAATGGATCTTTTTTGAGTTTAGCAAAAGACTTTATGTGTTTTCTTTTAAATCATTGATTTTACACACAATGTTAAATTAACAAGGGACAACAATCTCATTGAGTTTTAAAAAAACACACCAAAAATACATTACTAATGTTAATAATGTTCAAGTGGTAAGTCTTGAAAATAAAAAAATCTACATAAACAAAAACGGTGCTTTGGGTTAACTTTATCTAAAAACTAAAAAATAATCACTAGAAAAAAAAAAAAAGAATAATGGGTTCTTTGTGGTAACTTTACAAACCTAAAAAAAAAATAAAATAAGGGAAAAAGTATTATTAGTATGGAAACATTGTTTATAAAAAGCATACTATATCATTCATGAGATCAAAGAGAAAAAGAATTCAGAAATCAGTTTGGGAGAACTCTGATTATGAACAGCAAAACACCTTCGTTCTTTAGAGCATTCGTAAAGAAGAAATAAAATGCGCTGCATTCAACGATCACAGATTTTGCAGCGTGATGAATGTGCTACCTACAATACGAACACTAGTTTTACTAGACCGAGTGCTTCCGTTTAGTTTTTGCTTATGAGCATGCGTCGTTTTTTTGTCCGTAGGACTAGCATACAGACGAGCGGACTTCGGGGTCCGTCGTAGTTACGACGTAAAGATTTGAAGCATGTTTCAAATCTAAAGTACGTCGGATTTGAGGCTAAAAAAGTACGTTGAAAGTCCGGAGAAGCCCACACACGATCGGATTACCAGCCAGCTTTAGTCCGTCAGCGTCCGTTGGACTTTTGTAGCTGAAAAGTCCGACCGTGTGTACGCGGCATTAGGGGTATCCTCGTAGGACAGCTTGCAGTAATGATTCACAATTCAATATAGAGGCTAGTGCACTCTACAAATGAGAAATCGTTGCACGTTTATAGCGCAAAAAATAAAAAGTGATCAAATACCATCAAAAGAAAGCTCTATTTGTGGGAAAAAAAGGATGCAAATTTCGTTTGGGTACAGCATTGCATGACCGCGCAATTAGCAGTTAAAGCGAAGCAGTGCCAAATTGTAAAAAGTGCTCTGGTCAGGAAGGGGGTAAATCCTTCTGGGGCTGAAGTGGTTAATGCAGCAGATCAAAGATATGTCATGCTTACATCCCTTTGACATCGGAAAATGTCCAGCAGTGCCATCAGCACAAAATTAGCAGAAACCAGCGGAACCCAGGTTCATCCATCTACTGTTCAGAGAAGTCTGGCCAGAAGTGGTCTTCATTAAGAAATTGCAGCCAAAAAGCCATACTTCCAACATGGAAACAAAGCTAAGTGACGCAACTATGCACGAAAACATAGGAACCGAGGTGCAGTAAAATGGCAGGAGGTGATTTGGGCTTATGAGACAAAATTTGAAATACTGGGCTGTAGCAGGAGACAGTTTGTTTGCCAAAGGGCTGGAGAGAGGAACATTAATAAGTGTCTGCAGGCAACAATTGCTTGCAGACACTTTGCAGAAATTCCTTGCAAGTGTGGGGCTGCACTTCTGCAAATTGATTTGGGGATTTGGTCAGTGTCAATGGTGTCCTCAGTGCTGAGAAATACAAAGAGATACTTATCCATCATGCCATTCCAGCAGAACGGCATGTGATTGGTCCTAAATTTATTCAGCAGCAGGTTAACGACCCAAACATACAGCCAATCTCTCAGCCAAAGAACGACCTTCATCATAAAGAAGAACAAGAAGTCCTGGAAGTGATGGTTTGGCAGCTACAGAGCCTTAATCTTAACATATTTGTGTCTGTCTGGGATTACATGAAGAGACAGAAGGATTTGAGGCAGCCTACATCCACAGAAGATCTATGGTTAGTTCTCCAAGATGTTTGGAACAACTTACCTTCCTAGTTCATTCAAAAACTGTGTGCAAGTGGACGTAGAAGAATTTGAAGGCAAAGGGTGGTCACACCAAATATTTGATTTGGATTTCTCTTCTGATCATTTCATTTCCATTTCGTTAATTGATAAAATTAAACATGGTACAGCAGGCACGTATCAGTCATATGGCATGTTTGGTTTACATATTCTTTAAAGCCAATTGTTTTGAGCAGAACAGTGCAGATTACATTGTAGTGGGGACTGTTGGAATCCATCAATGTTTGTTCTCATTGTTCTACAGATCATAGTGCCCTCTATATCCAAGTGCTTGAAAGATACATTGTCGATATTAATATAATACATTTATAAATTATGGCATTAAAAATATTAAAGAGGAACTTAACTGTAGAATGTGTACCCCAAAAAGGCAAGAAGAAAGCAGAGAGCTATAGTCACCAGTATGTATTGTGTTTCTTCAGCAACTGATCTTTTCCCCATTACAGATTGGCCTTGTTCTGCACTACTGTTTGTGTGGAGGTGGTCATCTAGGTAGAGGTGGGGTTTGGTTTCTTTATGTCAGAACTTTCAGCAAGGGAAACAGTGATATCAAATCTCACTCCAAATTTCATGAGACTTTCAGTGAGAGACAGCAGTGCCTTAGATCTCACACCTTAAGTATACAGCTACGAGAGTCCCAAAAAGGAGTGCACAATTCGAAAGGGAACTCTATCACCACTGAACTGCCACAAGCCACGAGCCACCAATGAGTAACACCCCCTGTTTCCATGGTGGAAAGTTCCACTGTCTGTGTCTCGTGTTAGAGAATTCAACAAAATAAGTCTAGTTTCTTCAAAGAAATTTGGCTAATTTGTGAACCAGTTGCTTAGTTTCATGTGAATGTTGAGCCATGTTTAGCTAATTTGTGATTTCAAATTTTTGTTCTTTGGGGACCATAAAGTTTTGGTGGGGAGAAGAGTGTAGCGACAGACATGGGCCTATTTCAGGGCTGGCCTACCGGGATACCGGGATATTTCCCGGTAGGCTGGCTGCATTTAGTACCGCTGAGGCCGCTTTTGCCTGGCTGGCTGCCTGTGTCAGCAATATGAAGAGCAGCGGCGGCTGCCGCACTATGCAATGTCTGTGTCCCTGTGTCTCCTCCTCCGATCCGGCGCCGCCCACACTCAACTAAAGTGTAATATGCCTCTGTGTGTGAGGGGAGGAGCAGGAGAACACCGTACTGCTTGATTTTTCCCTTCGTGACTGACTTGTCCCGTGCGGCGCCAGCACCGCCCACTAATCTGCACAAAGAGAATAGAAGTGGCCGGCCGTGCAGCTGCAGCACAAGAATTAAGGTACAATCTCTCTCTCTCTCTCTCTCTCTCTCTCTCTCTCTCTCTCTCTCTCTCTCTCTCCATTTGGGCATCTTGTCAGTTTCACTGTCTATTTCTCATTAAAGGAAATCCCAAACTAAAAAAACGTTTTGGCTATAGATGGACGTGTCAAGTGGCAAAACCAGGTGTCTGAGGTGTGTCCAAACCAGGCAATGGGGTCCATAATATTGTTACATGCAGGCAAGGGATATTAATTTTTATCCTTTATCATCAAGAACTGTTGTACCCATCGATTACAGCCACTGTGCCCATACATTCCAGCCACTGTACCATCCAACGCAGCCACTGTACCCATCGATTACAGCCACTGTGCCCATTAAACGCAGCCACTGTGCCATCAAGCCCAGCCACAGTACCTATAAATTGCCACCACTGTGCCCATTAAACACAGCCACTGTGCCCATCAAACGCAGCCACTGTACCCATAAATTGCCACCACTGTGCCCATTAAACGCAGCCACTGTGTCCATAAATTCCCGCCACTGTGCCCATCAAACACAGCCACTGTGCCATCAAACGCAGCCACTGCACCCATCAATTGCAGCCACTGTGCCCATTAAACACAACCACTGTGCCATCAAGCGCCACCACTGTGCCCATCAAGCGCCACCACTGTGCCCATTAAACGCTGCCACTGTGCCCATCAAACGCTGCCACTCTGCCCATCAAACGCAGCCACTGTGCCCATCAAACTCAGCCACTATGCCATCAAATGCAGCCACTGTAACAATCAATTGCCGCCAGTTTGCCCCATCAATTGCCGCCAGTTTGCCCCATCAATTGCCACCAGTTTGCCCATCAAATCCTGCCAGTGTCCCCCCCCGCCCAGAACTTACCTGTCTCAGGTCAGCGCGTTGCTCCACGCACCCTCCGATAGGCATCCAATCACAGCGCCTGTCGCTTCAGCCAATCAGGTGACAGGTAACCAGACCCAGTGCACCTGATTGGCTGAGAGGCGAGTCAGTGTTAGGGAAGTGATTTATTTGATTTCCTAACACAGCACTGTGTAAGCAGCGAACGCACAGCAGTGTATATATATATATATATAAAGCCCTATGTGCTTTTATATGTGTCTTATCTATATATAATGCACTCTTTAAATGTGCTTTAAAATGTATGGTTTTCCATTTTATGAACAAGAAAATAATGACGTTATGCTGTTAGGCTGGTATAATAATGCTATGGGGCTGGTATGACATTTTTTCCAGGGCTGGTTTTCATACCCAGTCTGGCCCTGGCCTATTTAAGCCACCTGGCAGGAAGTCACATCTTGGGAGGGAGTCTGCCTGTAGTAAAAGGGCAGGAGAATTCTGATTGTCCAGGTTTTGAGTGGGAGTGAGCTGTCCTAGGAGTGTGCAGAGACTGAGAAGTGTTTTCTGTGCTGTGTAGAGAGAGGGTGGAACCATGTGCTGCTGAACAGCTACCACTTAGAGCTATATGACATGGGTGATTTTATTTTTTTGACAAACACTTAATGTTCAGTGAATAAAAGTAGCGTTATCTTTAAAGAGGAACTAAGAGTAAAATAAACAAATCATCACATATGATGATGTCTGTCACTAGCATTAGCACAACATTTTTTATTAGTGTCCATGTAATTATATTTAAAACTTGTTGAACTTGCCCGTAGATTTGTTATTTTTCACCTCATTTAACAGGATGATAATGCTGCTTGTTCTGTAGTTAAATTGCACAGCAGCATTGTCACCCTGTGGACAAGGTACCCATAAATAGACATGTAGTTTTAGATGGACTTTAGGACCCAATTTACCTTTTAGTTTAAAAGAGTTAAATACATTCCAGGTGCATCATAACAAAGGCCTGTCCCTTGCAAGTATGCTGCAGAGAATGACTCAAACCTCTGCAGAGCCAACTGCTTTCATAAAAGAGCTAGGGTTCTTCTCCGCAGTATGCTGGCTAGAGAGAAGCTTGCCTACTTAGGCTGTTGCTGCTTTCTAAAGAAGATGAACTTTAACTATTATGCCACGTACACACGATCGGACATTCCGACAACAAAACCGATGATTTTTTTCCGATGGATGTTGGCTCAAACTTGTCTTGCATTCACACGGTCATACATATGTTGTCGGAAATTCTGAATGTCAAGAACGTAGTGACGTAAAACACGTATGACGAGCCGAGAAAAATGAAGTTCAATAGCCAGTGCGGCTCTGCTGCTTGATTCAGAGCATGCGTGGACTTTTGTGCTTCAGAATTGTGTACACACCCTCAGAATTTCCAACAACAAATCTTGTTGTCGTAAAATTTGAGAACCAGCTCTCAAACAGTTGTTGTTGGAAATTCAGACAGCAAATGTCCAATGGAGCATACACACGGTCGCAATTTCCGACAACAAGCTCACATCGAACATTTGTTGTCGGAAATTCCGATCGTCTGTACGCGGCATTAGTGTTGGTGCATCTGGAAATTAGCTGGTTTAAACAGAAAGTTTAAATGGGCTTTAAAAAAGCCAAAAACAAATTAAAGCCTAACTTCTCCATTTTCATTTTCATTTGAAAAATAGTTTTACACCTGTGAATAAAAGCTTATTTTGCAAGCACTTCCAACTGTTGCGCTGACAGCTTTTAACATCAACCATTTACTTACACAGTTAAAGTGGTTGTAAACTCTGTAACACCACTTGTACCTACAGGTAAGCCTATAATAAGGCTTACCTGTAGGTGCTGTAAATATCTACTAAACATCCACCGACTAGGAGATATTAACTATATGCATTGCTGCCGACATCATCGGCGCATGTGCACTGAAGAAACAGCTCGCTGGTGCCGTTTCTTCAATGGCCGTGACATGACAGTGACGTCATTGCGGCTCCAGCCAATCACAGAGCCAGAGCATGTAAAACCAGAAAGATGTTGGCTGTGGGACCAGTGTGGGCGGCACTGCAGGGCATCGTTCTAAGGTAAGTATTTCATAATGAGCTAGTATGCAATGCATACTTGCTCATTATGCCGTTGTCTTTTTTTTTTTTTACGGAGGTTTACAACCTCTTAATACATGCCCGTATTAATTTGGATCATCAAGATGGGGTTCACAGTTGAAGGAAAAGGTATGTGTGCAAGGGTTCTTAGATTAAGCTGATAAGAAATTATAGGAATGCTTCAACTATAATACTATAATGCCTTTTCTAAATAAATTTATGAGGCTAAGCTTCCTAACTCAGCCAGACAGCACCTGGCCAGGCTGCAGATATGACAGCCAGGTAAGGACAATGAACAGGGAGATTGCCCTAAAGTGGTTGTAAACCTCTGAAATGAAAAATGAACAGACATATCCCTCTTTAGTGTGTGTCTGATCTTCTTTCCCTCTGCTATCTGCATTTGCCACTTCTGCTAGGTAATCCCAACACCACAGAATTTTCGGGAGATGGCCTCATCCCCTCTCAAGCACACAGAAGGTGATTGACAGCCTCAGCTGTGCAGGTTTCCATTGGTGACTGTGTATGGGGGGTGTCCACTCAAGTCTTAGATTACACTCACTTCTCCTCTCTGTGCTGCACAGTGTGTGACATCAGATCCCTGCACCTTGATTGCTGGCACTGAGACATTGCCTTTGATTTGTGTGTTTTAGGAGGCTGTATAGAAGAGAGAGCTGCAGATAAACAGGTGCAACCTATGCAGGAGGATTTGTTTAATCTCTGTGCATCACCTTAAGCTTGTCAGTGGGTATATGTAAGGGTTTACCAACAGAGCTTGCCTAATTTGTATTGTATTACACTACAGATGTGATGATTCCTTACAACACCATGAGACAAAAATTTGACTCTTTAAATGTAGCTGGATGGTGTCCTGACTTTTTACTATACTTATACTTTTTTTGAAAAAAAGACTCTTGTATCTATTCTTTAGAGGCGAAAATCAATTTAACCACCTCCCGCCCGCCTTATAGAAAACTGACGGGTGCAAGGTGGCTCTCTCGTTTTGGGATGACGTCATATGAGACAAGACACAGCGCATCATTATTCTCAGTAAAGTGCCGATGACGAGGCTCTTTACCCATGTGATCAGCTGTGTCCAATCACAGCTGATCACATGTAAACAAGGAAATGCTTCGGGGCCCTGATGATCAGTGCAGTCCCAACAGTGCCCAGCAGTGATACCAATCAGTGCCCAGCAGTGATGCCTTTCAGTGTCCATCAGTGCCTGCTCATCAGTGCCGCCCATCAGTGCAACCTGTCCATACGGTATATCAGTGCCCATCTGTGCCACCTATCAGTGCCCATCAATACTGCCTATCAGTGCTCATCAGTGCTGCATATCGGTGCCCATCAGTGTTGCATATTAGTGCCTGTTCATCAGTGCCACCTCATCAGTGCCCATCACTGCTGCCTCATCAGTACCCATCAGTGTCAATCAGTGCCCATCAGTGCAGCCTCATGAGTGCACATCAGTGAAGGAAAAAAAATACTTATTTATAACATTTTGAAACTAAGAAAAATGTATTTTTTTTTCAAAATTTTCTGTCTTTTTTTTTTTTTTTTAGTAAAAATTTAAAAGCCCAGTGGTGAATAAATACCACCAAAAGAAATCTCTATCTGTCTCAGAAAAATTATAAAAATGTTATTTGGGTACAGTGTTGCATGACTGCCCAATTGTCATTCAAAGTGCGACAGTGCTGAAAGCTGAAAATTGGCCTGGGCAGGAAGGGAGGGAAGGAAGAGGGCCCCAAAATGGAAGCAGTTAAAGACATCTACTACTCAGGTGTCGTTGCTATGGTCTAAATGTAGTTTCATTTTATTTTGTCTACCTGCTGATAAGATCTTATTAAATAAAGTTAAATTCTTGCCTTATAAACCTGGTTAGCTGTGAATGTATTCATTTGACACCCTGGGCCAAAAGAATCCATTCAGTCAAATGGCTAAATAAAAAAACAAGTGCTCAATAAAACCTTAATATCCCTACACTAAACTGATAACATAATAATGGTAACTTGGCCAATGTGCATGCAGTCTTACCTTGTTGAAGTTTATACTCATAATATTTTCTACCAGTTCTTCTGAATGAATAATTTACCATACATAAGAATACACTGCAGCATGAACATTGTGTGTGACTCTGAAAAGTTTTAGTTACAATATTAATGCAATATACAAGACGTAAATAAAACTGGGGCTAATACTGAAGCCTGCATTAAAAGTACAGTTGTTATCCACAAGAATATGTATCTCATTTACTTGTTTAATCCTTATCTGTTGCTCATGCTAACAGCCTTATTTTTTTTATTTTCATAAATCAATCCCACTCATTTTTTTAACAAAGAAAATTGCCTTAGACTAAATTATTTTTTTAATGTAATACATTATAAATATTTTTGCTAAGCAGTAGTCAAAAAGAATAAAAAAATAAGAAAGTTGAATCGTATAATAAGAAATGCAGAATGGAAAATCTGTTGCATATGTATAAGGGTTTTCATGCTGTCCTGCTGCTTTGTTGCTCATTTCATTTTTCGGGAAAAAAATGTGACATAGCATAACAATTCTGTCATCCATTCTGTCTGTTTTTCTTGGTGATGGGGATAGTTTATAGTCTAGATATCATACAAGGACTATTTGAGCTGCCAATAACTAAATACCATGAATACATGGTAATTCACAATGATTGAAGGCATAATTAAAAAGAGATGTAGTGTGTCGTAAGATTTTCCCTGTGCCTCTTATCAAAGTTCAACAGCACTTCCGAATGGTTTTACTTGCACAATCAACAGCATCACTTAGTGATGAGCTATGAAGTGTTTCTGAAGGAATAATTAACAAATTGCCACAAAACCAAAATAAGCTTCACTTTAATTTATAAGGTGTCCAAACATAATTCTCACAGTTTGTCTTCAACAGTGGATAAGGGTGGAAGAACTTTGATATCTCTTCTTAACAGCATATTGCTATGTAGTGATTTAACAAAATGAAAAATAATTTGGTTGTGGCAAAGTAAAATTAAATGTAAATGGCCAATGACCATGCACACACTAAACTACTATTTGCATTATTATATTTCATTTGTAATCAGAACATACTTTTACTAGGCTATGATATAGAGCAGTGGCTCTCAGTCATAAATTAGCCCCTCAGGGTTTAAAAGCAGTATAGCTGCTCATTAATGGATTGAAAGGGGGGGCTTTTGAGTGCCTTTAAGCCCCGGTTCACACAGGGGCGACTTGTCAGGCGACCTAGCCGCCTGACAAGTCGCGTCCCGTTCTCTACTACGGAACCGTTCTAATAGGAGCGACGCAAGTCGCTCCGAGTTAGAAAAAGGTTCCTGTAGTATTTTTGGGGCAACTTCAGGCGACTTGCATTGACTTCTATACAGAAGTCGTTTTGCAAGTCGCCGCTGAAGTCGTGTGCAGGTTGCCTCTGTGAGTCGACCTGCAAGTCGTGTTGCCCCTGTGTGAGCCGGCAGTTGCAGTTCACAAAGTCAACTATGTGCACTTTCCTGCACCCCTTTCTGATCACTCATGAAAGGGAATGCTCATAGTAAAGTAATGGTTTTAAATGAGGTCATGAACATTACATGATCTTATAGTGGGAGGTTCGCAGGATCTGAAACCATTCTTCTAAAAGTATGTATGCCTGGATGTGGAAACATGGGCTCTGGGTGAAACTTTAATAAATCAGTAGTAGGATTGATTTAGTGATTCACAAACTAAGAGAAATATATAATATTATGTTTTTTTTCAGGGGGATGGGTATTTCCATATACAGTATATTTAATTGTGTGGAATACAATCAAAAGTTAAAAACTGCACATGCAAAATGATAAATATTCTCCGTGATTTTTTGGGCAGAGTGGCATTTCTTCATCCCACGCAATAACAAATACCATGTAAATGAAGCCCAAGGGATTTTCCAAGAAATGCCAAGCAATAATGTAAAAAAGTAAAAACCATACGTTTTTATTTCACACGCCCTAAAAGCACATTAAAAAACTTTGAAGAATATGTATATATCAGTGATTAAATGTTCTGGTCACAAATGCCTTATCAAAAGAATAAACAATAAAAGAGAACTACAGATGATTAGACTACATCATTTGTAATTTCATATCTCAATGCATTTCATGATTCTCCATTCACTTCATCAAGAGACTAGAACTTTGCTGAAAAAATTACCCAATCTTAATAGAGAGAGAGAGTAGTAACCCATGGTGGTTTAAAAACACAACCAGGCACTCAACAGAGACCAGGAAGCCCCCCAGGCATCAGAGGGTGGCATGTAGGCCATTTACATGTAAGGTGATATGCTTTGCTATAAAATCACCTAGCAATGCCACAATGCTGCTCAACTGACCAAAACTGCACATATGAGGTTTGCCAGGAAAGAAGTATAGATAAATTATTTCCTATAGTTCCAGAGGGTCACAAACATAATGCATATGTATAAAAAAGAGAAAAAAAGGGGCAAAGGGCGGGACTTTAAATGAGGCACATGGACGCAAATACAAAAATTGGGTTAAAAGCAGGTTTTAATATATTCCAATTAGTAATATATTTTTACATATTAGTGCACATAGCTAATATTAATATTATATATTTCATCAAGATATACATTCCAACAAGGACTTGTTTATAAATACATGAAAAATTAAATGCATATGCTCTTCAGTGAGCTGTTTCAGGAAGTTCTGCTAGTGGCTAGCAATGTTATCAAGGCTCTTCTAGGGTCAGGGTTTAATCGAGGTCTAATGGAGTCCTTAGGGTATGTGCACATGGGCATTTGGTTTCATCAAAACCATTTTTATCCCCATAAAATTAATGGGGTTTCAAAAGTACATCAAAACATCTGAGTTCAGAAGCAGATTAGCAGCTGTTCAAACACATTTTAAATGTAAAACTTGCTCCAGCAAGGCCCTCTAATTCGCCACTGGTTCCTCTCCCGATGTACGTTTCATTCAACAGAACATTATCAACAAGCAGTTGATAATGTTCTGTTGAACAATACGTACTTTGGTGAAGCAAGGAATAGTGGTGATGATTTCAGTACACGAGCAAAGCGTGGGACTGATGTGTATTCCGATATGCCTGTATACTAATCCTTGTTGTAAGTAGAATTTTAATAAAACTCTTGTGCTTTTTACTGGATGTTGCACAATGAGGTATGTTTCTTCTTTTTCCTGACATATGGCTTAATTGGATCTGAGGCTTGTGGGAGATTGATAGAAATAACATTGGCGTTCCCTATAACAGGTGAAAAAAAAGCTGAGCTGGATATACCTGTAATGGGGGGTAACAACTCATTGATGCACATATCGGCTTTGGAAAGGTCATGGTATCTGGTAAGAGAATATTTGTACTTTAATTACCTCCTGGGGAGCACAAGGTTTAAAACCTACAGTTGATTTGGAAGGACATCGCTATTTTTCTTTCAAAACAAGGACTTTTTGGTATTTTGGATCTCCCTTTTCACTTTAATTATCTCTAAGTTTTGTGGATCACATGAATGGACTTTTTATTGTTTTTAAATATTTGTTTCATTTGCATATTGATTTTCATTATTACAATAATGACAGCGCAACATTTTGCTTATTTTATTTGTTTTATGGTGTATACATACACATGGGTGCAGCTGTTGGGTCATATATTTATATTCATTGAATCACAGAGCGCAGAATTTTATTCTTTATACATCTTTATCATTTTGTCTTTTCTTTCCACTGTTACCAAGGGATGGTGTGCTACATATGTGCACAGCACATCTCTGAAGTTCAGAGGATTCCTTCCACTTTGATTAAGATGCATTCAGCTTGGTACTCATATACTTTAGATGGTTGTCTTCTGACCTGGCCAATTTTAGGGCACCTTTGGATGAAAATAGTTACCTCTCCCTGAGTACCCAATGTGAAGTTATTACAGATAATCAATGGCAAAGAGCGTGACTTGGGTACAGCTTGCTCAATTTTATTCCTTGAGATCAGAACTACATCAGCATTCAGAGTTACATTTTGCATAATTATAAGCAAAACATTTTGTGTTTGGTATTCCTGCTGTAGTGATATTTTCAGCATATTCTTTGTGATGTTGAAACATAAATCAGCAGGCTCTCTGTAGACAGCACTATATGGTGCTCATTTTGTGGTTTAGTTTTTTATGTTACATGAGCCAGGGAAGTCTCCAGGGCACGACCACTGCCTTCTGATCTGTATTATAGAGATGTAAAAGTTTTTGTCCTTTCCTTCCCCATGTGCAAATTACACATCAAACTTAATCTACCAGCCAATGTATTCCCAACAATGTAACAATTTGCCAAGTCCTTTGCCCCATACAAGTGCTCAGTAAAGTCTAGTAAACACCTCAGCATTTAATAATTTGCAAATGAGCCTGCATATTTTTTTTTCCCCCAGCTTGTTAAAAAAGTAAACTTTACAAAGTTTGTCCAATTTGTGGTAGATCATAAATATTAGATGACAAGCTTGCAGAGTTCCCAAATATATGCACTGCTTATTTTCTGTTTTGTGTTCTATTTTTTAACAAAAATAAATTGAAATACAAGAACCACTTATCACCTTGAAAAGTTTCTTGAACTGAAAACTAAATATGCAAACTCACATAATAGAAACGCAATAAGAGCTATGTGTATTAAAGGATATGCTTAATTTACCATAAATTCCTTAACGTGTAACAACAAAGCTTGTGTCAAAAAAAGGAGTTCTAATTCAAGCAAAGGCATGTTCAATGAAGAGAATTAGAATTATCATGATATTTAGGGATTTTATAGGTCTGTCATCATTATTAATATAAAATTACTTAAAATATGATATAGGAAATTGTGAACCTCTCCTTCACCTCTCTCTCCCCTCCCTTTTCTGACTACTGTCTACCGACTTTAACTTAATGCTACCATACGTTCCTAACGCTTTTTATCTGAGGGCAGACAAGCTTGTGTGGGAATAGAACACACCACATACTCTAAGCTTACAGCCCACACAAGCCTATCAAAACAAGACGATGTGACGGTGATGCAGGGTACAATAATCTTGTTATGGAGAAAAAAATTGGATTGGGAAAATTATAGATGGTTCCTGGCTTACCTAAAGTGGAAATCCATCAAATTTAATGCATATGTAACAGTGATAACAAATTAGTCTCTTTTCTAATTCCAAAAGCTGGTTTATTTTGAACAGGCAAAGTCTCTTGCGGAAAATATACCAGGTAATGTAAGTAACACATTTCTGGTTGTAGTTCCCTTTAAATTAACTGCACTAAATTCAGGCAACCATTTGGTCCAGTTTTGGTAACCTTACTGACATGTGTGATTAATTCAGGTGTTTTTTACTTCTGGAAACATGTTCCTATGATAGTGACAGATTCTTAAAGAATTACTGCCAGTTTGCAGATTTGGAAATGTAGACCAGCTCTGAGCTGCTGTACAGCGGCATGCCAGAGCTCAAACCGGGACATGTCTGTACCTGGAAGTTGTCATAATTGTAACAGCTTCATGCACAGGGCTCTATTCCTGGTCTCATTTAGCTGTTGGTCAAAGATTGCCTGGCACAAAGTTGAAAGGGACCAGGGATACTGGTGATGTCATTATCAACAAATATGGCAATGCCCCTATATGTCGCGTGGAAGGGGGACCTGATGGGGAGCTTGTCTCCATGACTACAGCTCCTTTGGGTTTGTGAAGCTTGATGGAGGACTAAATGACTAGTTCCCCATCAGGTCCACATTGGTTTTGGTTGACAGGGGATGGCAGTGAGTGGATTTGAGAGACACTATTGGACTGAATATATGAATTTTTCCACAGCTATGTGCTTTCAATCACAGGTAAGGCAGATCTGATGGGGAACTAGTCTCTCAAGATCCGCCTACAATTTTACAAGAACTTATCAGCCATGCACCTGTACATGTGAATAATAAATAGGGTGTTTAACACAGTGGTCATCAACCCTCTTCTCAGGGCCCACTAACAGGCCAGGTTTTATGTATTACCTTGGGGAGATGCAGACTAGAATAATGCAATCACTGAGCAGCAAATGATATCACCTGTGATGTATTTCAGTTATCTTGCAAACCTGGCCTGTTAGTGAACCCTGAGAACAGGAGTTGATGACCACTGGTTTAACATATTAAAAATAAACAGTGAACATTTGCACATCTATTAAGTGTAAGAAATAATAATACAGTTGTGCTCAAAAGTTTGCATACCCTGGCAGAAATTGTGAAATTTGGCATTTATATTACATGCCATATAAATCATGCCAAAAACTGTATGAAGCCATTTATTATCACATAGTTGTTTTGCTCCTTTTAAAATCATAATGATAACAGAAATCACCCAAATGGCCCTGATGAAAAGTTTACATACCCTGGAATGTTTGGCCTTGGTACAGACACAGAAGGTGCCACGCATAGGTTAAAATGGCTATTAAAGGTTAATTTTTTAAATCGCAATTAGTGTCTGTGTATAAATAGTCAATGAGTTTGTTAGCTCTAACATGAATGCACTAAGCAGGCTAGATACTAAGCCATGGGAAGCAGAAAAGAAGAGTCAAAAGACCTGCGTAACAAGGTAATGAAACTTTACAAAGATGAAAAAGGATAAAAAAGATATCCAAAGCCTTGAATATGCCAGTCAGTACTGATCAATCATTTAATAAGAAGTGGAAAATTTGGGGATCTCTTGATACCAAGCCAAGGTCAGGTAGTTCAAGAAAGATTTCAGCCACAACTGCCACAGGAATTGTTCGGGATACAAAGAAAAACCAGGGTAACCTCAGGAGAAATACAGGCTGCTCTGGAAAAAGATGGTGTGGTTGTTTTTAAGGAGCACAATACGATGATGCTTGAACAACAAAGTTCAAGTCTTTACTGCACAAGTTTCACCAAAAAGCCTGGTTACAATATGCTCAACAACACCTTGACATGCCTCATTGGGCTTTTTTGTGGCATTGGGGCAGTAAAGGCTTCAGTCTGGCAGCTCAAACATGCAGCTCTTTTCTTGTTCAAGTATTGTTGAATTGTGCGCCTTAAAAACAACCACACCGTCGTTTTAGAGAGCAGCCTGTATTTCTCCTGAGGTTACCTGTGGGTTGTTTATATTACCCTGGGCAATTCTTTCACCAGTTGTGGCTGCACTCTTTCTTAGTCTACCTGACCTTGGCTTGGTATCAAAAGAACCCTGAATTTTCCACTTCTTAATTAGGGGTAAAACAGTACTGACTGGCATATTCAAGGCTTTGGGTATCTTTTTAAATCCTTTTGAATCTTTATAAAGTTCAATTTCTTTGTTACGCAGGTCTTTTGACTGTTCTTTTTTACTTCCTCATGGCTCAGTGTCTAGCCTGCTTAACCACTTCAGCCCCGGAAGGATTTACCCCCTTCCTGACCAGAGCGCTTTTTACAATTTGGCACTGCGTCACTTTACCGGTAATTGCACAGTCATTCAATGCTGTCCCTATACGGAATTTGCGTCCTTTTTTCCCCACAAATAGAGCTTTCTTTTGATGGAATTTTATCACCTCTGCGTTTTTTATTTTTTGTGCTATAAATGGAAAAAGACCGAAAATTTTGAAAAAAAAATGATATTTTCTAATTTTTGTTATAAAAAAATCCAATAAACTCAATTTTAGTCATACATTTAGGCCAAAATGTATTCAGCCACATGTCTTTGGTAAAAAAAATGTCAATAAGCGTATCTTTATTGGTTTGCGCAAAAGTTATAGCGTCTACAAACTATGGTACATTTTCTGAAATTTACACAGCTTTTAGTTTATGACTGCCTATCTCATTTCTTGAGGTGCTAAAATGGCAGGACAGTACAACCCCCCACCCCCAAATGACCCTATTTTGGAAAGTAGACACCCCAAGGAAATTGCTGAGAGGCATGTTGAGTCCATTGAATATTAATTTTTTTTGTCCCAAGTGATTGAATAATGATTAAAAAAAAAAAATTACAAAAAGTTGTCACTAAATGATATATTGCTCACACATGCCATGGTTATATGTGGAATTGCACCCCAAAATACATTTAGCTGCTTCTCCTGAGTATGAGGATACCACATGTGTGGGACTTTTTGGGAGCCTAGCCGCGTACGGGGCCCCGAAAACCAAGCACAGCCTTCACAGGATTTCTAAGGGCATAAATTTTTGATTTCACTCCTCACTACCTACCACAGCTTCGAAGGCCATAAAATGCCAAGATAGCACAAACCCCCCCAAATGACCCCATTTTGGAAAGTAGTCACCCCAAGCTATTTTCAAAACTGTTGGTATACAGGTATACCCGCCTAAACCCCATAATCCCACCACTGCGCTCTAGATGGTATAAAATGACAAAACTCAAGCTGCCACTTAGAGAAAAAAAGTTTGTGATCTGAATCCAACCCCCAATAAATGTGAGAATGGATAGTGGCGCTAGCACAAAAAAATCACTACTGACAACGTGAAGTGAGATGATGATGATTGTGTAGACTAAAATGAATGACTAATGATAATCCATACACAGTACAGTATCGTGACTAAACCAGTGTAAATCACCTTGACCTAGTGTTGAAAAAATAAGTTGAACTTATCAACATAGATGGTGAACTGAAACAAGCATATGTGAAATAAATGATCTATTTGATATGAATAAACATACATAAAAAAACTAGTGAGATGAAAAATCACTTAACCAAGTGAATTGATAAGCAATAGAGCAACATGCATGACACTACTGAAATGCAAAAAATGAAAGTGAAAACAATATGTATATATAAAGAACATATATATAAAATAATATACAAATAGTTACACCTCGTGACAAGTGTGTAATGATGGTATCACTATATCAACAATAGTGAACCTAATAAAATAAAATAACAGTCCACATGTAATGTGACCAAAAGAGATCCAAGGGTGATAGCATCTCCAATAGAAACCACTGTGATTCTTGTATCCACCACACCACAATGACGTTATTCCACTCCCTTCTGAAATTCAAACTCACCAGCTGTTATAGCCTCACACTCTCATGTTTGGCCACAATTGCCTCAACCCACTCACATGGCGGTTAACATACGATCTCCAGTGTTCAATGTTGTATAAATCGAACGCTTCCCCTGAAGCAGTGGCTCCACATGTGTGATTAAAAAATGCTCCAGTAGTGTAATACCATTCAAACAGTTATTAAAAAGTAAACCAACTCCATTGTACTCACATGTAGATAAAAAACAGTAGGAAAATCACATCACAGCAATCAAATCATATCACAGCAGTTCATGCAGTAGTAACGACACAGCAACAAACGGCCACGGCGGACCCAGGGAGTATGGACACTACTGATCGTCTCACCTGTACGTAGAATCATTCCTCCACTGACCACCGCTCCATATCCCGTCACTCTTTCCTCTGTCACACGTGTTAGATTGCTGTGTAGCCATGCCCCGACATATTTCATTACTGGGACTTATTCATGGGGTTGGCTATCCAGCAAGGCAATCATAGATTCATGCAAATTGAGTACTACATGGGCGGACGCAAATCGCTCTGCGTCTGCATACTTCCTGTGTCCCCGTGTCTATCATATAACAGAAGTGCATCTCATATACTGAGAAAACGGGTGAGTAATAATAAAATTAAAGTGGATGGACTGGACCTCAGCTTCATCTACTGATGATAATCGCAAATGAAGTTCCATATAAATATAATTAATATATGTATATAGAATATATCAGAATATATAAAAAAACATATTTTAAAACCAAATAAAAACCTTGTAGATGTCTATAAAAGTTCACAGTAACCCTAAATCCTAATTGAACAAAAAGAGCAAAGCCATATCAAAATCGCATATGGATCCGATCCAAAATTAAATGATCAAAATGGGGAACCAAAAGAGGCCCACCCCCAAATTGTAGATCTGGCCCCTATACGCCTCACACATGTGGTATCCCTGTACTCAGGAGAAGCAACAGAATGTATTTTGGGGTGTAATTTCGCATATTTCCATGGCATGTTTGAGCAATTTTTCATTTAGTGACAACTTTGTGCAAAAAAAAAAAAAATGTGTCTTTTCCCGCAACTTGTGTCACAATATAAAATATTCCATGGACTCGACATGCCTCTTAGCAAATAGCTTGGGATGTCTACTTTCCAAAATAGGGTCATTTGGGTTTTTTTTTTAACTGTCCTGGCATTTTATGCACAACATTTAGAAGCATATATCACACATCACCCACTCTTCTAACCACTTGAAGATAAAGCCCTTTCTTACACTTTTTGTTTACATTAAAAAATATATTTTTTTTTGCAAGAAAATTACTTTGAACCCCCAAACATTATATATTTTTTTAAAGCAAAGGCCCTACAGATTAAAATGGTGGGTGTTTCATTTTTTTTTTCACACAGTATTTGCACAGCGATTTTTTAAACGCATTTTTTGGGGAAAAAACACACTTTTTTAAAATTTTAATGCACTAAAACACACTCTATTGCCAAATGTTTGATGAAATAAAAGAGATGATCTTAGGCCGAGTACATGGATACCAAACACGACATGCTTTAAAATTGCGCACAAACGTGCAGTGGCGACAAACTAAATACATTTTTAAAAGCCTTTAAAAGCCTTTACAGAATACCACTTTAGATTTACAGAGGAGGTCTACTGCTAAAATTACTACCCTCGATCTGACCTTCGCAGTGATACCTCACATGCATGGTGCAATTGCTGTTTACATTTGACGCCAGACCGACGCTTGAGTTCGCCTTTGCGCGAGAGCAGGGGGGGACAGGGGTGCTTTTTTTTTTATTATGATTATTTTTTTAATCTTATTTTTAAACAGTTCCTTTCATTTTTTTTTTTTATCATTTTTATTGTCATCTCAGGGAATGTAAATGTCCCCTATGATAACAAAAGGTAGTGACAGGTACTCTTTTTAAAAAAAAAAATTGGGGTCTATTAGACCCTAGATCTCTCCTCTGCCCACAAAGCATCTGACCACACCAAGATCGGTGTGATAAAATGCTTTCCCAATTTCCAAATGGCGCTGTTTACATCCGGCGAAATCTAACTCATAAAATGCTGGTCTCTGATCAGCTCTATGGTCAGCTGGCCGAATCACCGGCTGCATTCTCAGGTTCCCTGTTGGGACAGGAGAGCCAGAGAAAAACATGGAAGATGGTGGGGGGGCATTCCCTCCCACTGCTTGTAAAAGCAGTCTAGAGGCTAATTAACTGCTAGGATTGCTTTTACATGAAAGCCGACTGCTGGCTGAAAAGAATGATACCAAGATGATACCTAAACCTGCAGGCATCATTCTGGTATAACCACTCAAAGTCCAGCAACATACCAGTATGTGGCTGGTCCTTGTTGGGCATATATTGTAAACTTTTTTTTCATGCATCCTGTGGGCTGAACGAAAAAAAGTGATTGATCGGTGGGTATGCCCACCATTAGAATACCTCCCTTCATTCACCACTTCTAATGATGGGCATACATGCACCGTTTATATATGCCGAAGCATGGGGGCATCCGCCCCAAAAGGTAGGAGCAAATCGCTCTTCCGCCCCTGCTGCCCCCATGCTTCGGCATATATGCTCTTTTTTTTAACTGTGGTGGTGAAATCACCTCCTACAGTGCTGGAGTCACGGCTTTATGTATCGTGGGAGCAAACGCTGTTGCTGTCAAGATGAATAAATCCGCGCTGCAACTGAATGGCGTACCTGCTAAGCAAATGATGGTTAACAATAAAACAAAGTAACATTACAGTATAACAGTAAGACCTACCATACCTGCAAAGCAAATACAAAAAAAAAATATTATAAAAAATAAAACATTTTTTAACGCAACCTGTGCCTAGAATATATATATGCCGAAGCATTGGGGCACCCACCTGCAAAAGGTAGGAGCAAACCGCTCCTCCGCCCCTGCTGCCCCCATGCTTCAGCATATATGCTCTTTTTTTAACTGTGGTGGTGAAATCACCTCCGACAGCGCTAGAGTCACGGCTTTATGTATTGTGGGAGCAAACGCTGTTGCTGTCAAGATAAATAAATCCACTCTGCAGCTGAATGGCGTACCTGAAAACAAAAAAACGGTTAACAATAAAACATAGTAAACAGTAAAGTATAAAAAAATTGCATACCTGAAAAGCAAACATGATAAAACATAATAACAATAAAACACTGCAGAATAGAATACAGTAACAAAGAGCAGAACAATAGAGAGAGAATAGAGAGAGAACAATAAAACGACAACTATTTTTGTTTTTTATTTTATATATTTTTTTGTGTTTTTTTTTTTTTTTTACTTTTTTACTTTTTTTTTTTTTTACACTTTTTTTTGTAACTGTAACCGGTTCCAGGTTCGGGTCTCTCAAAATGCGATGGCATCTTGGGAGACCCTGTGAAAGTGTGCCTAGTCAGTGCAGTGCTGTACCCTACGCTAATACTCAACTAGTGTATGGTAGCGTTCATACAATGCAAAGAACAGGATTGTCAGGACAGGAGGGACAATAATAGCAGGTGTCACGCCTATATCCGCGCTTGCTGCAGACACAACATTTTTTTTGGGGGGGTTCGTTGGGTAGGGGTGCTCGGGAGGACATAAAGAAAATGCCCCTCATGCAGCCGACTTACTGCATTTGGTTGGGGAAGCTGAGGTGGAGCACCGTCTGGAAACAGAAGGGCTCTGACGATCTCTACCTGGAATTTAAGGAAGGATCCAGTCCGTTCTAGAGCTCTGTATAGCACATGAGCGTTCAGCAAAGCCAATTGAAATAAATAAGCAGACACTTTCTTGTACCAGCATCTGGCCTTACGGGTAATTAGGTACGGTGCCAACAACTGGTCGTTGAGGTCCACCTCTCCCATATTTTGGTTATATTCGTGGACACAGAGGGGTTTCTCCACAACAACCTGTCGCCGTAGTAATTTGGACCGTCATGTCTGCATGATGGGAGGTAAGAACGAAAACATTCTTATTATCCCTCCATTTCATAGTGAGCAAGGTATTACACTTGAAGCAGGCTCTCTCCCCCAGCCTAAGACGGGAATCTACAAGCCACTGGGGAAAGCCCAGGCGATTAGGTGGCACGGTGCCACATGCTCCAATCTGCTAATCAAACAAGTGACTAAAAAGTGGCACGCTCGTGTAATAATTGTCCACGTACAAGTGGTACCCCTTTCTGAATAAGGGTTACACCAAGTCCCACACAATCTTGCCAGTGCTTCCTATGTAGTCAGGGCAGTTTATTGGCTCTACGTGGCTATCTTTTCCCTCGTAAACCATAAAACTACATGTATAGCCTGTGGCCCTGTCACAGAGCTTATACATCTTGACCCCGTATCTGGCACGCTTGCTGGGAAGGTACTGTTTGAATGACAAGCGCCCAGAAAACTTAATCAGGGACTCATCAACGCAGACAACTCGATGAGGAGTAAACAAGTCTGCAAAACATTGGTTGAAGTGGTTTAAAGGGGGCGAATTTTGTAGAGCCGATCGTATCCAGGGTCCACAATAGATCTATAGAGATCTTCAATGAAAAACAGCGAATAAAAATCAAGTGATGTAAAATCAACTGTTTCCACCTGAATGCCAGTTTGGCCAGTGAATGGGGGAAGTACGGGTGCTACAGAAGTGGTGGGTTCACAATTAGGATTGGCGAATGCCGCAGGAAGGGCACTATAGGCACGACGGGCCTGTGTTCGTCTTCTTGGTGGCAGCGGGACACTACTTGTGCTTGCCACCTCACCAGCTTGAACTGCACTTATGGGACTCGTCACGTCACCACGTGATACTGCAGTGCTGGATTGACTACGACCAGGGTGTACTAGGCCGCTGGTGCTTGCCAGTTTACCAGAAGGAATAGCGGCGCTAGTACGGCTCTGCTCCATACGAGGGACCTGTGGTTCTTGCACATCAACGACAGAAGAAGAAGTTCGGGGTCTGGTACGCCTGACCTTGGCAGGGACCACAACTCTGTCGTCAGAGCTATCTGTCATGGAGCCGCTGTCCTCTACAGGATCGTATTCTGAACCTGAATCTGACAGATGAGTGACTTCCTCTTCACTATCTGTCATGCTCAGAAACGTGTAGGCCTCTTCACTAGTGTACCTTCGATTTGCCATTTTGGGCTCTAGATTTAGTGGTATACTAGTGAGACCCACAGGTAAAAAAGCTCCTGACTGTTAGCGACTGTATCAAAACGCTACAAAAAAAACCTGTTAGCGATCGCAGGGATCAGGCCTGACTCTGCGAACACTGCAGTTATGTGTGTTTAGTGTTTTGTAAGTGACAGTGATCGATCGATACTGCACTTGAGTGGGCTAGGCTGGGCTGGGCGGAGGGGCAAAACGCAGGTGCTAGCAGGTATCTGGGCTGATCCCGCTAACACTGCATTTTTGGGAACCCTAAACTGCTGGGGACGCTAGTATAGATCTGATCAGATATTGATCCGTTCAGATACTATACCACTAAGGGAGGTGTATGCTGCGTGCGTGGGTGTTAGCGGTACTGGCACTAACCTGACACTGCCTGGGGTGACGCAGACCCTATCTGACCCTAAAACCTAACTTGTATCACCGGCCGGGTGATCAGGGGGTTAAACCTTTATTAGGTAATAAATAGTGGGTGCCCTGACACTATAAAAAATAAGAGAAATGTAATAGATGGGGTAATTAGCGCTACCTAGAGATAATGCGATTACAACGTATGTGAGGGTATGTGTGTATGGCCTTACAGTGGTGTACAACCTCTTAATACACAAACGTAAAAATATATAAATTCAAAAGTAGTAAAAATGCACATAGACTCAAAAAAATAGTAGAAATGCATATATAGCCCACTACGCAATAGCATGCTACACCTTCTCTGGTGATTTCCTAGTCCTTATGTAACCTTGTTGGGAAGAGAGAACCTTATGAATATGAGCTACATTCATAGAGGTATCACCTATATATATATATATATATATATATATATATATATATATCCAAATGTCAATAGAGGCTATAAAAACATGAAAATACCGTGAAAAATTTGCGGACACACTATAATACTGTGACTCTGCTTGTGTGACGTGCAAATAAAGTCCATATATAAACGTGTAAATAATAGTCCATTTATTATGCATATAATCTTCTTCAAATAATGTGACATAAAACACTAATGGTGACTTGGGTGCTCTCAATATCTTCTGGTGACTCTGTGCTCCCCTCCAGGGTCCCCACTCACCAGATCCACTCGCCCCTACAGGGGCAATACGCATATAGGTGCAATCACTGCGATTACTCCCCCATAGTTGTTACGATATCAAGAGTAGACTTCCGCCTTCAGGTAGATTGTGATGTAATCTGTGGTTGGTTCCTCATAAAAGGAAAGAGATGTGGACTCCCATGGTGTAGTAGATCATTGTAAATTTATTAAAAAACATCAACGTAAGAAAAATATATATGTATAAAAAACACTGGATATAAAATATTGTAGAGATTTTTGTAAAGAAAGTCCCGGACATGGCTTGTAAAACTAACCAAAAGGTCGTCCACTAAACTATATACATAGTGTGGACGTCTGCTATTGGAGATCAGGCCTTAAAATTGCAAGGTAAGCACTAAGACACACAGTGGAGACAGTAGCTCCGCACTGCGTTCCATCTGTGTTCCAATTGCTAGTAAAAACAGGAAATGATGTAGCGCGCGTGGCGCCGTCGTACGCGTTTCGTCATAGACGTCCTCAACGACGGTGCCAGCACGCCACGCACCACATCATTATATGGAAGAGTCTCCATGCCTGTCTCGTCCCCCAATCACGGGGTAGCCAATCACAATTGAAAGTTGGGGTGGAACAGCGGGTATACAGCTCTCAGTGTGGTTTCCACAATGCTTGCTATTCTGAGAGATACCAGTAAACCCACATATAAAAATTATATTAAACTATAATATCTAAAAATGGACGACATGGTAGACTCTTATTATATACATTGCCTATATAGATGTATTCATAAGTGTATGGCCAGACAATTTAGATAATTACATACTGTCATACACCAAATTCAACACACAGAAGAGATCCTCCTAGTGGTGACAGCTAGTAACTACATTGGATACCATCCCAGATATTACCTAGTAAAGCTCTATAATGAGCAAATTGGTTGCCATAAAATGTACTAAACCTAGGGTGTCATAACCATAATAACTAGTGGAAGTAAGGCTTTATCAGGATAGATATGCAAGTAGATGATAAATGTGACTACAGTGCAACCATTTTAGATGGAGTATGTGACATACCTAGTTTAACCTAATGTGTGACCTAAATTGCATATCTCTCCTTACTGCTAAAGTAATAATGAATTGTATGAGATGTATACGCAAAAATCTACAGAGGGTGAATGGGAGGATATATAAGGCGTACAAAATTTATTGTAAGAAGTCACTTCACTAATATGTGAGGGATCAGGGGTGGCTACTACGCCAGGCCAGTATAATATTAATAGGTGGTTATTAACAATAAAAATGATCATTAATAAGTGATTATTAGAAATAAAAAGTAAACAAAATCATCCACCCCCACCAGAAGTATTGGTGAGGTGAGGGGCATGAAGAGCAACAAAACCACTTATGTTACTAATCACATCCTAATACATAAGGTGCTCAAAGATTTATTACACCGGTTGAACCCCGGGCCTTAAGTTGTCCTACTATGCAGTACTCAAGGGTTGGCTATAAAACAGTTTATAAATCACCAGTACAAATCACCAGCAGCATTGGGAATCCTGTGAGACATTCCGTGTGCAGCAGTGCACCCAGAAATGCAGCCAGCGGTTTGTGAAGTGCAGCAAGAAGTTGAGGAGTCTTCAAATTGTTCAGTTGAAATTTATCAGAGTATCCCATGCTCTCTACCCCTATCCAAGTTCGCTTTTCCAATAAAAAATGTAAAAGAACCCCTAGACTGTTTTCTGAGCCAGTGGAAAAATAAAGAAAATGCTGTGTGCCTGGCTGCATGTGCCCTAAAGTGGGGAAATAGGACCAAATTCACCAGCAGTTCCTTAGGGGGTTACGCTACATATAATATACAAAACTCCATGCAGGGTGAAAGCTTGGTCAACAAACATTACCTGTCTGTCTCCTGCATCTACTGCTATATACTTATTCTCATTAGGAATGAATATAAAGTCCATTTAGAGGGATAAATACCTAAGTATCTGACAAACCAGTTTAGGTATCCTTTGCAACAATTGTAAAGACATCTGTTATAACTGTATTATTTTTTTTATCTTGGTCTGAGTCTATTTTTACCCATTTAATGACAGTTTTAGTATGCTGTAAACAAATAAATACTGATTAGTTTGGTATATGTCAAATAAGTGTATGAGTAATCAACTGGTTAGTGTTACAAGGTCTCAGGTGTGAATGGGGAGCAGGTGTGTTCAATTTGGTGTTATGCTCTCACTCTCTGATACTGGTCAGTGGAAGTTCAAAGAACTCTCTGAGGATCTGAAGAAAAGAATTGTTGCTCTACATAAAGATGGCCTAGGCTATAAGAAGATTGCCAAGACCCTGAAACTGAGCTGCAGCACGGTATCCAAGACCATACAGCGGTTTTTAGTGCACGTGTGCTACGAGTGCACGTAGGCTGCGAGCGCACGTGGTCTGTGAGTGCACGTGGGCAGTGAGTGCACGAGTTCTGCGAGTGCACATGGTCTGCAAGTGCACATAGGCTGGAAGTGCACGTGGTCTGCTAGTGCTCGTGGTCTGCTGGTACACAGGGTCTGCAAGTGCAAGTAGGCTGCGAGTGCACGTGGTCTGCGAGTGCATGTGGGTCTGCAAGTGCAGGTGGGTCTGCGAGTGCACATGGGCGGCGAGTACCTGTGTATTGTCCTGTTGAGTATCTGTGTATTGTATTGTTGAGTATTAGTGTCAGAAAGCTAGTTTTTAGGTCATTTGTATAGGGTATAATCCCCAATCCTCATTAAATTAGTAGGAACGATGCCCGGCGGCAGCAACTAGGGAAGCAACTGTCATGACTGAGACCCTCCATACTAAAGGAGAGCCGGGAGCATACCCGGCAGGAGCTGGCAGGGGCCAGCACAGAGGCAGGTGGAGACAAAGCGCGGCAGGCACTTGAAAAGAGTAGATGGGTGACAGTCAGGAAGGATAGAGGAGGAAGTGCCAGAGAGGCCGATATGGGGTTGGAGCATCCCAATAAGTACGCTCCATTGAGTGACATTGGTGAAACCAGTCAGGGACCAGCACTGCTGGAGCTGAGGGACTCTCCTAGCTGCCAGGAGAAGAACTCTTCCAGTGAGGGGGGGAAGCGAAGGGAAAGGATAGACAGATTCTGGTGGTAGGGGACTCAATTCTTAGAAGGACAGAGAGAGCAATCTGTGACAAAGACCTGAAGCACCGAACTGTATGCTGTCTACCGGGTGCTCGGGTTCGGCACTTTACGGATCTGGTGGTCAGATTACTGGGAGGGGCTGGGGAAGACCCGGCTGTCATGGTGCACGTTGGCACTAATGACTAAGTCAGAGGCAGATGGAGTGTCCTAAAGAAGGATTTTAGGGACTTAGGAGCTAAATTGAGGAAAAGGACCTGCAAGGTAGTATTCTCAGGAATACTACCGGTACCTTGAGCCACACCAGAAAGGCAGAGGGAGATTAGGGTAGTAAACAAGTGGCTGAGGAGCTGGTGTAGTAAGGAGGGGTTTGGGTTCCTGGAGAACTGGGCCGACTTCTCAGTTGGTCACCAGTTCTATAGAAGGGACAGACTGCACCTAAATGAGGAGGGTGCAGATCTGTTGGGAGTGAAGATGGCCGAAAAGTTGGAGGGGTTTTTAAACTAGGCGACGGGGGGAGGGTCCAGAGGTAGAGATAGTCAGTGCAGAGCATATTCCAGAGGGTAGTATTGGGAGAATTAGTGGTAGGTTGACTAAAGCGCATAAACCCGAGGTAAGTATAGTAACAAGTCCTATTTGCAATCTCGGAACACCCAATAAGAGGACAGTATGCGACCGGTCTAAACTACGTGGCATGTCCACCAATGCCAGGAGCCTGATGGACAAGATGGGTGAACTAGAGATACTGTTGAGCAAGGAGGATTTAGATTTTGTGTGAATTTCAGAGACCTGGTTCAACAGCTCTCATGATTGGCTGGCAACCATTCAAGGGAGTTAAATAAATCAATAATGATCTCGCGCAACAGTGTAAACGCACCCTTTAATAAACTAAATAATGAATATCCTAACATCCAAACATAAGTGGTAGGTAAGTGATAAAAATGATAATAATAATAACAATACAAAAATTGGGAAGTATTCTAAGACACCCAGAATATAATATGATTATAAAGAAGTCCACGTAATGGTCTATTATTTCCTCTTCTAATCAGGCATCTTTCCAGGTGGTAATTTCTCAAAATGATGCTCTCATATATTAATCAAATATATACTAAGTTGCCCATAAGTCCTTATGAATAAGAGAAGGAGGGTCCTCTGATGAAGTCACGTGGATGACGTAACGCGTAGGGAGTGGCCAGAAGTGGATGTAGATCGAATACCGAAAGTGACGTGAGAACGGCGAGAAAATGCCACATTGTTACACTATTTCTGCTTTTAAATCTTGTTATTGATGTAAGAGTCCAATCTACTATATTTAATAAAACTAGCTGATTACTTTGACATACTACACTATCAGAGGTTTCGTTTCTTCCCCCCCCTCTGTGAGTCTTGGAATATCACGGAGGTGTATAGACCTGGATGCGGAACATCTGTACAGTTATAACATATATTGGGACGGAGGACACCCTGGTGGCGGTTATCGGAATAGGAGATAAGACCATACAAAAGAGATTTATGCTGACGATACAAGGAGTGGAGGTGAGAGTTCTGTAAGCTTGTTTTTGGATTGCGCATATCTCTTCTCTTATTCATAAGGACTTATGGGCAACTTAGTATATATTTGATTAATATATGAGAGCATCATTTTGAGAAATTACCACCTGGAAAGATGCCTGATTAGAAGAGGAAATAATAGACTGTTACATGGACTTCTTTATAATCATATTATACTCTGGTGTCTTAGAATGCTTCCTAATTTTTGTATTATTATTATTATTATTATTACCATTTTTATCACTTACCTACCACTTATGTTTGGATGTTAGGATATTCATTATTTAGTTTATTAATTGGGTGCGTTTACACTGTTGCGCAAAATCATTATTGATTTATTTTTTGTGTGTTGTGTGAACACTATCAGATTTTGCTGGAGGCAGAATTTATTGCACTTTCACTGCACCTATATTGCACTTTGTTTTTTACTATAGACTTGTGTCTTGCAGGACAATTTCATGGGTCAGATGGTAGACACACCAATTAGAAACAAGGCATTACTAGATCTACTGATTACCAACAATACAGAACTGATCATGGATGTGTAAATGCGGGGCAATTTAGGAAGCAGCGATCACAGGTCAATTGGCTTCAGTAGTAAATCACACAAATAGGAAACACAAGGGGAACACAAACACTGAATTTCAAAAGAACCAACTTCCCTAAACTACGAAACTTGCTAGAAGATATAAATTGGGATAAAATCTTAGAAACAAAGAACACAGAGGAGAGATGGGTTTGCTTTAACAGCATCTTAAATAAGGGCGTTAGCCAGTGCATCCCATTGGGAAAAAACATTAAAAAGAGCGAACAAAAGTCCTGAATGGCTTAACTCCAATGTAAAAATGCATATAAACGCAAAGGAGAAGGCCTTCAAAAAATACAAGGCTGAGGGATCATCATCAGCATT
Source organism: Lithobates clamitans (assembly GCA_037952925.1). NCBI lineage: Eukaryota > Metazoa > Chordata > Amphibia > Anura > Ranidae > Lithobates > Lithobates clamitans. The sequence continues at coordinate 1,698,532 of JBBGZY010000377.1, read as the reverse complement.
CAGACTTTACAAAGAATGCAACAATATATGTAAGGGTGCAATTAGGGTGGAACATAAAAGACACATAGCGGAGGAGAGCAAAAAAAATCCCAAGAAATTCTTTAAGTATATAAACAGTAAAAAAGGGAGGACCATATTGGCCCGTAAAGAATGAGGAAGGACATCTGGTTACAAAGGATGGGGAGATGACAAAATCATTAAATTTATTCTTCTCTTCAGTCTTCATGAGGGAATCAGGGGGCTGCAGTAACTAAAACTGCAGTGTTTGTCCTCATGACACAGCACAGGCAGCACCCTCATGGCTAACAGAGGACAGAATTAGAAATAGACTTGGCAAACTTAACATTAATAAATCACCTGGGACCAGATGGCTTGCACCCGAGGGTACTTAGGGAACTCAGTCAAGTAATTGCCAGACCATTGTTGCTAATTTTTACTGACAGTCTACTGACTGGAATGGTACCAGCTGATTGGAGAAAAGCCAACGTAGCACCAATATTTAAAAAAGGGCCAAAAAACATCCCTGGGAATTATAGACCAGTTAGCCTAACATCAATAGTATGGAGAGGATGATAAGGGACTATATAAAAGATTTTAGTAATGAAAACGTTATCATTAGCAGTTATCAGCATGGATTCATGAAGAATTGTTCTTGCCAAACTAATCTATTAATCTTCTATGAGGAGGTGAGCTGCCATCTAGATAAAGGAAGGCCCGTAGACATGGTGCATCTGGATTTTGCAAACGCATTTGACACAGTTCCCCATAAACATTTACTGTACAAAGTAAGGTCCGTTGGCATGGACAAATAGGGTGAGTACATGGATTGAAAACTGGCTACAAGGGCAAGTTCAAAGGGTGATGATAAATGGGGAATACTCAGAATGGTCAGGGGTGGGAAGTGGGGTCCCCCAGAGTTCTGTCCTCGGACCAATCCTGTTTAATTTGTTCATAAATGACCTGGAGGATTGGGTAAACAGTTCAATCTCTGTATTTGCGGACAGCACTAAGCTAAGCAGGGCAATAACTTCTCCACATGATGTAAAAACCTTGCAAGAAGATCTGAACAAATTAATGGGGTGGGCAGCTAAGTAGCAAATGAGGTTTAATGTAGAAAAATGTAAAATAATGCATTTGGGTGGCAAAAATATGAATTCAATCTACTCACTAGGGGGTGGACCTCTGGGGGAATCTATGATAAAAAAGGACCTAGGGTTCCTAGTAGATGATAGGCTCAGCAATGGCATGCAATGCCAAGCTACTGCTAACAAAGCAAACAGAATATTGGCATGCTTAAAAAAGGGGATTAACTCCAGGGATAAAGCAATAATTCTCCCACTCTACAAGACTTTGGTCCAGCCTCACCTGGAGTATGCTGTCCAGTTCTGGGCACCAGTCCTCAGGAAGGATGTACTGGAAATGGAGCGAGTACAAAGAAGTGCAACAAAGCTAATAAAGGGTCTGGAGGATATTAGTTATGAAGAAAGGTTGCGAGAACTGAACTTATTCTCTCTGGAGAAGAGACGCTTGAGAGGGGATATGATTTCTATGTACAAATACCATACTGGTGACCCCACACTAGGGATAAAACTTTTTTGTGGATGGGAGTTTAATAAGACATGTGGCCACTCATTAAAATTAGAAGAAAAGAGGTTTAACATTAAACTGCATAGAGGGTTCTTTACTGTAAGAGCGGCAAGAATATGGAATTCCCTTCCACAGGCGGTGGTTTCAGCGGATGGCATCGATAGTTTCAAAAAACCATCAGATAAGCACCTGAACGACCCCAACATACAGGGATATACAATGTAATACTGACATATAATCACACGCATAGGTTGGACTTGATGGACTTGTGTCTTTTTTCAACCTCACCTACTAAGTAACTATGTAACTCCTTCCTTTTTTTATCTTTCCTATGACATGCTGTGATCTGTGAGATGGAAACCTGATCATAGAACTGTGATTGGTGATCGTTTGGGGAGAGTGTGGTCCTCCAGCTGGTTTATATTTTATCAATGTATTGATCTGGTGAGTCCAATTTAGACAGAGCGGTGAAGGATTCACACAGTGGTGGAGAACTTGAAGCTTTCACAAAGTAAAGATGTTATATTTCCTTAGTTTTTTCACCATTTTGATCATATTGCTTTTTTTCATTATAATATTGCTGATTGATTTTCTGGACTATTTTTTCAGAGTATTGCACAAAAGTTTTTCTTGTTGCACTTTGATATGCACTAGCACTTTATACATACTTTTTTGCACAAAATTTGTTTATTATATATAGCTTTATAATATTCACACTTATTAACCACTTGCCACTCGCCATATAGCAGAATGATGGTGGCAAAGTGATTTCAATATCCTGACTGGGCGTCATATGAGTCTGACAGTCTGACACCCCGCAACACCGATCTAGGTAAAGAGTCTCTGACGGAGACTCTTTACCACGTGATCAGCCATGTCCAATCACGGCTGATCACGATGTAAATAGGAAGAGCCGGTGATCGGCTTTTCCTCACTCTCGTCTGACAGACGCGAGTAGAAGAGAGCCGATCGGCTGCTCTCCTGACAGGGGGGTCTGTGCTGATTGTTTATCAGCACAGCCCCCCTCGGATCCTACCCAGGACCACCAGACAAGCCGCCCAGGACCACCAGGGAAGCCGCCCAGGACCACCAGGGAAACCATCCACACTGGACCACCAGGTATGCCCCCTATACCCCCAGGGAAATACTAATCAGTGCCCAGGCAGCTGCCAATCAATGCCCAGGCAGCTGCCAATCAGTGCCCACTCCAATGCCTACCACTGCCAGTGCCACCAGGGATGCCTATCAGTGCTGCGTATCAGTACCGCGTATCAGTGCCCATAAGTGCCACGTATCAGTGCCCATCAGTGCCACCTATCAGTGGCCATCAGTGCCCAGCAGTGCCGCCTATCAGTGCCCATCAGTGCCACCCATAAGAACCCATCTGTGCAGCCTTTCAGTGCCCAGTGTCGCCTATCAGTGCCCATCAGTGCCCACCAGTGCCACCCAGTGCCACCCATGAGTGCCCATCAGTGCTGCCTATCAATGCCCATCAGTGTTGCATATCAGTGCCACCCATCAGTGCCGCCTACCAGTGCCCATCAGTGCCGCGTATCAGTGCCCATCGTCAGAGCCCGTCAGTGCCCGCTCATTGGTGCCACCTTATCGGTACAGCCTTATCAGTGCCCGTCAGTGCCGCCTTATCAGTGCCCATCAGTGAAAGAGAAAACTTACTTATTTACAAAAATTTTTAACAAAAACAAAAGCAAAACTTTTATTTTTTTCAAAATTTTCGGTCTTTTTTTATTTGTTTCGCAAAAAATAAAAAACGCAGAGGTTATCAAATACCACCAAAAGAAAGCTCTATTTGTGGGAACAAAATGATAAAAATTTAGTTTGGGTACAGTGTAGCATAACCGCGCAATATAATATAAACATAGCCAAGTGTAAGCATGACTGCGCAATTGTCATTCAAACTGCGACAGCACTGAAAGCTGAAAATTGGTCTGGGCAGGAAGGTGTCTAAGTGCCTGGTTAATTAGGGGGTTCACAAATTAATTGTGTAGATTAGTGCCACTCTCAATATTATACACAGGTACATAATTAGACCTAATATGAGAAAATGAAAGATATCCCCCCTTCCTAGAGCCCTCATAAATACTGAAACCACTGGTTATAGGGAGAGAAGCCAAGCAGCCAAAGCTGTAAGGTGGAGGAATGCCCAAACCATTGCAAATAATAAAATCGTAGAATGTCAGTATGGATTCTGCAGGGCCAGGAACATCGGAATTGAGGAACCCCCTGTCGGGACATTTTATTCTGACAGCTGTTCAGCTGCTGAACTGGCTGAATTTTGATCCATTTGTGGCCATATTAAAAGTGCCGTAACCAATGTGATTCAAATTTGCCTTGGAAGTTTGAATGTGGTTGGTGATACAACTGTTATCCTACTGATCCAGTTAGATGGTCTGTGTATGCTGTGGATACAGTGTATTAAAGAGATCTCAGATTAGATTCTAAAGGAGTTCGTATCACCACAAAGTGGCACTGTGGATACAATGCATAGATAATAATTGCCACGTCCCAATATTAGAAATCATTAAAAAGTGGTTGGAATGATGGACTTTATAGGCATAACACAAACAATTAAAAAAGAATTAAGATATTTATTACAAAGGTTGTTAAAAAACATGTACATTGACTTACATAGATTCACAAAAATTATATACCCTGAGAGCAATTTACATACACTATCTACATGAATGTATCTTTAAACAGAGTATTTGATCATTTTACTTGTTCAATCGTAACAGGTTTCAAAGAGGACAGTGTAAAAAATCGCTCAAGTTGCTCTACATGTTACGCGTTCAGTAACGCTTCCTCGGGAGCTTTGGCATATTCTATGAACGAAAGAATAAACATAAGGACATTGCACTCTACATTAAAAAAGAAAAAGAAAAAATTACATCATATATCTATATGCAACATTTAATATTACCCCTGTGAAGTGCCAGAATTGAAATCATGTCTCTATGCCAAGGCTCCAGACCCCTAATGGCAAGCAGGGATACAGAGGGAAGAGTTGATGGAGAAAGAGAGTATAGAAGGAGAGGAAAGGAGAGACAAATAGAGAGAAGGGAAAGAAAAGAAGAAAGGACAGGGACAAAAGGAAAGAAAAAAGAAAGAAGAGAAGAAAAGATGAAAAAGAAAGAAGAGAAGGAAAGAGGAAATTGGAGAGAAGGAAGGGGGAGGGGAAAGGAAGGGGGGGAAGAAAGAAAAAAAAAAAGAGAAAAAGGGGGGGCCTGGAATATGCGATATGGGGACTGTGAGGACAGATATATATTTAGGTGGTTGAACCGATGAGAGTCGGTTTGTCAATATAAAGTTGTCAAAGAATAATAATAGACATAGCCAGATCTTTACTTACATTTTCCTCAAGTGAAAGATGGAAAAAGAGGGCAATAGAGTAAATTAAATGGGTTGTGCTGTCTTCAACCTTAATAGCCGTTCATAAAAGAGGGTCCCCAGATTTGGATGGTACGATCTATATATATATATATATATAACATATGTGAATAATATAGATTGGGTGCCATGTGGTTAATTGAGTTCAAAAAAGGGCGGGGGGGGGAAGGAAGGAGGAAAATTGTAAGAAAGCAAATTAGATAAATATGATAATGTTAATCTCACCCAACAAGTCCAAAAACAGCCAAGTCCGGCAGAAAATTGGCAGTAGATATATACCAAGGGTAAGGATATCATCAAATATAGCCAAGTGTAAGCTGGATCAGTCTAGGGCATCCCAAATACAGCGTTTAGTGAGGTTGCTGCTCTTCTCCTCACATGGATAATTGATCTAATTGCTTCAGGGACAGGAGGAGCCCTACTAGAGGAAACACAGCCTCCCCCTGCTCACCAGGGTAAACCACTGACAAGAATACATTTAGTTCAGCTTACCTTATATCAGGCTGCAGTCCGTCCCACACTGCAGGCTGTGTCCCCTCCTCCTCCTGTCCTCCAGGAGTCGGCATATCCTGCTCCTATGTCAAAAAAGCCACGCTGGAGAAGGGAGCGGTACACTGTGTTCCTATTGGCTGAGGAGGCAGTGGAGAGGTGGGGCAGCTATAATCTCAGGATTTGTACGTACTGTCCCTGGTTTTATTGAGGCTGGAAACCCTCATGGGGCCCCCTAGTGACCCCGGGCCCAATGGTCAGTCCACCCCTGCGGTAGCCCCATATGAAATTCATGTAAACTGTTGATTAGAAAACAACAAGTACCATTTTTAATTTGGATATAACCTATTGTCAATTCATTATGATGAGTCATCCTAGTCTACTTTAGTAATGCATGTTTATGCGTTTTATATTCGGCATACTGTTTTGTATTTATTTCATGAATTTCTTTCACAAGCAATAAAATCTCTAGAGAACGTAAATATATTTGAAAACACTTCAATTATGTTTTACTTAGTTTTCTAGATTAAATAAACAATTATGTACAACTTGCCACTATTTGTAAAACAAATTTTCCTTCTGGATTTAATTTTAATATTTAAGAAATATTTCAGTGTGTGAAAAGATTAATAATGAAATGTGCTTTTTGCAGATATCAGTTTCATTTTCTGCTGTCAATTCAGCTAGTTATCTGAAAGAAGCACATTTATGTGTGATTAATTTTTTCATTGTGTCCCAGTGACAATTACATGAGCCAATGGGTAGTACATTTGCCTGTAATGTGACAAGGAGTAATCATTTGCTACATGCATTGTAATAAAGAACTTTAATTTATTGTTTATATTTCTAGGTTCCAATGGACTATCATACATGAGCTACACACCATTATTTCTTGAAATGACAATATAAACTCATTACAAATACAGATATAAGAACTATAGATTCATAGCTAGACAGGTAGGTGAAAAGATAAAGAAATATCAAGCCTTAATTATAATTGCACTAATAATAATTAGATAGATAGATAGATAGATAGATAGATAGATAGATAGATAGATAGATAGATAGATAGATAGATAGATAGATAGATAGATAGATAGATAGATAGATAGATAGATAGAAATAAACAGGAAATTGGTATATTTGCTACTCAATTTTGTGTGTTACCTATATTACTTAAAAACATAAATACGTAGCATAATTTTTTGTTAAATAAAATACTAAAATATGTCCATGTTTTTTGGATGTCATCCTACCTTACTAGTCACATTATTTTTCATTTCATTGCTACATTTTAAAGTGAACCTGTGAATAAGTCCCAGCTCACACTGGTGTGACTCGTGATGTGACTTGCTACACATAGGGGTTTGATTGATTTACTAAAAGTTGAGAGTGCAAAATCTGGTGCAGCTGTGCATGGTAGCCAATCAGCTTCTAACTTCAGCTTGTTCAATTAAGCTTTGACAAAAAAAAACTGGAAGTTGATTGGTTTCTATGCAGAGGTGCACCAGATTTTGCACTCTTCGGTTTTAGTAAATCAACCCCATAGAGTCTCATGATAAGTCAAATCACATTATATTCAATGATGGCTGTTCCAATTAATGTGACTCGGGTCACTGCAACATTAAGAAAAGGTTCCTGCACTACTTTTGTGCGACTTTTGTGTGACTCTAGCTTTACAAACTTCAACATAAACTCACAGAAGTTTCACAAAAGTCGCAGCTTCATGTTATCTCTGCAACTCTGCTGCAACTTCAGAGTTTTTTTTAACCCTTTATTCCCTTCTTGGTTCCCTATACTCCCCTCATGCTGCTGAAAATCTACTCTCAAGCACATTATCTCCTTCTAAGCACACCATCCTCCCAGCCACATTTGCTCAGTCTGCTGAAAAGATGAAGGCAAGAACCAAGAGAGGTGTGCTGGACAATGGTGAACTCATTTCTAATTGTAAGGACCATGGCTGGTTGGAGTTTGACAGAATATACTATGATTGGGACAGCTCAATATGGCCATCAAAAAGTACATTTAATATTATGTTTTGTTTAATATGCTTTTATACAGTGGGGACAGAAAGTATTCAGACCCCCTTACATTTTTCACTCTTTGTTATATTGCAGCCATTTGCTAAAATCATTTACATTCATTTTTTTCCTCATTAATGTACACACAGCACCCCATATTGACAGAAAAACACAGAATCGTTGACATTTTTGCAGATTTATTAAAAAAGAAAAACTGAAATATCACATGGTCCTAAGTATTTAGACCCTTTGCTCAGTATTTAGTAGAAGCACCCTTTTGATCTAATACAGCCATGAGTCTTCTTGGGAAAGATGCAACAAGTTTTTCACACCTGGATTTGGAGATCCTCTGCCTTTCCTCCTTGCAGATCCTCTCCAGTTCTGTCAGGTTGGATGGTAAACGTTGGTGGACAGCCATTTTTAGGTCTCTCCAGAGATGCTCAATTGGGTTTAAATCAGGGCTCTGACTGGGCCATTGAAGAACAGTCACAGAGTTGTTGTGAAGCCACTCCTTCGTTAGTTCAGCTGTGTGTTTAGGGTCATCGTCATGTTGGAAGGTAAACCTTCGGCCCAGTCTGAGGTCCTGAGCACTCTGGAGAAGGTTTTCGTCAAGGATATCCCTGTACTTGGCCATTCATCTTTCCCTCGATTGCAACCAGTCGTCCTGTCCCTGCAGCTGAAAAACACCCCCACAGCATGATGCTGCCACCACCATGCATGTTGGGACTGTATTGGACAAGTGATGAGCAGTGCCTGGTTTTCTCCACACATACCGCTTAGAATTAAGGCCAAAAAGTTCTATCTTGGTCTCATCAGACCAGAGAATCTTATTTCCCACCATCTTGGAGTCCTTCAGGTGTCTTTTTTAGCAAACTCCATGCGGGCTTTCATGTGTCTTGCACTGAGGAGAGGCTTCCGTTGGGCCACTCTTCCATAAAGCCCCAACTGGTGGAGGGCTGCAGTGATGGTTGACTCTCTACAACTTTCTCAAATCTCCCGACTGTATCTCTGGAGCTCAGCCACAGTGATCTTTGGGTTCTTCTTTACCTCTCTCACCAAGGCTCTTCTCACTCGATAGCTCAGTTTGGCCGGATGACCAGTTCTAGGAAGGGTTTTGGTCATCCCAAATGTCTTCCATTTAAGGATTATGGAGGCCACTGTGCTCTTAGGAACCTTAAGTGCAGCAGAAATGTTTTTGTAACCTTGGCCAGATCTGTGCCTTGCCACAATTCTGTCTCTGAGCTCTTCAAGCAGTTCCATTGACCTCATGATTCTCATTTGCTCTGACATGCACTGTGAGCTGTAAGGTCTTATATAGACAGGTGTGTGGCTTTCCTAATCAAGTCCAATCAGTATAATCAAACACAGCTGGACCGCAAAAGGTCTGAATACTTAGGACCATGTGATATTTCAGTTTTTCTTTTTTAATAAATCTGCAAAAAATGTCAACAATTCTGTGTTTTTCTGTCAATATGGGGTGTTGTGTATACATTAATGAGGAAAAAATGAACTTAAATGATTTTAGCAAATGGCTGCAATATAACAAAAAGTGAACAATTTAAGGGGGTCTGAATACTTTCCATCCCCACTGTATGCTTTATTTGTTGTATTTACATTGTGTTAGTAAAAGAGAACATTTTTTTTAAATTCAGGCTGTCATTCACCAACATGTGACTCCCGGGACAATACACTTTGGTTGTTCACTGAAGTCAAGCAAATAAGCAGTTCAGGGGATCATGTAGTCCCCTGTTAAAAACTTTCTTGCGTGTTCAAATAATTTATATGAGTGCTGTGATATTTTAAAACATTTATACTGGCTTGCAGTCATCCATTGTTTTTTTTTTTTTATTATTGAAGTCTGCACTGCATTGTCAAGCAATTATCTCTTATCAGGTGGTCTCCTGTTCAACTTCTTTCTTGCTAGTTCAAAGGATTACCCAATGGCTTGAACTCAGCCTTTCTTCCCTAGACACCTGACCTCAAGGACAAAGTCTGCATTGCACAGACCACCTTAGCGGCAGCTTTCCCCCAATGTTAACAATTCTATTGCTAGGATGCTCTCTGTATGATGTGAAAGGTTTACCGTCTATAGAAAATATTGGCTCTGTATATTATGGAACAACATTTATATCAGCTTTTTGTATGAGAGCTAAATACTTGTAAAAAATGAGGCAATGAGCAGAGATTACACAACTGTCTGAATCTATTTTATTATTGATTTTATTATTTTATTACATAACACACCAAAAAATGCCGTTAGGTATTGATTTCACATAGTATAGTCTTTTGATACATTATGCAATAGCATCAAGCTGCCATTGAACCTTACCAAAGGGAGACATAAAAAAGGACAGTGTAAATTGTTCACAAATGTTAGCACCATTGCTGGAGCTTCTACTTGCACTCCATTGTGCCCTTTCCACATCATGCATTATTGAGTCCTCAAAATGGCACCCATCACACTAAAGAACAAAGTTGTGGAGGACACATGCTGCTTTAACTGCAGATATAGCATTCTCAAGGCTCACATTTATTGAAGTATGCAGCAAACGCAAGGGTAACCAAAAGGCACTTTATAACTCTTTATGCCCTGGTTAGGCAATAATTGAAAACCCTCTACTCTACATTTAGTGAGAAATTTGAGTAATGCCTTAGCAGATGCTCACCAAGGGCAAAGGCTTCATTCCCTACAAAAAGCAAAGGGGAGAGACGCAGGGCTTTTTTTCAGCGGGAACGCAGGGGAACGCAGTTCCGGCACCTCCAGCACTGAATATATTCTATGGCAAGGTGTGCTGGAGGGTCAATTGATGCTGACTGCAGGGGATCTATTGTCACTGGGAATCTATTTTTTTGTGGGGGTCTATTGTTGCTGGGGTGGTATTTTGTTGTGGGGTCCATTATTGCTGGGGGGAGGTCTGTTGTGTGTTAGGGGGAACTATTGTTTCTGTGGTGGGGTCTGTTGCTGCTTGGGTATCAATATCCACACAATTTAGTAGCACAAAATGATACTTGGTTCTGTACTCTCTAAAAAGGAGTGGTACTGGGAGGTGGGTAGAGGGTGGAGCCAAGAGACAGTGCTCGGAGGTGGGTAGGGGGCCAGAGAGGAAGGAGACTCATAAGGGGGGAGTTCCTGCACCTATTCTCTGAGAAAAAAAGCCCTGGAGAGACGGATCCATTGTTCCTGGTAGCTGTTCCTGACAGGTCTCTGGAAGGTCAAGTTATTGAAGGGTGCACAAAAAATACTGGAGTCTAAGCTGCTCCCAAAGGACCCAATGTCTATGTAGGTAAAAAGGATATTGCATTTATCGGCATATAACATGCACAGGCGTATAACACGCACCTTCATTTTAGGAGGGAAGTTTCAGGAAAAAACTCAAATTTTAAATTAAGAACTGAAGCAAAATAAGGGTCAGTGCCCATCAATGCAGCCTCACCATTGCCCATCTGCAGCCTGATCAATGCCCATCAATGCAGCCTGATTAATGCCCATCTACAGCCTCACAATTGCCCATCAATGCAGCTTGATCCATGCCCATCTGCAGCCTCACAATTGCCCATCAATGCAGCCTGATTAATGCCCATCTACAGCCTCACAATTGCCCATCAATGCAGCTTGATCAATGCCCATATGCAGGCTCACCATTGCCATGAATGCAGCCTGATCAATACCCATCTGCAGCCTCACCTCAGATTACTGCTGCCTCGGAGGAGACAGGGAGGGGGGCGGGACGAGTTTCGTCAGATTACATACAGTGAGAATCTCCTGTTTACTCTACCTCTTTAATACAAAGTCCCGCGTCCTGAACTGGCTTCTATAATAGACAGAACACTGGTCCAATGCCTGCCCAGGAGACGGGACTTCCTATTACAGAGGCCGCTGAGTAAACAGGAGATTCTCGCTGTATGTAATCTGACAGCGCTCGTCCCGCCCCCTTCTCTGTTCCCTCCTAGACAGCCCAAATTGCAGTATCGGTGTATAACACGCACAAACTATTTGCACCCGATTTTCAGGGTAATTTACATTCACTACTAATAGTACAAAGGAGAAATATATTTTGTAATTAAAGAATTTATTGTCACTAGCTACTGGCTTAATGATCTGGATGTGTTTCCCTATTAATAACTCCCATTAATAGCTCCCACACAAATGGGAAAGTTGCAGTGCACCCAGAAAACTTAGGCTATATTGGACAAATCTTCCTTAGCTGGTTTCTTCATGACGACATCCTTCAGCACATCCTATATGGCTCTGAAGGTGTCATGGATAATATAGCTAATTGTTGATTTCCTTACCATAATTCATAATGCAGACTAAATAGAATCTTTTATGTTTTTTAGTTAAAACCTTACAAACTCACTGGAGAAGCTTGTGGGACTGTTATAACCACTACCTCAGAAAGCTAAAGGGGTCAAGGAGTGGAGCAGGATTAAAAAAAATCACCATATCTCCATATGCTCCTTAAACCGGTGATGGAAATGAGAGTATAAGCTAGCATGTGTCATATTTTCAGTTTGTCAATATAGAATAGCGTAATAATGCTGGTGAGGCATTGCTGGTGAGGCATTGGCATTAGCTAGTGAGGCAAGGTGTTGGCATTTCCTTGACAACGTGCTTGGCACAAATCCTCTCAAAAAGGGAGATGCCCATTAGCTGATGCCACGCCACCATCTCCATGTGTTTGAAGCTGTGGCCCTCAATGTAAGTGCACCTAATGATTAGGGATGAGCCGAACACCCCCCCGGTTCGGTTCGCACCAAAACCCGCGAACGGACCGAAAGTTCGCACGAACGTTAGAACCCCATTGACGTCTATGGGACTCGAACGTTCGAAATCAAAAGTGCTCATTTTAAAGGCTAATTTGCATGGTATTGTCCTAAAAAGGGTTTGGGGACCCGGGTCCTACCCCAGGGGACATGTATCAATGCAAAAAAACTTTTAAAAACGGCCGTTTTTTCGGGAGCAGCGATTTTAATGATGCTTAAAGTAAAAAAAAAAAAGTGAAATATTCCTTTAAATATCGTACCTGGGGGGTGTCTATAATATGCCTGTAAAGTGACGCGTGTTTCCCATGTTTAGAACAGTCCCTGCACCAAATGTCATTTTTAAAGGAAAAAATCTCATTTAAAACTGCTTGCGGGTTTAATGTCATGTCGGGTCATGGCAATATGGATGAAAATCAGTGAGACAAACGGCATGGGTACCCCCCAGTCCATTACCAGGCCCTTTGGGTCTTGTATGGATATTAAGGGGAACCCCGCACCCAAATTAAAATAAGGAAAGGTGTGGGGCCACCAGGCCCTATATACTCTGAACAGCAGTATACAGGCGGTGCAAACAAGACAGGGACTGTAGGTTTGTTGTTAAGTAGAATCTGTTTGTCATTTTGAACGGGTACATTTTTAACGTGTTTAGCTCCAGCCAAAAAATCTTTTTTAAGCTTTTTGGAAAACATAGGGAAGGGTTATCACCTCTGTGACATTTGTTTTGCAGTCTTTCCTCCTCTTCAGAAGATTTCACCTCACTTTTTTGTCCCAATGAAAAATGTTTTTTGAAAATTTGGGTTTTTTTGTGGAACAAGGATTGGAAAGCATCAGTGGAAAGGAGAAATTGTTTTCCCATATTAACTCTTACAGGAGAGAATTTCCCTTCCTAGGGGTAGATTTCATCTCACTTCCTGTTGTCTCCTTCCGTTTGCAAGTAGGAGTCGTTTGTAAGTTAGATGTTTGAAAGTAGGGTCCTGCCCTATATACTCAGCAGAAATTTGGGCCTTAGGTGTTGCTGTGGCCACAACACTGTAAGCCCTCACAGGGCCCTGCTGTGAAATATTAGATCAAGAATTGTAATTACATGCCCCTGTTGAACAGGAGCTGAAAAATTAGGCCTTAGGCACTGGTGCTGGTGCCACAACACTGCAACCCCTCACAGACACTCTAGTTGGAACGCAGGAACGAGCCCTGCTGCAAAGTATTGCTTCAAAAATTGTAATTACACGCCCCTGTGAGACAGGGGCAGAAAAATTGGGCCTTAGGCACTGGTGCTGGTGCCACAACACTGCAACCCCTCACAGACACTCTAGTTGGAACGCAGGAACGAGCCCTGCTGCAAAGTATTGCATCAAAAATTGTAATTACACGCCCCTGTTAGACAGGGGCAGAAAAATTGGGCCTTAGGCACTGGTGCTGGTGCCACAACACTGCAACCCCTCACAGACACTCTAGTTGGAATGCAGGAACGAGCCCTGCTGCAAAGTATTGCATCAAAAATTGTAATTACACGCCCCTGTTAAACAGGGGCTGAAAAATTTTGCCTTAGGCACTGGTGGTGGCGCCCAGAACCAAAAATGTTCTTACAAGCTATCAGCGTGATGATTGAGGAGGAAGAGGATAATTACTCAGGGATAGTCACTCAGCATCAGCATAGGCAGTCTTTGAAGGGATCTGAGATTTCAAAAAAAATTATTCGGTTACATCAGCATCAGGTGCTTGGTAGCTGGTGGTGATCCAAGACTGATTCATTTTTATGAAGGTCAGCCGATCGACCGAGTCGGTGGACAGACGCACCCTGTGATCGGTTACCACGCCTCCAGCAGCACTGAATGTGCGTTCCGAAAGAACGCTGGATGCAGGACAGGCCAGTAGCTCAATTGCATACTGTGCAAGCTCTGGCCAGTGATCCATCCTCAAGACCCAGTAACCCAGAGGATTTTCGGTGGGAAAGGTGTCCAAGTCTGATCTTGCCCCTAGGTATTCCTGCACCATGTAAAACAGACGCTGGCGATGGTTGCTGGAACCGATCATACCTTGGGGCTGCGGACCAAAAAATTGTCTGAACGCATCGGTCAGACGGCCACCTTCTCCACCGCTCCTTCTTTGACTGACCGAAGCCTCAGCAACACGTTGTCCAGAAACAGGAGTTTGTAACCTCCCAGTCTCTGGGAACACGTTGCACAGACCTTTCTGCAAGGCCTCCCGAAGATGTTTCATCCTCTGCTCCCTCTGCGATGGCAAGATAAGGTCCGCAACCTTACCCTTGTAACGTGGATCAAGGAGGGTTGCCAGCCAGTATTGGTCCTTCTCCTTGATACCACGAATACGAGGATCCTTACGCAGGCTTTGCAGGATCAGGGAGGCCATGCAGCGTAGGTTTGCTGAGGCATTCGGTCCGGAGTCCTCTGGGTCACTAAGGACAACAACGTCCGCAGCCACCTCCTCCCAGCCACGTACAAGTCCATGTGTTCCTTGGGACTGATCCCTTAAAGACTGCTGCTGATGCTGAGTGCCAGGCTCCACCTCCATACTGACACAATCTTCCTCCTCCTCCTCGTCCTCTTCCTGTGTGATCGGCGGGCACGCAGGAACACTGTCTGGATAAAGGGGGCCTTGAGAGCTAAGGAATTCCTCCTCTTCCTGCCTCTGTTCTGCCTCAAGTGCCCTGTCCATTATTCCACGCAGCGTGTGCTCCAACAGGTGGACAAGGGGGACAGTGTCACTGATGCATGCACTGTCAGTGCTCACCATCCTCGTGGCCTCCTCGAATGGTGACAGGACAGTGCATGCATCCCTGATCATGGCCCACTGGCGTGGGGAAAAAAAAACAAGCTCCCCTGACCCTGTCCTGGTGCCATAGTCGCACAGGTACTCATTGATGGCCCTCTGCTGCGTGTGCAGCCGCTGCAGCATGGCCAACGTTGAGTTCCACCTGGTGGGCATGTCACAGATTAGGCGGTTCTTGGGCAGGTTAAACTCCTTTTGGAGGTCCGTCAGCCGAGCACTGGCATTATATGACCGGTGGAAATGCACACAGACTTTCCTGGCCTGCCTCAGGACATCCTGTAAGCCCGGGTACCTGCCCAAGAACCGCTGCACCACCAAGTTAAGGACGTGAGCCAAACAGGGCACATGGGTCATTTGTCCCTGTCGGAGGGCAGAGAGGAGGTTGGTGCCATTGTCGCAAACCACCATTCCTGCCTTAAGTTGGCGTGGCGTCAACCACCTCTGAACCTGCCCCTGCAGAGCTGACAGAACCTCTGCCCCAGTGTGGCTCCTGTCCCCCAAGCACACCAGCTCAAGCACCGCATGGCATCTTTTGGCCTGAGTACTTGCGTAGCCCCTTGAACGCCTACGGAGCACCGCTGGTTCCGAGGAAGAGGCCATGGAGGAAGAAGAAGAGGAGGGGGTGGAGGAGAGAGGTGTGTCACAATCAGCATTTTGGAGGCGTGGTGGCGGAACAACCTCCAACACTACTGCACCTTGTCCTGCATCCTTCCCAGCTGCCAGCAGAGTCACCCAATGCGCCGTGAAACTTAGGTAACGTCCCTGTCCATGCCTGCTGGACCATGAGTCAGCGGTAATATGCACCTTACCACTGACCGCCCTGTCCAGCGAGGCATGGACATTGCCTTCCACATGCCGGTAGAGAGCCGGAATCGCCTTCCGTGAGAAAAAGTGGCGTTTGGGTACCTGCCACTGAGGAACCGCACATTCCACAAACTCACGGAAGGGGGCAGAGTCTACCAACTGAAAAGGCAGCAGTTGAAGTGCTAGCAATTTTGCCAAGCTAGCATTCAACCACTGGGCATGTGGATGGCTGGGAGCAAACTTCTTTCGGCGGTGCAGCAGCTGGGGCAGGGAAATTTGCCTGGTACAATCTGACGTCGGTGTACCAAAAGCAGATTGCCCACAAGTACTTGGCTGTGACACACCTAATTCTACACCTTCATTCCTCTCACTGCAGGTCTCAGAGAGGACTGAAGGTCTAGTGGGGTTGGAAATCTCAGCTGATGAGGAGCAAGGAGAGATCCTCTTTGTTCTTTGGTGTGAGTCTTTTAGATACGCTTGCCAACGAACTGCATGGCAGGTCAACATATGTCTGGTCAAGCATGTGGTACCCAAGCGGGAGATGTTTTGGCCACGCGAGATACGCTTGAGATATATGTTGCAAATAGCAGCGGTGCGATCTGATGCACTCGTCTCAAAAAAGGCCCACACCAAAGAACTTTTTGAATAACGCGCAGAGACTGCAGCGCCCTGCACATGTGGAGCTTTGGGGTGTGATGCAGTCAATGTGCTGCCCTTAGGCTGGCCCCTGGAGGGCATCCTGCCTCGTTGGTGATGTGCCGCCTCCTCCTCCTCCTCCTCCTCCTCCTCTCTCCTATCAGGCACCCACGTTGAGTCAGTGACCTCATCATCCCCTCCCTCCTCATCACTGGAGCAAACCTGGCAGTATGCTGCAGCAGGGGGAGCATGACTGCCAGATTGCTGTCCTTCTTGGGCACCCCCTCTGTCCGTGCTCATGTTACTGCCTTCATCGAGCTCAGTATCATCATCAGAGCCTTCCAAACGCTGGGCATCCTCCTGGAGCATGTACCCAACACTGTGGTCAAACAGTTCGAGGGAATCCTCATAAGGACATGGTGGAGCTAGGGAAGGAGTCACTGATGACATTGAGCTGAGGGAAGAGGCCGCTGCTTTGCCAGACAAAGCACCCTGGGCATGGGTGAGAGAGGATGAGGAGGATGAGGACGGCTTGGTCATCCACTCGACCAAGTCTTCCGCATGTTGCGGCTCAACACGGCCAGCTGCCGAAAAAAAGGCCAAGCGTGTCCCATGGCCACGTGCTGATGAGGATGCACCGTCTCCACGACCAGCACTAGACACAGAGCCTGCTTGCCCTCTCTTATTGGCTTGTGACTGTCTGCCTCTCCTTCTTGGCCTTCCAGACATACTAATGGCCTGTAGCTGCACTAAGCTGGGATAGAACACCTGTAATTTTCTTCAGGTAGCTTTATATACTGTAACCAGACAAGCCTGCCTGTCAGTAGGAAGATAACAGGAACGGATCTAGCTGAACACTGTGAGCAGGACGCACTGTACTAAATATAAATAGTCTAGCTGCCTGACCGTGGTACTAATAGGATCAAATAGAACACCTGTAATTTTCTTCAGGTAGCTTTATATACTGTAACCAGACAAGCCTGCCTGTCAGTAGGAAGATAACAGGAACGGATCTAGCTGAACACTGTGAGCAGGACGCACTGCACTAAATGTAAATAGCAGGAACGGATCTAGCTGAACACTGTGAGCAGGACGCACTGCACTAAATGTAAATAGCAGGAACGGATCTAGCTGAACACTGTGAGCAGGACGCACTGCACTAAATGTAAATAGCAGGAACGGATCTAGCTGAACACTGTGAGCAGGACGCACTGCACTAAATGTAAATAGTCTAGAAGATAACAGGAACGGATCTAGCTGAACACTGTGAGCAGGACGCACTGCACTAAATGTAAATGGCAGGAACGGATCTAGCTGAACACTGTGAGCAGGACGCACTGCACTAAATGTAAATAGCAGGAACGGATCTAGCTGAACACTGTGAGCAGGATGCACTGCACTAAATGTAAATAGTCTAGAAGATAACAGGAACGGATCTAGCTGAACACTGTGAGCAGGACGCACTGCACTAAATGTAAATAGCAGGAACGGATCTAGCTGAACACTGTGAGCAGGACGCACTGCACTAAATGTAAATGGCAGGAACGGATCTAGCTGAACACTGTGAGCAGGACGCACTGCACTAAATGTAAATAGCAGGAACGGATCTAGCTGAACACTGTGAGCAGGACGCACTGCACTAAATGTAAATAGTCTAGAAGATAACAGGAACGGATCTAGCTGAACACTGTGAGCAGGACGCACTGCAATAAATGTAAATAGCAGGAACGGATCTAGCTGAACACTGTGAGCTGGACGCACTGCACTAAATGTAAATAGCAGGAACGGATCTAGCTGAACACTGTGAGCAGGACGCACTGCACTAAATGTAAATAGCAGGAACGGATCTAGCTGAACACTGTGAGCAGGACGCACTGCACTAAATGTAAATAGCAGGAACGGATCTAGCTGAACACTGTGAGCAGGACGCACTGCACTAAATGTAAATAGCAGGAACGGATCTAGCTGAACACTGTGAGCAGGACGCACTGCACTAAATGTAAATAGCAGGAACGGATCTAGCTGAACACTGTGAGCAGGACGCACTGCACTAAATGTAAATAGCAGGAACGGATCTAGCTGAACACTGTGAGCAGGACGCACTGCACTAAATGTAAATAGTCTAGATAGAAGATAACAGGAACGGATCTAGCTAAACGGAATACAGTGTATATATATATATATATGCAACACCTGGGATGCATATATATACACAATACACTGTAAGTGCAGCTAACTGACTGACTGTTCTGCCTAATCTATCTAACTCAAATCAAATGACACTGTCTCTCTCTCTCTCTCTATCTCTTAGCACACCGGAACACACACTACACAGGGCCGCCGTGCAGGCGGCCTTATATAGTGTGGGGCGTGTACTAAGTCCCCTGAGCCATAATTGGCCAAAGCCACCCTGGCTTTGGCCAATTACAGCTCTCTCTACTGACGGCGCTGTGATTGGCCAAGCATGCGGGTCATAGTGCATGCTTGGCCAATCATCAGCCAGCAATGCACTGCGATGCCGCAGTGAATTATGGGCCGTGACGCGCCACATGAATTTGGCGCGAACGGCCCATATCGTTCGCAATTCGGCGAACGGGCGAACAGCCGATGTTCGAGTCGAATATGGGTTCGACTCGAACACGAAGCTCATCCCTACTAATGATATTTTATGATGCTTTGAATGTTTGTATGGACCTATGCGCAACAATAAATACTACACTATATACATCTTTCTGGGTTCCTTGCTGGTGAGCTTGTGTTTAAATGTTGATAAATGTAAAGTTATGGACTTGAATATGCATTTGTATTCAGAGTCTTCACTTGGAAATGTGATAATCCTTACTACCAAGACCTGAGGTGTGCCTTGGCCTGGCTGGTCAGTATGCCTAAAAGAGGGCAAAAAGAGACAAAAAGTAGGTGTGATGTGAAGCTACAATGAAGAGTCAGCAACAACCATCAGTCCAGAAAATAGCATATGCCCGGATGACTAGAGGAAAGGGGGGTCTTATGTAAATGCTAAAACAGGAGGCTCTCCAGTGCCCCATGGTCCTAATGATAAAAGAAGGGACCCTCTGTTCGGGACCTATGAAAGTTGCCTCCAATCCTGACGGATATCCAGAAAAGGGGTTTAGGATATGAGCCTAATAGAAGAGAAACCTGGACATGAGAACGAACTGTTTGTAGTGAGAGAATGCATGGGGAAAGGGAGAAAGAGCTGGCGAGAGGAATATTGCAGAGAAGGACATGTACTTGATCTGACACCGTTACTGTGGTACAGTAATATTACCACCAACCCCCGGCTTTTCCATCTATACTAATTATAGGGAAATTGTAAGCGTGGTAAAAGGGGACTGCCTAGAGCACTAAATGGGAACTGTGCCAAGAGTAGGAGACAGGAAGTCTGACCGTTGACTGGTAGCCGTGCCAAAGAGAACATCCCTGACTAACTCTGAATACGCCTAACCTGGCTTAGAGGGGGTGATCTGCAAAAATGCACAAACTGACAGGAGTTTGTAGGGGCCTGAAGTGGTGGTCACCTGATAGATAATTGATAGTGTTGGCCACTATAGATGAGGCCAAATTGCAGAGGCAATATGCAGCGAAAGCCAGAGACATGAACCTATGAAACCTTCCCACCCTTGATAGAAGACCACGGAATACTCTGGAAAAAAGTCACGTGACCGTGACGCAACGCGTGGGAGGAGCCAAGGACGCTCTATGCAGATCGTCAGCATCTAGCTGTGAGCTGCAGCAATTCTGCCTGTGTCCAAGGCGGCTGACTGCTCTATACACCTGCATATGCCTTTCACTACTGGGTGCACGTGAGTGGATCTAACACATGTTTGCCTGTGTACCTTGGTATTAAGAGCATTGCGCAATGAGATTTTTTTCTTTTATTTGCTTTACATATGATGTCTGACGGGGATCGTTACATCTGATGTGACTAAAGCAAAGGAACATTATCGTTTAAAATTGCCAAAAAGCACTCCAATTAAGCAATTGTGTGCTATTCAAAAACTTTGCTGCTTGGGACTAAAAGCTAATTTTCATGTGTTTTTTGGTTGTCTGATGTATTTATTCACGCTTTGTGGACTATCACTAGAAGTGACTTTATTTTCACCACATTAGTATTTATTTATTTATTTATTTATATAGTTATGCACATGGTGTCACATATATATTTTTTAGATTGCATTTTTTTTAACACTGCAGGATTATTTTGATTATATAGCTACCAGTGTTTAAGAGCCAATTTTTCATGAATTTACCACATGAGCGCTTCAAACACTTTTTATTCATTTACCTTTTATAGTGATTCTGAACACATTTTTTGATAGCAGCCTCACTTTTTTGATGTGTATATTTATTAGTTATTAACCATCACAGCGCTTTGTGTTTTTTATTTATTTTTATCTGTTAACTCTAAATAACCTGGCTTAGAGGGGGTGAGCTGCAAAAATGCACAAACTGACAGGAGTTTGTAGGGGCCTGAAGTGGTGGTCACCTGATAGATACTTGATAGTGTTGGCCACTATAGATGAGGCCAAATTGCAGAGGCAATATGCAGCGAAAGCCAGAGACATGAACCTATGAAACCTTCCCACCCTTGATAGAAGACCACGGAATACTCTGGATAAAGAACCATTGGCCAGATCGAAGACCTGTGACCAGGCTTGCCCCCAGTAACACATGCCACTGGTGAATGGAAGAGGTTGGGACAGATTTGGGAATAACAACCTAAAAAGTACTGCCCCCCCCCCCCAGCTGAGGCCGGGAAAGGGGTACACCAGTGATAAAAGGTCTCACCCCTCGATGATGGAGTGCTGCCATGCACTGAACCCCCACGCAGTGTAGGAGAGATGAATGTGACTTGTAGCTTCCGAAACACCCTAGTGTATGTAGTGAGCGAGCCCGAGCCACCTGCAGTGCCAAGGCAGGAAATAAAAATGAACATTCAGGGCTGAGGTACCCACAGACCGTGGTGGGTAGTAGTAAAGGTGTAATGGTGAACGTGCATGTATGACATATGGTATACGGGCAAGAAGATTGTGGGACGACAATCAATTATAAAATGAAACCTCAGCCCGTATGGATCCGTAGACGTGACAGACCCTGGATGTGAGCACTAGCTAACAGAAATGCTACGAACGAAATGCTACGACAGGAATGCTACGAACGAAATGCTACAACAGAAAACAGACAGGTAGCAAACTGAAATCCTCAGGGCTAACATACCCAAACCGTGGTGGGTAGTCATACAAGCGTAATGAAATGAACATGCATCCTAAGTAGGGATGGGGCGAACACCCCCGGTTTGGTTCGTACCAGAACATGCGAACAGGCAAAAAATTTGTTTGAACCCGCGAACACCCTTAAAGTCTATGGGACACGAACATGAAAAATCAAAAGTGCTCATTTGAAAGGCTTATATGCATGGTATTGTCTTAAAAAGTGTTTGGGGACCCGGGTCCTGCCCCAGGGGACATGTATCAATGCAAATAAAAGTTTTAAAAACGGCCGTTTTTTCGGAAGTAGTGATTTTAATAATGCTTAAAGTGAAACAATAAAAGTGTCTATAGCATGCCTGTAAAGTGGCACATGTTTCCCGTGTTTACAACAGTCAGAAAGCAAAATTACATTTCTAAAGGAAAAAAAGTCATTTAAAAGTACTCGCGGCTATAATGAATTGTCGGTCCCGGCAATAAACATAAAAGTTCATTGGTAAAAACGGCATGCGGAACCCCAAACCAAATTTTTTTTAAAAAATGCGTGGGGGTCCCCCCAAATTCCATTCCAGGCCCTTCAGGTCTGGTATGGGTATAAATGGGAACCCCGTGCCAAAATTTTTAAAAAAATGGCGTGGGGGTCCCGCCCAAAATCCATACCAGACCTGGAAAACGCCACTTTACAGGCATACTATAGACACCCCCCAGGTACGAAATTTAAAGGAATATTACATTTTTATTGTTTCACTTTAAGCATTATTAAAATCACTGCTCCCGAAAAAACAGCCATTTTAAAAACTTTTTTTGCATTGATACATGTCCCCTGGGGCAGGACCCAGTTCCCCAAACACTCTTTATGACAATACCATGCATATAAGCCTTTAAAAATTAGCACTTTTGATTTCTCCCATAGACTTTTAAAGGGTGTTCCGCGGCTTTTGAATTTGCCGCGAACACCCCAAATTGTTCGCTATTCGGCGAACAGGCGAGCACGCGATGTTCGAGTTGAAATTACGTTCAATTCGAACATCGAGACCATCCCTAATCGTAAGATGTATGTTGTATGGGCCAG
Organism: Lithobates clamitans; assembly: GCA_037952925.1. NCBI lineage: Eukaryota > Metazoa > Chordata > Amphibia > Anura > Ranidae > Lithobates > Lithobates clamitans. The sequence goes on along the minus strand of JBBGZY010000377.1, from coordinate 1,675,739 downwards.
GGGATTGTGGACAACAATCATTAAAAAATGAAACCTCAGCCCATATGAATCTGTAGACATGACAGATCCTGAGATGTGAGCACTGCTAACCAAACCCAGGTGTATGAAGAACACTGAACAAAAAGGTACGATGACATGGAAACAATGAAGATGAAATGGCTATTAGTGTATGCCATGGCTGTATGGCACCGACAAGCCAGGACAGAACATGCTGGACATGACCGCTATGACAGAAATGCTATGACAGAACCTGCTGGACATGACTGCTATGATAGAAATGCTATGACTGGACAGAAACGCTAAGACGGAAACGCTAAGACGGAAACGCTAAGACAGAAATGCAGACCATGCTGACAAGAACTGCTATGACAGAACCACTGTGGCTGGACCGGCTCCGAATGGACCATGCAGTGGGTAAACTATGCTGCAACTGGACCACGCTGCAACTGGACCACACTGCGACTAGACCACGATGCGATTGCACCGGCTATGACAGAACACGTTGTGACTGGAACACTATGACTGAATACCTTGTGACAGCACCTGCTGCGATGATGCCTACTGACTGTGATACACTATGACAACCCTCCTCTGAAAGAACCCTCTGTACAGGAATGCTACGACTTAACACGCTGAAATTAACCACGCTAGGACAGCACCCATGTGACAGAACACGCTACGACTGGAACACGTTGTGACAGCCCCGCTAAGACAGAATACGCTATGACAGGATTGCTATGACTGAAAACATGACAGCATCCGCTGACTGAAAATGCTGAGACTGAAAACGCTGAGATGGAAAAAGCTGTGACAGAACCGCTATGACTGAAAGCTGTGACAGAACCTCTGTGACTGAAAACGCTATGACCGAAATGCTATGACTGAAAAAAAAACGCTGTGACAGAACCTGCTAAAGCGGAACCATTGTGACAGAACCATTGACCGTAGTGACAACCTGCTATGGCAGTCCTGCGGACAGAACCACTGTGACAGAACATGCTGTGACCGAACACACTATGACAGGAACACGGGCATGGAAACGTGGAGCTGAACCCCCCAACCAGCCCCCCTTCCTAGTATTGCCCTTAGTGACCCCCTTGAGCTAGCAGGAAAAAACATACCACAAACAGACCTCACAAAGTGCTGACCAATGAACCTGCTGGTCAGCACCCCCTCCCCCTTGGATGATCGTGGTAGCTACCAAAACATGAGGATATGTGTTCGAGAGCTGCAGTTAGCAGCCTGGTACAGGCATAGGGAAGTCATATGCTAACAGACAGTTACCCCAGGAAACTTACTAAAAGCTTGAAGGCGAAAATCAAACCTGTTTGATGAATCACCGAGGAAACTTCCACGGCCATCAGCTTCAAATGCATGAGATCCCAATAGCAAATAGTACATACCTACGGGATGGATTAAACGGCAAATATGTATGGTGCACTGAGAGAGGTGAGTAAGGGGGTGCCCCCCCCGCGTGAGCAGCAGGAGAAGCATGCGGGCGGCCCCCTCGTGAAACCGGATCTACAGAGGTTGAGCTGGCAAGTGCTTCACAAGTACATACACCTAGACATGTAGGTCTGTGCACCTCCACCCCCTTCTGTTCTGATACTGATGATACCACATGAATCATGGTTGGTCAAAGAAGAAAAAATAACATGAATGTAAAAGCAAGCAGTGTATTTTGTGGTTTGTGTCCTCCCTATACCTGCCAGCCTCCCAGGTATTGCCAAGCCTTGCTTACAATGCATGTGACCTTATATGAAGCTTATAAATTTCCATTACCACAAACCATACTCCAGCATTTGTACATGTCCTTCTACAAGCCTCGCCAGTCCCATCACACCACATCTGGCCGTTTCCATTACTGCAGTGTTTGGTATAATTACTCACTGTGTCCATTCTGCAGCGATGCCAATTGTAGGGAGAGAGGAGCAGGTGACCATCCCCCCCCCCCGCGTGAGCACTGGGAGGGTGGCCCCCTCATGGAGCCGGCCGGATCTGCACAGGGAGAGGAGCTGGCAGGCGGCCGATCACCCCCCAGCATGAGCACCGGGAGAAGCGGGCAGGCGGCCCCTTCATGGAGCCAGATCAGCACAATGAGAGGAGCAGACGGGCGGCCAAGCACTCCTCTCACCCCCCAGCATGAACACCGCGAGACGCGGGTGGACGGCCCCCACATGGAGCCGGATCAGCACAAGAAGAGGAGCAGATGGGCGGCCGAACACCACCCCTCGGCGTGAACACCGGGAGAAGCGGGCGGGCAGCCCCCACATGGAGCCAGATCAGCACAAGTAAAGGAGCAGACGGGCAGCTGAACACCCTCCCTGGCGTGAACACAGGGAGAAGCGGGCGGGCGGCCCCCACATGGAGCCAGATTAGAACAAGGGTAGGAGCAGACGGGTGGCCGAACACCCCCCCGACGTAAACACCGGGAGAAGTAGGCGGGCGACCCCACGTGAAGCTGGATCAGCCCAGTGAAGGGAGCAGATGGGCGGCCGATCACCCCCCGCGTGAACACCGAGAGAAGTGAGTGGGCGGACCCCTCGTGAAAGCCAGATATCCCTGGGGTGATTAGAAGGTGGGTGGGCGGTCTCCCCGGTGGTGCCAAGCATGAGCACCAAGAGAGGAACCGCCTACACAACCACTGTAGCAGCCGACCGTCGCTCAGCAAGGACCCGGAAGTGAAGTGTGTCGCGTAACCCAGCGACGAACCAAACCTCCACCCCCTTCTGACCATCCCACCCAGAAATTAACCATAAACTTAATAATAGCATGCAATGCCAAGCTGCAGTTTCCAAAGTGAGCAAATCCTTTCTTGTATTAAGAGAGGTATGGAGAGAGAGATATAATTTTGCCCCTGTACAGATCATTAGTAAGACCTCATCTGGAATATGCAGTTCAGTTTTGGGCACCATTTCTCAAAAAGGATATCGGGGAACTGGAGAAAAGTGCAGAGAAGGGCAACCAAACTGATAAGAGGCATGGATGAGCTCAGCTATGAGGAAAGATTAGAGGAACTGAATTTATGCTCACTTGAGAAGAGGAGATTAGGGGGGATATGATCAACATGTACAAATAAATAAGGGGTCCATATAGTGAACTTGGTGTTGAGTTATTCACTTTAAGGTCATCACAGAGGAAAATAGATTTCATCTTCAAAAACGGAAAGGTTTCTTCCCGTTTTTGGAGACGAAATCTCTTTTCCTCTAGACGTAAATAATGCCCACTTGTCCTCTGTGATGACCTCAAAAAGATGTGCAAATGTGGAATAGACTCCCTCCAGAAGTGGTTCTTGCCAGCTTAGTAGATTGCTTTAAAAAATGCCTGGATTCTTTCCTAGGTGTACATAATATAACTGGGTACTAACATTTATAGATAAAGTTGATATGTTGGTTTTCCTGCAGCCACGTTTGCACAGGGGCAGCAGCCTATTAATTTAAATTGGCTGCTGTATCTGCGGCAAGCCCAGGAAAAGGTCCCTGCCCCTTTTAAAAAATTGCAGCCACGGGAAAACATAGTGCTATGTGTTTTCCAGCATGGGGTGCCATTAAGCATTAAAAGCACCCTTGCATGTCTGCTAACAGTAGCATGTCTTTTTTGCATGAAAGCATACGACTTACACACAGTCCCGCACCCGCATAATTGTGTCTGATTCATTGTTGTGTTGCTAATAGAGACATGTATGGGTTAAAGACATATGTCACAGGGGGAAGCAGAAGAGGAGTGAAAACTGTTTTTTTTTTTGAGAAACAGAAAGCAATGTAACCAAAGTTTACTCTTATGAATGGAATTGATCTCCACTCCAGTCAGTAAATATTGTTTCTCATTTAGAGAGGTTAAACATGACAAACATTGCAACTGCATGCTTATTTTTTTGCAGAAGAGAGTTTAATAAGACTCGTGGCCACTCATTACAATTAGAAGAAAAGAGGTTTAACCTTAAACTACGTAGAGTGTTCTTTACTGTAAGAGCGGCAAGGATGTGGAATTCCCTTCCACAGGCGGTGGTCTCAGCGGGGAGCATTGATAGCTTCAAGAAACTATTGGATAATCACCTGAATGACCGCAACATACAGGGATATGTAATGAAATACTGACACGTAATCACACACATAGGTTGGACTTGATGGACTTGTGTCTTTTTTTCAACCTCACCTACTATGTAACTATGTAACTATGTGACCACTGGTCAGAACGTTCCCACTATTCTATTGAGTTGTTGGGCTGTCCTGCATCCAGTGTGCTTTCAGAAAGGGCATTCAGTGCTGCAGGGGGTTTCGTTACTGATCATAGAACGCATCTGTCCACAGACTCCATGGACCATTTGACTTTTATAAAAATGAATCAGTCCTGGATTACCAGCTATGTCACCGATTAAGTGTTTTTGGGATGTGGAATCTCTGCAGGACTTCGAGGCTGCCTAGCTTTGAGGGTGTTCAATCATTTTATCTGGAAAAATGTTTTATGGGCACAATTAACACCCAAAGACTAATTTTTCTGCACCTGTCTGACAGGTGCATATCATTGCAATTTTTTCCAGCAAGGCAAATTCTTGCTTACATCAAGAGTACCTCAATAGAGTTACGGTGGGAAGGCGCCATGACACCCAAAGACCAATTTTAAGGCACCCGTTACTTCTATCCAAAGTCAAAGTGACACCAGACTGTATCCAAAAAATCTCTAATCTTGTTCCCAGTGCACTACATTGTGGCCTCATCATATACACTGGCTCCCCAACTGTTGCTGAGCAAAATAAAGGCAGATTGCAGGAAAAATTTCATTTTTTTGGCTTTATAAATTCAAGTATTGCTGCAACAGATTCTAGACATGGTGCAGATCTGGCACTTTACAGTTAGACTAATGCCGCGTACACACGAGCGGAATGTCCGACAGAAAAAGTCAGACGGAAGCTTTTCATCCTATATTCCGATCGTGTGTATGCCTCATCGGACTTTTCTTTTTGAAAATTCTAACGGACCTAGAAAAAGAACATGTTCTAAATATTTCAGATGGAACCAATTCCTATCGGGAAAACCGCTCTTCTGTATGCTGTTCCGACAGACCAAAAACGACGCATGCTCTGAAGCAAGTAAGAGACGGAAGCTATTGGCTGTTGGCTATTAGGGATGAGCTTCGAGTTCAAGTCGAACCCATGTTCAACTCGAACATCGACTTTTGAACATTATGGGCCGTTCGCGCCAAATTCAAGTGGCGCGTCACGGCCCATAATTCACTGCGGCATCTCAGTGCATTGCTGGCTGATGATTAGCCAAGCATGCACTATGACCCGCATGCTTGGCCAATCACAGTGCCGTCTGTACAGAGAGCCGTAATTGGCCAAAGCCACGGTGGCTTTGGCCAATTATGGCTCAGGGGGTTTAGTACACGCCCCACACTATATAAGGCTGCCTGCGTGGCGGCCTTCTGTAGTGTGTTGCGGCGGCGGAGAGAGATAGACAGAGAGACAGTGTCATTTGATTTAAGTTAGATAGAGTAGGAAGGCGAGTCAGTTAGCTGCACTTACAGTGTATTGTGTATATATATATATATGCATCCCAGGTGTTGTGTATATATATATATATATATATATATATATATATATATATATATATATATACATATACACACACACTGTATTCAGTTTAGCTAGATCCGTTCCTGTTATTCTCTTCCTACTGACAGGCAGGCAGGTGTTTTTACAGTATTTACAGCTACCTGAAGAAAATTGCTGGTGTTCTTCTGATCCTATTAGTCCTATTAGCTACAGTATTTACACGTAGTGTAATGCGTCCTCTGCACAGTGTGCACCTAAAGCTATCTGAAGAAAATTGGTGGTGTTCTTCTGATCCTATTAGTACCGCAGGCAGCTGCAGTATTTACAGTTAGTGTAGTGTGTCCTCTGCACAGTGTGCACCTAAAGCTACCTGAAGAAAATTGGTGGTGTTCTTCTGATCCTATTTGTACCGCAGGCAGCTGCAGTATTTACAGTTAGTGTAGTGCGTCCTCTGCAGAGTTTGCACCTAAAGCTACCTGAAGAAAATTGGTGGTGTTCTTCTGATCCTATTAGTACCTCAGGCAGCTGCAGTATTTACAGTTAGTGTAGTGCGTCCTCTGCACAGTGTGCACCTAAAGCTACCTGAAGAAAATTGGTGGTGTTCTTCTGATCCTATTAGTACCACAGGCAGGCAGCTACAATATTTATAGTTAGTGTACTGTGTCCTCTGCACAGTGTGCACCTAAAGCTACCTGAAGAAAATTGGTGGTGTTCTTCTGATCCTATTAGTACCACAGGCAGGCAACTGCAGTATTTACAGTTAGTGTACTGCGTCCTCTGCACAGTGTGCACCTAAAGATACCTGAAGACAATTGCTGTTGTTCTGATCCTATTAATACCACAGGCAGGCAGCTACAGTATTTACAGTTAGTGTACTGTGTCCTCTACACAGTGTGCACCTAAAGCTGCCTGAAGAAGATTGGTGGTGTTCTTCTGATCCTATTAGTACTGCAGGCAGGCAGCTGCAGTATTTACAGTTAGTGTACTGCGTCCTCTGCACAGTGTGCACCTAAAGCTACCTGAAGAAAATTGGTGGTGTTCTCATACTAATAATACTACAGGCTAGAGGCGGATATGTTCCATGATGAATTTCCAACTATTAAACTGTTAACTAAACTCTGGAAAACAGTCAAGAAAATGATGAGATATGAAGATCCAACAGTCTACTCTCCTATTTGGAACAATCGCAACCTACAGGAAGTCCTTAAAATAGGCACATTCAGGGAGTGGGAGAAGCTTGGCATCAGAAGGCTAAGTCAACTTTATAACGGCACCAAGTTAAAGAAATTCCCTGAACTAGCTGGGGAATTCAAGCTACCGCGGAGTTCTCTCTTCCTATATTTCCAGCTAGAACATGCCCTTAAAGCCCAATTTAAAGCTCAGAATCTGAGATGGGAAGAAATGCCTCTATTTCAGAGCATATTGCAGGTAAACCCTACCAAAGGGATAATATCAAAAATTTATGATCAATTAAGTAAATCAGACAACAGCGGGGGGATACTCCTCGGGCTAAAGGCTAAATGGGAAGAGGATATAGGGGGAATGACCCAGGAACAATGGGTGAGAACCTTGGAGTTGGGTGTTCAGGTCTCTGTGTCCCCTTCACAGCGGCTCTCACATCTGCTGTTGCTAAATAGAGCCTATTATACACCTAAAAGACTTTTCAAATTTGGGAGAAGGCTTAATGACAACTGTCCCAGATGTCGGAGGTCGGGAGATCTCATCCATATGCTGTGGAGGTGTCCCAAGTTGTTTAGATACTGGGAGGAGGTAACCAGGAATTTGGGAAATATCTTTGGTACTACAGTGGTAAAGAAGGCCATAGCTTATATTCTGGGGCATAGAAGAGTGTTGGGAGAGAGACAGAGCATCACGCTTGCCATTACGCGGGCCTTGTTTCAGGCCAGGAAGATGATAACACTAAGATGGCAATCAAAAGACCCCCCCTCGGTGAAAGATTGGATCTCTACTATTAACGAAACCCTGAGTAGGGAAAGAGTGGAGTACATAAAGAGAGGTAACCTTCAGGAATTTGAAAGTATGTGGAAGCCATGGATAGAGAAAGTAGGGCGCCCCTAGTGGGCAAGGCGTAGGATTCGACCAAGAGATGGGCTTAACATAGATATATGGGTAACTGGAAAGCTTGAAGACAATGAGTGCTACAGTGAAGTGGTCTTGATATGTATGTTTTTTAGTCAAACAAATAATCTAGATGGGCACAGGTTAAACATCGGGGGAGGGTGGGGGGGGGGGTGGACTTGGGAATAGGTAATTTTCCCGTGCAACACCGGGTAGGTCAGTAGACAGTGGGCATGGGGAGCCCATAAGTTTTCTATTATATATCCTTCTCTTGTTTTTTTTCTTCCTTGTTTCTCTTCTTCCTTTTATTCGTTCCTTTATCCTCCAAACTGGCTCAGAAAAAGATAAAGCTTCACTTGTCATTGGGCCTTAGCATAGCCATAGCTGAGCCTAGGAGATTGGAGTAATAAGGGATATGTTGCTAAAGTTACGTAATAAAGTGGTTATAGTGTTGGCATAAAAGGAAGTGAGGTAATGCATAATCCACTATGATGTAAACCTGAGAAGGCGACAGTTAATGAACACAGATCTGATTCAGCCCTCTATTTATTGGTTACTGAAGTGGAAAAAAAAAAATAAAAAATACTACAGGCAGGCAGTTGATTCTGCTAGCTGCAGTATCAGTATATATATACATCCCAGCTCTGTGCAGCTACATCTCACTGCAGGCCATTAGTATGTCTGGAAGGCTAACAAGGAGAGGCAGACAGTCACAAGCCAATAAAAGAGTCTTGGAGTCGGTGCATCCTCATCAGCACGTGAGACACGCTTGTCCTTTTTTTCGGCAGCTGGCCGTGTTGAGCCGCAACATGTTCCCCCAGCTGCAGAATACTGCCAGCTTTGCTCCAGTAAAGAGGAGGGAGGGGATGATGAGGTCACTGCCTCCACGTGGGTGCCTGATAGGAGAGAGGAGGAGGAGGAAGAGGAGAAGGAGGCACATCTCCAACGAGGCAGGATGCCCTCCAGGGGCCAGCTTAAGGGCAGTACACCGACTGCATCACACCGCAGAGCTCCGCATGTGCAGGGCGCTGCTGTCTCTGCACGTTATTCCAAAAGCTTTTTGGCGTGGGCCTTTTTTGAGACGAGTGCATCAGATCCCACCACTGCTATTTTCAACATATGTCTCAAGCGTATCTCGCGTAGCCAAAACATCACCCGCTTGGGCACCACATGCTTGACCAGACATATGTCAACTTGCCATGCAGTTGCGTACCTAAAAGACCCACACCAAAGAACAAAGCGGACCTCTCCTTGCTCCTCATCAGCCGGGATCTCCAACACCACTACACCTTCAGTCCTCTCTGAAACCTTCACTGAGAAGGAATGAAGGTGTAGAATTAGGTGTGTCACAGCCAAGTACTTGCGGGCAATCTGCTATCAGTACACCGACATCAGATTGTACCAGGCAAATTTTCCTGCCCCACCGAAAGAAGTTCTCTCCCAGCCATCCACATGCCCAGTGGTTGAATGCTAGCTTGGCTAAATTGCTAGCACTTCAACTGCTACCTTTTCAGTTGGTAGACTCTGCCCCCTTCTGTGAGTTTGTGGAATGTGCGGTTCCTCAGTGGCAGGTTCCCAAACACCACTTTTTCTCACGGAAGGCGATCTACCGGCATGTGGAAGGCAATGTCTTGGCCTCGCTGGACAGGGCGGTCAGCGGTAAAGTGCATATTACCGCTGACTCATGGTCCAGCAGGCATAGACAGGGACGTTACCTATCTTTCATCGCGCACTGGGTGACTCTTCTGGCAGCTGGGAAGGATGCAGGACAGGGTGCAGTAGTGTTGGAGGTTGTTCCGCCACCACGCCTCCAAAATTCTACTAGTGCTGATTCTGCCACACCTCTCTCCTCCACCTCCTCCTCTTCTTCTTCCTCCATGGCCTCTTCCTGTGCTGATTTGTCCTCGGAACCAGCGGTGCTCCGTAGGCGTTCAAGGGGCTACACAAGCACGCAGGAAAAAAGATGCCATGCGGTGCTTGAGCTGGTATGCTTGGGGGACAGGAGCCACACCAGGGCAGAGATTTTGTCAGCTCTGCAGGGGCAGGGTCAGAGGTGGTTGATGCCATGCCAGCTTATGGTGGCTTGCGACAATGGCACCAACCTCCTCTCCCCCCTCCGACAGGGACAACTGACCCAGGTGCCCTGTTTGGCTCACGTCCTTAACTTGGTTGTGCAGCGGTTCTTGGGCACCTGGGCTTACAGGATGTCCTGAGGCAGGCCTCCAAATGGAATTTAACCTGCCCAAGAACCGCCTAATCTGTGACATGCCCACCAGGTGGAACTCAACGTTGGCCATGCTGCAGCGGCTGCTCATGCAGCAGAGGGCCATCAATGAGTACCTATGCGACTATGGCAACGGGACAGGGTCAGGAGAGCTTGTTTTTTTCCCCACGCCAGTGGGCTATGATCAGGGATGTATGCACTGTCCTGTCACCATTTGAGGAGGCCACAAGGATGGTGAGCAGTGACAGTGCATGCATCAGTGACACTGTTCCTCTTGTCCACCTGTTGGAGCAAACGCTGCATGGAATAATGGACAGGGCACTTGAGGCAGAACAGAGGGAGATAGAAGAAGACTTCCTTACCTCTCAAGGCCCCCTTTAACCAGACAGTGTTCCTGCATGTCCGTCGCTCACACAGGAAGAGGACGAGGAGGAGGATTGTGTCAGCATGGAGGTGGGGCCTGGCACTCAGCAGCAGTCTTCAAGGGATCATTTACAGTCCGAAGAAACCCATGGACTTGTACGTGGCTGGGAGGAGGTGGCTGCGGATCATGTCATCCTTAGTGACCCAGAGGACTCTGGACCGAATGCCTCAGCAAACCTACGCTGCATGGCCTCCCTGATCCTGCAAAGCCTGCGGAAGGATCCTCGTATTCGTGGTATCAAGGGAAGGGATTATTACTGGCTGGCAACCCTGCTTGGTCCCCGTTACGAGGGTAAGGTTGCGGACCTTATCTTGCCATCACAGAGGTGGCAGAGGATGAAACATCTTCGGGAGGCCTTGCAGAAAGGTTTGTGCAACGCGTTTCCAGAGCCTGGGAGGTTACAATTTCCTGGTCCTCCTGGATAACGTGTTGCTGAGGCTTCGGTCAGTCACAGAAAGAGCGGTAGAGAAGGTGGCCATCTGACCGATGCGTTCAGACAATTTTTTAGTCCACAGCCCCAAGGTCTGTTCAGTCCCAGCAACCATCTCCCGCTGCCTGCCTGTGGTACTAATAGGATCAGAAGAACACCACCAATTTTCTTCCGGTAGCTTTAGGTGCACACCGTGCAGAGGACGCACTACACTAACTGTAAATACTGCAGCTGCCTGAGGTACTAATAGGATCAGAAGAACACCACCAATTTTCTTCAGGTAGCTTTAGGTGCAAACTCTGCAGAGGACGCACTACACTAACTGTAAATACTGCAGCTGCCTGCGGTACAAATAGGATCAGAAGAACACCACCAATTTTCTTCAGGTAGCTTTAGGTGCACACTGTGCAGAGGACGCACTACACTAACTGTAAATACTGCAGCTGCCTGCGGTACTAATAGGATCAGAAGAACACCACCAATTTTCTTCAGATAGCTTTAGGTGCACACTGTGCAGAGGACGCACTACACTACATGTAAATACTGTAGCTAATAGGACTAATAGGATCAGAAGAACACCACCAATTTCTTCAGGTAGCTCTAGGTGCACTCTGTGCAGAGGACGCACTACACTAACTGTAAATACTGCAACTGCCTGCAGTACTAATAGGATCAGAAGAACACCACCAATTTTCTTCAGGTAGCTTTAGGTGCACACTGTGCAGAGAACGCACTACACTAACTGTAAATACTGCAGCTGCCGGCGGTACTAATAGGATCAGAAGAACACCACCAATTTTCTTCAGGTAGCTTTAGGTGCAAACTCTGCAGAGGACGCACTACACTAACTGTAAATACTGCAGCTGCCGGCGGTACTAATAGGATCAGAAGAACACCATCAATTTTCTTCAGGTAGCTTTAGGTGCACACTGTGCAGAGGACGCACTACACTAACTGTAAATACTGCAGCTGCCTGCGGTACTAATAGAAATCAGAAGAACACCACCAATTTTCTTCAGATAGCTTTAGGTGCACACTGTGCAGAGGACGCACTACACTAACTGTAAATACTGTAGCTAATAGGACTAATAGGATCAGAAGAACACCAGCAATTTTCTTCAGGTAGCTGTAAATACTGTAAAAACACCTGCCTGCCTGTCAGTAGGAAGAGAATAACAGGAATGGATCTAGCTAAACTGAATACAGTGTGTGTGTGTATATATATATATATATATATATATATACACAAAACCTGGGATGCATATATATATATATATATATATATATACACACAATACACTGTAAGTGCAGCTTACTTTTTTTTCACTTTAGGCATCATTAAAATCACTGCTCCCGAAAAAACTGCCTTTTTTGAAACTTTTTTTGCATTGATACATGTCCCCTGGGGCTGGACCCGGGTCCCCAAACCCTTTTTAGGACAATAACTTGCATATTAGCCTATAAAATTAGCACTTTTGATTTAGAACGTTTGAGTCCCATAGACTTTAATGGGGTTCTAAAGTTCGCGCAAACTTTCGGTACGTTCGCAGGTTCTGGTGCGAACCGAACCGGGGAGTGTTCAGCTCGTCCCTACTGGCTATTAAACTTCCTTTTTCTAGTCCCGTTGTACATGTTGTACGTCACCGCGTTCTTGATGGTCGGACTTTGGTGTGATCATGTGTACGCAAAACAGTTTCATCGGAATTCCGTCGGAACTCCGTCGGAAAAACCTTCAGAGTTTATTCCAACAGAAAAACTGGTCGTGTGTACGCAGCATAAGGGGACCCCCCCCAGGCACTATTTTGGAAGGATTTTTTCATTTTTTAGGCTTTCACTTTAAAAATCAAAATATCGCTCATTTAAAAATTACGTTTTTCACAAACTTTTTTTTTTATTACATGTCCCCCAGGGCAGGACCTGGACCCCTATAACCATTGTATCCCTAATTACTTCCATTTAAGCCTTCAAAATGGGCACTTTTGATATTTGACGTTTGGGTCTCATTGACTTTAATGGGGTTTGTTATTCGGGTCCGAACTTTCGTGGTGTTTGAAAGTTCTGGTCCGAACCGAACAGGGGTCCATTCGGCCCATCCCTAAAGGGCACAGTGAGGAGGTTGAAAAACTGAAACGATTCCTCCATGCACACAGTTAATGGAGGCATTGGGTCAGTTTATTTCATTCAACCCGCTGGTTGAATAAATAAAGAAAAAACTGACTCATCTATAGCCAGCTTTAGGGGATATGGTGGTCATTTTTTTCCCAGCCATTTCTACATGCTGAGACACCTAACCCAAGTTATAGGCACCTGGACTCCCACAGATAAGCGGAAAGAACATTCAGTGCATCAAGTGTCATCTTTCCTCCAAAACAGATAATGATGAATAGGTTACAATTTTCATGCAGCTATTTACAACAAATCCACCATCACCACCAGTGACCATTATCTACACCAAGTTAATATGTCACAAGTTCCCGATTTTTGTTTTATATATATATACACAAATATTTACATAAAAGTTGTGCAGAATGTGTATATTTTTTAAGTTACCGGTAATAAAAAAAATATCTCTTGAATTCAGCAAAGAATTTACAGGTAACTTTTGTTACAATTAAAGTAATTAAAATTAAATCTATAGCCAAAACTTTTGTTTAGTTTTGGAAAGAGTAGGAATAGATTAGAGGTCCTTCCTGGTTTTACTTCATTGGAGAGATACTTTCACTTCCTGCCTGGTAAGAATGGCGTTCCCTGGACAGGAAGTGAGGAGAAATCTTTGTAAAGCTGGCCATAAATAATTCGAAATTCAGTCAGTTCAGCAGGGACCAGCTGAATTTTGATCTTTCTATGGCCATTCCTGTTTGAGAGCAATTTATCAAGGATTGACTACACTTGAATCGACAATTGACATAATGAATAAAATGGCACAGTGTAGAAGATTCCCACATCCACCTTGACAGCAATACAGACAAAATAAATGTTTTTTCCTGACAGACTCCATGGCAGCATACATTTGGGTAGATCCACCTTCACTCCTGTCCCATAGGACCCCAATACCATAAATTTTGAGGCTGAGCCAGAGGCCGCATTCCTTTTTTGTATCCTCCTCATAGGACCCTTCATGTTAGGATGTTTTGTTTTTTTTCTTACCTTTTGGAAATGTCAGTGGCCATGTTTCTTGCAGGAACAGCTGTGCAGATGCATGGAGAGTCCTGCGCCATCCAGGAGACTTCCAGCTTCAACAGGATGACTTGAGTGTGGATTTATGGCCAGTCATCGTCAGGTGTTTGTGTTGGCTGGATGCCCTGCTATCAGCGGGTGACTGTTAAGTATGCCCAGCGTGGATACTCAAGTGGTTGCTCTGTCCTCATCTATCAGCAGGGTAGTGTTATGGCACACATATGCAGAGGATCGATGTCTGGAGAGTGGACCCTGCCATTGGCGGGCGTTAACATTGGCCAGGAACCCTGCTATCAGCTGGTGGTGTTAAGTGTGCCCAGCATGGATACAGCAGCTGCGTTCCTGCCTCTGGGATCCAGGTCACCCAGCAGGTGTAACGATTGCCCTATGGAAGAGATCTAGGATACGTGAGAATGTGTGGCTTGAGGTCGGCACAAGGCACTTGACAGATGCTGTGCGGGCTGTTAGGGGGTAACACCACTTGTGTTAAAAAAAAAAATAACCAAAACACATGAAGATGACTATGCTTTCTGGGTGATCTATGTACTATGTAGAATGTTGTCAATGTTTGGTGCAGTTTCCTACCTTTTTTTGTCCTGAAAAGATAACAGTCTATTATTTCAACATGACTTGCTTTATGTATAGAAGGGTTTGCTCATTAGACACCTGGTGGAATCACACTGCTGTGCAGTGGGAGGCTGGAGTGCCAGTATTCCTTCAGCAGTGGTTAACCCTTTAGGGTTTTTTCTCACCTAGCTAACAGAAACAACTATTACATTGTCTTTTTTTGACAACTTTGGAAACTCCAGCAGCTGCAGTTTGAATTGGGAACATTATCTTTAAATTACTAAATTGCACTAGTTGCAATTGTACATGTTAAAATATTTTTTCTAAACTTTGTGGAGTTCTCCCTTAGACTTACACATTTTCCTGTTTATCGGGCATTTGTTTCCCTAACTGTGACAGGTTCAGTCTAATCCCTGGGTGCTGTCACTGCTCTATGCAGATTATAGCTGGAAGGGGGCAGTGTCTTCCTTACCGGTATCTTTACCTGGATTGTCAGTCCCTCTGTGGGCCTCTTAACGCTGTACACTCCTTACCTTCTTGCATTTCTTACTGCCAGTTATTTGCCAAGACGTGTGCTTACTGTTTAAAACCAAGGATTATCACTTCATCCTTGTAGTCAGCCTTTGTCTTTGCCTTTTTTCTTTCAGGTGTGAAGGAAGCTGACTAATGAGCACTTGCTATTAAGTCCCTCCAGATCTGCATGCATTATGCACATTGTAATGCAAGAAGGTAAAGTGTGTACAGCTTTAAGAGGCCCACAGAAGACTGACAATCCAGCTGAAGGTACCAGTAAGGAAGACACTTCCAGCTGTAACCTGCATAAAGCTGTCACAGCAAAGGGGGATTAGACTGCCAGCTACACAAGAACTTGTCCCAGTTAAGGAAACAAATCCCTGCTAAACAGGGACATTGTGAAGTCTAAGGGAGAACTGCCAGTTTTTTGCCAAGGCGTGTACTTACTGTTTAGAACCAAGGAATGTCACTTCATCCTTGTAGTCAGCTATCGCCAAGAAGGTAAGGGGCGTTTTGTCAGGTTATTTTTTTCTTTCAAATGTGTAGGAAGCTGACTAATGGACACTTGCTATTCTCTCCAGATCTGCATGCATTATGCATGTAAACTGAGCCCTTGGTGCTCATGCCTTGGCAGACAAATTTCTGTAATTCCTGCCTCCTTGTTCAGGCAGCCAGAGCGGAAAATGACAACGATCAACAGGTTGTCACAAGTAGCCAGACACTCTAAAGGAGTTTGTTACAGCTCTCCGTGTGCAAGGATTCCCTACTCTGACAAGTCAAGTTTTTTCTTTTCATGACCAGTCAACTGGCCAATTAACCCTCTTCAAAGATGCGGATGAGGATGATCTATGTGCAGTTTTTTTTGTACCTCCCTTTTGTAAGGCTGTTAGGATGCCAAAAATGTAAGACTCTGCAGAGGTACCTGCAATGCAATACTCCTCTTATGCTGGGAGGGCACAGCTTTGGTCTTGGTCGCTTGGACCCTCAGGACAAGCACTTCAGGCCATGTTTGGACAGTCAGTCACCTTCAAGCCTCTGACTGTGCCAGGTGGAATTATTTGCCCTAGGAACAATAGACAAGTTCTGGCAGCCAATATCAAATTTTACTGTCTCAGTGGTTGGCAATTCCAATTTCAGTAGATGCGATTTTAAGATGAGGAATTTTGTTGCTCAGAGGGATGCCAATTTTCAAATCCCCAGAGCTGTCTTCGCTGACATACCTCTGTTTCTAAAAAGGTCAAGAAATGATGGTGCCTACTTGTATGCTGGATGGACTCCCAATCCACTCCTTTCTCTAGAAATGTCTTTTAAAAATACAGAGGGAATTCTTGAACCCTACAAGAGGTTTGCAGAGGACGCACTACACTACGTGTAAATACTGTAGCTAATAGGACTAATAGGATCAGAAGAACACCACCAATTTCTTCAGGTGGCTCTAGGTGCACTCTGTGCAGAGGACGCACTACACTAACTGTAAATACTGCAACTGCCTGCAGTACTAATAGGATCGGAAGAACACCACCAATTTTCTTCAGGTAGCTTTAGGTGCAAACTCTGCAGAGGACGCACTACACTAACTGTAAATACTGCAGCTGCCGGCGGTACTAATAGGATCAGAAGAACACCATCAATTTTCTTCAGGTAGCTTTAGGTGCACACTGTGCAGAGGACGCACTACACTAACTGTAAATACTGCAGCTGCCTGCGGTACTAATAGGATCAGAAGAACACCACCAATTTTCTTCAGATAGCTTTAGGTGCACACTGTGCAGAGGACGCACTACACTAACTGTAAATACTGTAGCTAATAGGACTAATAGGATCAGAAGAACACCAGCAATTTTCTTCAGGTAGCTGTAAATACTGTAAAAACACCTGCCTGCCTGTCAGTAGGAAGAGAATAACAGGAATGGATCTAGCTAAACTGAATACAGTGTGTGTGTATATATATACACAAAACCTGGGATGCATATATATATATATATATATATATATATATATATATATATATATATATATATATATATACACACACAATACACTGTAAGTGCAGCTTACTTATTTTTCACTTTAGGCATCATTAAAATCACTGCTCCCGAAAAAACTGCCTTTTTAGAAACTTTTTTTGCATTGATACATGTCCCCTGGGGCTGGACCCGGGTCCCCAAACCCTTTTTAGGACAATAACTTGCATATTAGCCTATAAAATTAGCACTTTTGATTTAGAACGTTTGAGTCCCATAGACTTTAATGGGGTTCTAAAGTTCGCGCAAACTTTCGCAGGTTCTGGTGGACGCACTACACTAACTGTAAATACTGTAGCTAATAGGACTAATAGGATCAGAAGAACACCAGCAATTTTCTTCAGGTAGCTGTAAATACTGTAAAAACACCTGCCTGCCTGTCAGTAAGAATTCTTGATCCCTACAAGAGGTTTGCTGGCTACTGTTTCAAAAAGGGTCATCTGGCCCCTACGCAAAATCTTGTGTATCTGAAAGCTTAATTCATCATAGTTCAGGAATTTAACATTGGTTTTGCCACTAGAGCATACTGGTGATAGGACGCTGGGTTATCCTGGCTTTCCTCTCTTCACCTGTCAGCGTCTCAATGCCTGTTGATGATCGGGACCATGGTCTCTTCCATCCCTATATAAAAGTGGGCTCAATGGAAGAGGCTTCCTGTCCAGAAGGGACAGCTATTTATGTCTCGCAATTCAGATGGAGCCTTGGGTCCTGGTAAGCAGTAAATCTTTTGTGCCACATAGCTAGTGGAAATCTCCTGTTGGGTAGTTGTTTTGGACATTCCAATTTTCTGGGTAGGCTCAAACCTCCAGGGTCAGTCTACTGCGAGAGGTAGAGATCTATGTGACCTGGGTGGAGAGGAATCTCTCAACATTTCTATGAGTCTACATTCAG
This sequence comes from Lithobates clamitans, assembly GCA_037952925.1. Classification (NCBI taxonomy): domain Eukaryota; kingdom Metazoa; phylum Chordata; class Amphibia; order Anura; family Ranidae; genus Lithobates; species Lithobates clamitans. The sequence continues at coordinate 1,657,856 of JBBGZY010000377.1, read as the reverse complement.
AAATTGTGTGAAGAATCCATATTTTATGGCCCGGTTGGTCAACAAGTGGTTCCTACATCCAGGTTCCTTTATGTGGATTTAATCTCTGGACAAAATTTCAGAGTTAGATCTGCTAGGATCTCCTCACTATTACAAGCTGTAAAGCCTTTTTTCCGAGGAGCCTGGACCAATCCCTGAGTGCGGAGGCTGTACAGTTCAGGAAAGGTCTCACAAGCCATATGTTTTTCATCTAGTCCGATCCATATACAGTGTTTTTGGTCTATTGCTGAAGACAATGGCAATCATTGCAGTGATTCCCCATTGGCCAATCAGGCCACGGTTCCTGCTTGGTACCAGATTATCAGAACGCAGTCTTTTCTTTCAAAGAAGATCGACTGTCACATGGTGCAATACTTCCATTATTCATCTCTTTTCCAGTTTTTGGCCCTGAGAGGAAGAGACTGATCAGCCTTGGCTGTTTTTATCCAAGCTGATATCTATAAATGCTACAAAAACAGGATTTGAATAAAGCTTGTTCGATTTGGACTGCTTTGTTTTCTTCTGCCTCCGTCCTCAGTTCAGGTACATTCTGGACTTCAAATGATCTTAAGTTCTCTTAGAGGGCAGATCTCTGCAGTCCCTGTCATATCGAATGTCTTTCACTTCCTGTCCAGATAAAAGTTTTTCCCTGGACAGCAATAAAATCTGACAGGGAATCTAACCTTTCCCCATTCTATCCAAAACTAAAACAAATGTTTTGGGTATAGATACACTTTAACGAATCATAAATTGAAATTTATTTCATTTCTATGTTTTGTTTCAGTTATAGACCTCATAGACATGTTTTCATGCCTCATTTGTCCATAAATAATTTAGTCACTCTTTGCAAATAGGAGCAATTTGTTATCAATATTATCACCATAGTTTTTGAGCGTAATCAGTAGTGCTGATTTTATAAGTAGAGATATTAAGATGTATATTTTATTTCACATTTTTGTCATGATATACAAATATCTATGATGTATAGCGACCTCATTTTAAAATTGTGCTGGCCTATAGCTATTGATATATAAAATATACAGATAGGAATCTTTAAGTCTATGATGACTAATAAACTAAGAACAACACAGAGTATGCAGTCTTGTATCAAACAACCTTTTCAATTCCTACATACAGCTGAAGGACTAGAAATGTCTTCAGAAAGTCATTGTGGTATCTGCTGATGTGATGGTTCAGTATGTTCATCTATACATTATTGATGAATGAAGTCTGGAGCCTTGTAGACACTGTTAAATATTCGTGCTAGCAGATGTGGAGGAAATATGAGACTGCGTGCTAGAGGAATTTCTAAATTTTACCAACCTGAAAAAGCAATTCTATTCTATACTCTATTTACACTCTATTTTTTATTTGTATTAGCATTTTGTATTATTTTAATTTAATTTACAGCATATGAGAAACAGTGATTTGAAAAATGAACTACAAAAGAAATTCTACACATAGCAGTAAAAATTACAAAGTATACAAGTATAAACTGTATATCATGAATTATGAAAATTGAATATAAATTAAACATTTTTCAATGATTCATATTTTTTTAACTGTACCTTCCTTAGGTAAAATAAAGCAAAAATAAACATTATTGTATAGTCTCATAAAGATAGCATTGGCATATTGTTAGGTCTCATGCACCCTGGGAGACTCCCGGGGTTTGGGTGTGGATGGAAGGCACAGGTGCACCAAACAGCCCCATTGCCAGCAGCCTGCAGACTCACTGTTGTGATCAAAGTCTTGAAGCCATCTGATACATGATTTTTGAAATGTTCCCTTTATAAAACTTGCAGGATATGTGGCTAATCAAAATAATACTGAAGCATGTCACAGTTTGATTTACCAAATATTTTGACATCTTATATTTCAGGATGAACTCCAAGCAGATATAAAAACACAAAAAATGATGACACCTCACCAATACAACACTTCACCTCCTGAGTCACAGTCTCTCTCCACACCAGGTGGTCCTTGTGATCCACTCAAGTCCAAACAGCACTGACAGTTCTGATGCCGGCTTTCCTGTTGACTCACACACGAGGCTCTGGTCTCTCTGCTCAGCTCCCTTGCACCATGACATTACACAACATCCTCAGGCACCAGCTCCGCCAGACTAGCCTCCAACTGGCACCACCCAAACACTCTGTAGATCTCAGACAGTTTTGAGCACCACACCCATTTTTTTTTTACTGGCAAACTTTTCCTGTCACTGTCATTTACTGGCAGGAGAAAGGTGCCCACTTTTTGATTGGCTGCCAGTAAAAATACTGATGGTTGGCAACACTGAAAGTAGTGCAGATCAGAATGGTGGACAAGGAGGTGGAAAGTTTAATGGTGGGCAGGTTCTGCAGTGGTGTGGAAGAGGTTTTATTAAAGTAAGGAGAGTTCCTTATTCGGGGGCTTTTCTGGGGGAATGATTTCCTAAATGTCATTACTGTTTGCAGTGTGTTAAGCTCTCCTTAACTCTGTGGTCTGTATGCTGGGTGTGCAGCAGTCAGGAGTGCGGAACATACGGCACAGCATACAGAAAGCAGCAGTCAGTATTATGTAACATAATATATAGACCACATTCTCTAAACCACCATACATTGTACTCTGTGATTTGACAGGACACATATCTTACTGTTGTATACTACAAACTCATAGCTGCTGCAATCTGTACACTGTATTCTGGACTGTATATTGAATACTGTACATTATATCCTCCTAATCCCTGCACTCTATATGTCAATAGTTAGAATATACTCTTTTTTAAAGTGCTCATTGTCTCAACAGATGCTAATTGCTAAGATGTTCCTGACTATTGTAGTGAAGTACTTTAACCCCTTCCTGCCCGACCTATAGACAAATGATGGCCAAGTGGGAGCACTACAGTTCCAAGTGGACGTCAAATGACATCCTCCCAGTAACACGCCTTGCATGGACCCTAGGGGCCATGCTGCAGCATGATCTGCTACCTGCTGTGTCCATTGTACGCTTTGGATGACAGATCATTTTACTGTACTGGCCCCACTACCAAGTGGCCGCTGTGACTGATCACATGACATGAGTTGTACACAATTAATGGCTTTGATTTATAGCCATTCATTGTGTACTATTGTGATGATCACTGTGATTGGTCAAAGTGATCACATGGTACAGACAGGACAATCACAGCGCATCTATACCATGTGATAGCTGTGACCAATCACATTGAGTACACCGTGTAAATTGAATGGATGCCATTCATAAAAATAATCACTCATAAGCAATCATAGTGGTAAAGAAAATGTAGATCTCTTTCCCAGAATGGTACAGTGTCATTATAATGTAAAAAAAGAATTGTGAACAAAGAAAAAAAAAAGAAAAAATTGTAAAAAAGTATTATTATTATTATTTTACATACTGTCACCAGTCAGTGTCCATGATCACCACCACACCAGTCATTTGATGACACTGCACTGCTCTGGTGACATTATGTTGTGAAAATGTGAAAAAAATGTGAAAAAAACACATTTTATTTAGTTCATTATTTTCTAAAACATTGTGACAAAAAATTAGAACTTCAAAAAACTCTTTCTTAATAAATATCTTGGACTGTCTACTTTCCAAAAAGGGGTAATTTTGGGGGTGTTTCTACTGTCCTGGAATTTTAGGGCCTCAAGAGTCAGTACATCAAGATTGATCAATTTTTAAATATGTATACCATCATTTGTAGACTCTGGAACTTTCACACAGGCTAAATAATATACATTGATTTTGGTTATTTTGACCAAAGAAATATAGCAAAATTATTTTTTTTTTCAGAATTTTCTGTATTTTTTTGTTTATATATAAAAAAAATGCAGTGGTGATTAATTACCACCAAAAGAAAGTTCTATCTGTCTCAAAACAATTATCAAAAATTAAATTTTCGTACAGTGTTACATGACTGAGTAATTGATTGACTAGTTGTTATTCAAAGTGTGACAGCGCTGAAAGCTGAAAATTGGCCTGGGCAGGAAGGGGATGAAAGTGTTCAGTACTGAAATGGTTAAGGTAGGCTTGGAAGAAGTGTTAGCTCTCCATCTATATTCTGTGTGCAGAAGAAAATATGCAATTAAAGATGATTGTACTGAGGTTTATATGCATCTGTGATATTCTCATGTATAGTACACTAATTAAAGAGATCTTATACCCAGATCAAGCTTTATTATAGCATAACCGAGGCATGTCTGCTATTTTTTAAATTGCTTGATTTTTCCTTTTATATTAAAGCTCTGAAAAATGAAAAGGAACCTGACACCTCTCGGAGCGTTCCTAAAATCTGTGCTTCTGTTTACAGACCCTGCTTTGTGCAGTTTTGTAGTGAGCTGCAGTCACTACAGCAGGTATGACTGTCTGCAAAGTTGCATGCGGATACTGATAAAGGAGTGGTCTCTGGAGATGGGGCGAACACCCCCCGGTTTGCGCCAGAACTCCCGAACAGAGAAAAGCTCTGACGCGAACGGTGAACCCTATTAAAGTCTATGGGACCCAAATTTGAAAAATCAAAAGTCCCCATTTTGAAGGCTTGCAACCTATGCAGGTTTTTGGCCATTAAAAGGGTATGGGGGTCCAGATACTGTCCAATGATACAATGTAGATCCATTATCTATCACGACACTGACACCAAAAAACCCCAAAAAACATTCCGCCGTTACCTAAGGAAAACCGCCGTTTTTTTATTTTTTAATAAAGGAATTGTCAAAAACTGTCTCTGTGTTTTTCTGTGTTCAACATAGGGACAAGGTAATTTGGTGGGGGGTGCCCTATAGCACCCCCTTATTGTCAGAGAAGCACTTCTCCTACCTTCACTCGCCATGCTCCTGCACACATGTGCGGCAGATTGGCACTTCGGCACACACACGTGCGCAGCCCGATGGTGCGGCGCGTGTGCACAACAGTTCCCGTGTGCGCACAGTTGCTCGCGAGTGTGCACGGTAGCACACGCAGTGTGCACAATGGCGCACGCCGATACGCACGCTGTGGCGGGGCTATTTCAGACGGCTCTGGCGCCCAGACGGGTTGCTGGTTTGTCGTCAGCTTCCTGTTTGTGCCTGTTTCCAGTTTTGCTATATCTGATCACCTGCCTTGACCCGGATTGTTCCTGACTACACTGCTTCTCTCCTCGATCTGACCCCTGGCTTGCTTTAACAGACTTTGCTTGATCTGCCTACTTGTGTTTGACCCTCGGCCTGCCTAACGGACTTTGCTTGGTCTGTCTACCTGTGTTTGACCCTCGGCCTGCCTAATGGACTTGCTTATTTGACTTACCTGGATTTGACCTCTGGCCTGTTTCATGGACTTGTTTGCTTGTCTTTGCACCTGATCCCTCTGTCCTGCATTGGACCCTCAGCCAGTTCCTGAAGCTCAGCTACCCTTCATACAGCTCCTTAGATTCTTCTGGAACTCTCACCTGCTTGTGGCCCGTGGCCTCCGCGTGCCACCTGTTCCCTGTATCACCTCCGGGAGACAGGGTGCGTGTGGTCGCAAGGGCGATCCGCTCTCGGCATCTCAGCCTCGGTAAGTACTATCCGTGACAGTACAAACCAGCCAGATGTCCGAGGCCGACAGAGTGTGCTCTCCTCTGGAGATCTTGTGCCAGCAGGTCTCAGCTCTTGCTGACTCCTTCCAAAAGCTGCAAGAAGGATATACACAGATTGACAACTTTTCTCCAGCAACTCACGGGATCACCTTTACCTACAGCTGCAGCTCCTGCACCTATCAGTGGGGTTCCCTCTTCTCAGGCTACCACTAACCCTACTGTAGTAATGGCACTTCCAGAGCCCAGGGTTCCCACACCTGAGCGTTTTTCAGGAGACCGTAAGAAGTATAGGGCTTTTAAAAACGCCTGTTCCCTCTATTTGGCCCTTCAGCCCAGAACTTTTTCGTCAGAAATTGTAAAAGTGGGTTTTGTGATCTCCCTTCTGGCCGAGGAACCCCAAGCTTGGGCCCACAGCCTGATGGAACAGAGAAGTCCTGTATGCTGAATTCAATTGGTTCTTTTTTTGAGAGTATGTCCTAACTCTATGACGACCCGCAGCACACAGCCACAGCTGAAGCAATCCTACACAGCCTGTCACAAGGGAGAAGACCAATAGAGGACTATACAGTGGAATTCCGTAAATGGGCGGCTGATACAGGCTGGAATGAGCCTGCCCTAAGATACCAGTACCGTCAAGGTCTGTCTGAGCTCCTTAAGGATGAATTAGCTAGGATGGAGACCCCAGCCTCTTTGGAGGAGTTGATCCAATCAGCCACCAAGCTGGATAGGCACTTGCGTGAGCGACGCTCAGAGCGTTTTCAGGGGCCGCGTCCAGCTTGGACATCATCCAGGCCAATTCCGACCCATGTATCATCTCCAGCTGCAGCCACATCTTCAGCTCCTGAGGTCGAGCCTATGCAGCTCAGCTTGGTCTGTGCCCCTCTGACTGCTGAGGAAAGGCAACGCAGACGTCAATCCAACTTGTGCTTAAACTGCGGGGGGTACCGGACATTTCCTACGCAGCTGTCCAGTAAGACCCAGTAAGTCCTACCCGCAAAACTTGGTGAACTGTCAAGTTAGTACTGTTCCTAAAACTTATGTGATTCTGTTTGTCTCCTTACAGCTAACGGAAGGGGAAACTCGACTGCCGGCTATAATTGACTCAGGAACTTGCAGCTGTTTCCTAGATGTTACCCTGGCTCACAGTCTGCATATCTCCCTTCAAACCAAGGCACGAGGTTTACAAATACACCTGGCATTCGCTTCCTCACTCAGGACCCATCACCCAGGAGACTCAACCCATTCTTGCTACCACAGACTCTGGCCCTCAGGAGTTCCTACGATTCAATCTCATCCATTCTCCAATCTTTCCTATTATACTAGGCCTGCCCTGGCTCCAGGCGCACAACCCTCAGATAAACTGGAGTACCAAGACGGTATCTTTCTCATCTCAATATTGATCCTAGCACTGCCTCTCCCCAGCTCCTAGTGTCTGCTCAACCGTCACAACCACGCCTTACAACCTCCAACATGTCCCTTCTGTATACCTCAAGTTCCAAGATGTGTTTGACAAACAGAAGGCCGACTGTTTACCACCACATTGGCCATATGATTGCCCGATTGACCTCCTGCTCGGAGGTTCCGTTCAGGCGTATTTTTCCATTATCAGAAACTGAGCTAAAAGCCCTCAAGCAGTATATTGATGAAAACCTTGAGAAAGGCTTAATTCGTCCCTCTTCTTCACCAGCCGGAGCTGGCATATTTTTTGTGGGGAAAAAAGATGGGTCCCTAACGCCATGTGTGGACTGCAGACAACTTAATAATATAACAATCAAAAACAGATACCCGTTGCCACTCATCCCTGAGTTATTTCAACGGTTTCAATCGGCCCAAATTTTCTCCAAGTTGGATCTCAGAGACGCCTATAATCTCATCAGGATCCGGGCTGGGGATGAGTGGAAGACTGCTTTTAGGTCCAGGTTCGTACATTTTGAATACCTGGTGATGCCGTTTGGGCTCTGCAACGCTCCGGCCACCTTTCAACATCTGGTGAACGATATATTTCGGGAATACCTTGATGACTTCCTAGTTGTCTACCTGGACGACATTCTCATGTTCTCCGCCACTATTGAATTGCCCCGAGGGCATGTAAAAAAGGTCCTCACCATACTCAGGCAGCATAGGTTGTACCTCAAAGCTGAGAAATTTGAGTTTGACAAATCTGTTGTGCAATTTTTGGGATTCATTATTTCTACCAACGGGGTCACAATGGACCCACAAAAGGTCAAAGCAATCCAAGAATGGCCAGCTTCATCTGATAAGAAAGGGGTGCAATGTTTTATAGGGTTCGCTAACTTCTATAGGAGATTTATTGTTGGATTTTCTTCTATCATGGCACCCATTACCCAGTTGACGCATCAACACAGTCATTTTCAATGGTCTCAAGCAGCAGGGGAAGCCTTTATCAAGCTAAAAGCTTTATTCATCTCCGCACCAATTCTCTGCCATCCTGACCCAACTCGACCATTTGTATTGGAGTTGGATGCGTCAGAAACAGCTACAGGAGCCATTCTCTCCCAGAGACATGGGCCCAAAGCTATTCTACACCCCGTAGCCTTCACATCTTGGAAACTCAGCCCGCCAGAACTCAATTATGATGTAGGTGATAGGGAGCTGCTGGCCATCAAGTTTGCCCTAGAAGAATGGAGGTACTTGTTGGAAGGCGCACTCCATCCGGTTATGATCTTTACAGATCACAAAAATTTAGAGTACCTCCGGACAGCGCAATGCCTAAAACCCAGACAAGCACGTTGGGCCCTCTTTTTCTCTTGTTTTAACTTCCACATATCTTACAGACCAGGCTCAAAGAATAGCCGAGAAAAGCAGACGCACTTTCTCGGATGTTCTCAAATAGCTGAACCCAGTACCATCCTTTCTTCACAAAACTTCCTTTGCCTCACCCGAGCAGACTTAATAACCTCCATCAAGTCTTCATCCGGTCACTGCTCCGACTCAAAGATACATACCCTAGAGAAACATGATGATCTACTCTAGGCTCGGGGAAAAATTTCTGTGCCACGTGAAACACGGCCTTTGGCTCTGAAGACTTTGGGACAAGGAAAACGACTGAATTGATCTCTTGTTCCTTCTGGTGGCCAGGGTGGAGATGAGATTGTAAGGATTACGTCTCTTCCTGCCCCCTTTGCCAGCATAACAAGGGTCAAAACACCAAGTCCTGGGGGCTACTCAAACCCTTGCCCATCCCAGAACGACCATGGGCTGATGTGTCCATGGATTTCATTGTGGACTTACCTGCCTCAGAAGGGTTCACTACCATCTTGGTCGTTGTTGACGCCTCTCCAAGATGGCTCACTTTTTGCCCATGATGGGCACCCCTTCTGCCTCGGACACAGCCAATATCTTTCTCAAAGAAGTAATCAGACTCCATGGTGTACCTAAAAGTATTGTGTCAGACAAGGGCATTCAATTTACTTCTAAATTCTGGAAAGAACTCTGCAAAACCTTGGATATTAAGACTTGAGTCTCTTCAGCGTACCATCCTCAGAGCAATGGCCAGACGGAGAGGACAAATCAAACCTTGGAGCAGTACCTCCGTTGCTTCTGTTCTGGCTCTCAAGACGATTGGGCAACTCTCCTCCCGTACGCCAAGTTCACGCACAATAACTCTATCCATTCCGCCACTAACCAAACACCCTTCTGGGCGAACTTTGGGTTCCAGCCTACCTTCCTCTCTAACAACATCCCTGAAATGTCCGTTCCTGCTGTTCAAGACCGGATAGCTTCCTTACAGTCCAATTTTCAAAAGATTCAGGATATGTTAAAAAGGCTCAGGATGGCTATAAGAGACAGTATGACCGAGGGAGGAAGGAGAACCCAATCATCAATGTTGGCGAGGAGGTCTGGTTGTCAACTGCAAATCTTAAGCTACCCCTGCCCTCACGAAAACTTGGACCAAGGTTCATTGAGCCCTTTCAAATTAAGAGGATGATTAACCCTGTGGCGTTTGAACTGGCATTACCAAACTCTTACAGAATTCATCCAGTCTTTCATGCATCCTAGTTGAAGCCAGTTGTGTCCGGCCCTTTTCCCAGGAGAAGGAAACTTCCTCCCCCACCAGTTGAAGTGGACGAGGAGAATGAGTTTGAGGTGGAGTCCATTTTGAATTGCAGAAAAAGAGGCAGGCAGCTTCAATACCTAATCCATTGGAAAGGATATCCTTCTGAGGACAATTCCTGGGAGCCCGCTAGGAACCTGCATGCTCCACGCTTAATTCAAGCCTTCCACTGGGAACATGCACGGCGGATTGGCGCTTCAGCGCACACATACACGCGCGGCCTGAGGGTGTGGCACGTGCGTGTGCACAACAGTTCCCATGTGCGCGCAGTTGCTCGCGAGTGTGTATGGTAGCGCACACAGTGTGCGCAATGGTGCACGCCGATGCGCACGTGGTGGCGGAGCTAATTCAGACGGCACTGGTGCCCAGACGGGTTGCTGGTTTGTCGTCAGCTTCCTGTTTGTGCCTGTTTCCAGTTTTGCTATATCTGATCACCTGCCTTGACCCGGATTGTTCCTGACTACGCTGCTTCTCTCCTCGATATGACCCCTGGCTTGCTTTAACGGACTTTGCTTGATCTGCCTACCTGTGTTTGACCCTCGGCCTGCCTAACAGACTTTGCTTGATCTGCCTACCTGTGTTTGACCCTCGGCCTGCCTAACGGACTTGCTTATTTGCCTTACCTGGATTTGACCTCTGGCCTGTTTCACTGACTTGTTTTCTTGTCTTTGCACCTGATCCCTCTGTTCTGCATTGGACCCTCAGCCAGTTTCTGAAGCTCAGCTATCCTTCATACAGCTCCTCAGATTCTTCTGGAACTCTCACCTGCTGGTGGCCCGTGCCTCTGCCTGCCACCTGTTCTGTGTATCACCTCCGGGGGACAGGGTGCGTGTGGTCGCAAGGGACAAGCCACTCTCGGCATCTCGGCCTCGGTAAGTACTATCCGTGACACTTATGTTATGGGCATGTGGCATGGTATGGTTCAGGAGTAGGGGGGGCGTTCACTTGCCCCCCCCTTTCCTGGCCTGCTGGGCTGCATGCTTGAATAAGGATCTGGTATGGATTTTGGGGGGGACCCCACACCATTAAAAAAAAAAATTGCCAGCACACAGTGCATTACAGAAAGTTCGACAGGGCAAACACCCGCCGAACGCTTTGCGAATTCAGGTGTTTGCCGAATGGGCTAACAGGCGATGTTCGGGCTGAACTTTTGCTCAGTTCGAACTGTTCAACCAATTGGTCTCTTTAAAGGATAGTTTATGCTCAAAGACTGTGGCATACATATGCTGTGTGCACATGTAGACTCAAGTCCTATTTAATTATACCCCTTTAAGCTCTCCACACATTTTTTTTATCGTGCTGTGCATACCATAGCTTTCTTTTAGTTACGGTGCCCAGGGGTGCACCAAGTCTTTCTCCATCCTAACAATGCCCCTAGTGCCCTGCCTTTTGTTTTGATTTTGGCCAGTCCCTTATTCCCAAGCAACCTTATTGCAAGGAGACAGGCAAAGGCAAAGAACACATAGCAGTAAAATCCCACAATGTTACTGTAAACTTTCAGGTCCACTGAAATACAATTGATAGACCCGGAGCTATGCAATGATGCTTGTACAAGTGCAGTGGAAGCTGGAAGCAATGGGTAGCAATGTGGTATACAATGGGGGGAGGGTGGAGCAATTAGCCATATTTGCCCTAAGCACAGGGTAACCTTGTCCCAGCACTGTTGCGAATCTTTATTACCTGTGTCAAATCATTAAAAGTGTTAGAATTTTAAAATGTATTGACTTTTTTCATTTCCAACTATCTTTTGCCTTTAAATTGTTTAATTTGATATAGATCTTGATACTAGGTCTGCAAACCTGAGTGAACGAACCATTAACTTTTGCAAAACAGCTTTGATAAAAGATAGCAAGCTAGGTATTGTTTAGGAACATTATAATTAGACAACTTGCTTTTTTTTCTTTAACAATGCTGCATCAACACTTTCAATTTTGCTGAACTTTCTGTTTTGTTCATACAAACTTTCTAGTGTTACAGGACCAGAGTAGATTGAATTTAATTTGGTTGTTAACAAAATATATATTTTTTTCTTTTGAAAAGCACACGGACTTTGTCTAGCTAAGACAAATAAATCTTTCATATATTCATTTAAATGCTAGATATAGGTAACATTCATATAACTATAAATGTCAACAAGTATTCTTGTCTATTGTTGATATGTTTATTCACTTGTGGGTGCATGTGCGTGAGCTTCAGTTTGAATTTAATTTGGGTAAATGCATGTGGGCATTTAGGCCTGACAGTTGTCCAAAATCATCAATATTATCTTCTTTTCCTGGCAATGAGATGTATTCTGTTCATCAGCCATTAAATGGAGCACAACTGAGCTGAAATGGACCAGGAAAAAATACGATTCCATCCCTTGATGACTGCATGGCTTGTTCACATGGTTACTTATGCAGTGCAAGGAAATACTTGAAGGGATATGGTTTCTGTTTGTCTAATCATATTTTTAAGGTATCTCTACTTAGACAGACCTGACCAAATGATCAGTGTTTTCTATAACATATGGGGGGATAACATCATTCATAGCCCAGTTGTCTCTACTGCAAAACATTAAAGTTGAATTCCAGGTGAACAGATAAATACTACAGTGAAATACATATACTGTATAAGGGAGCTGTTTCCCCTGTCAAAAGATTTGTATCTCTGTCCATCTATTGTTGACATTTACACCACTCTTCCACACAGTATAACCCTGTCTTGTAGGGTTAAGTAACATTTACAGGTCTTGTCCCTTCATTTAGCCTATGACTGGTGAGCTTATCTTTTTGTTGCTCTGTTTTCTCCTCCTTTTACCTCCAATTTTTTCAATTACATGCTTTGAAGATGCCGTTAACCATTCGAAGGCCGGCATGTTAAACTCCTCTTGATGATGATTTGGGGAGACATGTCATCTGCTGGTGTTGGTCCACTATGTTTTATTAAGTCCAAAGTCAGCGCAGCCCTCTACCAGGAATTCTAGTGCACTTCGTGCTTCCCTCTGCTGACCAGCTTTATGGAAATACTGATTTAATTTAGCAGCAGGACTTGGCACCTGCCCACCCTGCCAAAGTACCAATACCTGATTTAATGATCTAATAGTATCACTGTGCTTGATTGGCCAGCAAACTCACCTGACCTAAACCCCATAGGGAATCTGTGGGGTATTGTCAAGAGGAAGATGAGAGATACCAGACCCAACAATGCAGATGAACTGAAGGCCACTATCAAAGCATCCTAGGCTTCCATAACACCTCAGCAGTGCCCCAGGCTGATCGCCTCAATACCACGCTGCATTGATGCAGTAATTCATGCAAAAGGAGTCTGTTTAGACCCCTGATATCTCACCAAAGCCTCCCCCCCAACAGGGTTGATAAAAAAGAAAAGGAAAAATTGTAAATAAATATTTAAAAGTAAAATTGTAAAAATAATTTAAAAAATTAATTAAAAAACACTGACACCATCCCCCCCCCAAAAAAGTATTGTAAAATAAATAAATAAATACATTGTAAAAAATAAAATTGTAAAAAAAAAAATACAAATAAAAAAACTACTGAAACAGTCCACACCTCATCAGTGCCTCAGCTCATTCTGCATATTATTGCCACTGTCACATGACATTAAAAAAAAAATCTGTAATCGGTATCAGCGAGTACTTGAAAAAAAGTATAGGTACTTGTACTCGGTCTTAAAAAAGTAGTATCGGTGGAATCCTAGTGCATACTATATTGTACATGGACATACTTTTCAGTAAGCCAAAATTTCTGTATTAAAAATCCTTTTTTTATTGGTCTTATGTAATATTCTAATTTTCTGAGATACTCATTTTTGTTTTTTTTCTAGCTGTAAGCCATAATTAAAAGAAAGAAATGCTTGAAATACATAACTTTGTGTGTAACACATTTATATAAAATATATGAGTTTCATTTTTTTAATTGAATTACTGAAATAAATCAACTTTTTGATGATATTCTAATTTTCTGAGATGTACCTGTATATTTTAAACTGTAATGTTCTAACTGCCCATCAAATCTCGTAAGGCCCTAATTTGCCAGGACAGTAGAAACATAGTGGGTAGAAAAATGGTGGGTTTATTGAAGTTGTAATTTTTGCCACATTATTTTGGAAAATGAAGAATATAAATACTTTGTTTTTTTTCTCAAAGTTGTCATTTTAACTTGTTTTTCACTCACAGTATAGGTATATTTATAATTACACCCCAAAACACATTCTTCTACTCCTTCTGAGTATGGGAATACCACATAGTTGAGACCTTTTCACTGCCTAGAAGCAAAGAGAAAAACCCATAAAATTACCAAATTTTACAAAGTCGACCCCCTAATCTATTTGGTTAGTGAAATGGTGAGCCTTTTTAAGATACGTTTTTGGAAAATGAAGAAAGAAAGGGAAAATTAATGTTATTTACACACAATTATTAGAGTATTTCACACAGCACAAGCATACTTAGAACTACACCCCAAGAGACCTTTTGCAGCCTAGCCACACAGGGGGTCCAAAATCCAAAGAACACCTTCAGGCTTTTCAAAGGGCAAAAATTAGGCATCTCATTTCCTGACTACCTATGACATTTTTACGAGGCTTTGAAATTCAGTAGAAACACCCGGAAAATGAATATATTTGGAGAGGAAACATTCCAAATAATTTTTTTATATAAAATTGTAAATTTAATATGATATCTCTCACACCCAGAATGTACATACTATAGAGTTACACCCCAAAGCACATTCTGAAACTCCCCTGAGTATGGGGATTCCACATGTGTGTGACATTTTCAATGCTTGGAATGGTCAAGCGTCTAATAATGTATATTGTGCATGCTGTGTATCACAAAAATCAAGCAACATTGTGTACTGTAATGCTCACCTCTGAGTGTTAAGGGAATAATGCTCATTGTAGCGTCACCTATAGTAGTGCCCGTTCTTACAGGCTAAATCTATATATATTTATATATATAGATATATATACAGTATTTCACAAAAGTGAGAGTACACCCCTCACATTTTAGTAAATATTTTATTATATCTTTTCATATGACAACACTGAAAAAATTACACTTTGCTACAATGTAAAGTAGTGAGCGTACAGCTTGTATAACAGTGTAAATTTGCTGTCCCCTCGAAATATCTCAACACACAGCCATTAATGTCTAAACCGTTGGCAACAGAAGTGAGTACACCCCTAAGTGAAAATGTCTAAATTGGGTCCAAAGTGTCAATATTTTGTATGGCCACCATTATTTTCCAGCACTACCTTAACCCTCAGTTCACAGCTTCACAGGTCGCCACTGGAGTCCTCTTCCACTTCTTCATGACAACATCACGGAGCTGGTGGATGTTAGAGACCTTGCCCTTGCCGTTATCATGTTGGAATACTGCCCTGCGGCCCAGTCTCCGAAGGGAGCGGATCATGGCATTCATGGTTCTCTCAATGAACTGTAGCGCCCCAGTGCCAGCAGCACTCATGCAGCCCCAGACCAAGACACTCCCACCACCATGCTTGACTGTAGGCAAGACACACTTGTCTTTGTACTCCTCACCTGGTTGCCGCCATACATGCTTGACACCATCTGAACCAAATACGTTTATCTTGGTCTCATCAGACCAGAGGACATGGTTCCAGTAATCCATGTTCTTAGTCTGCTTGTCTTCAGCAGGCTGTTTGTGGGCTTTCTTGTGCATCATCTTTAGAAGAGGCTTCCTTCTGGGACGACAGCCATGCAGACCAATTTGATGCAGTGTGCAGCGTATGGTCTGAGCACTGACAGGATGACCCCCTCACCCCTGCAACTTTTTTAGCAATGCTGGCAGCACTTATGTATCTATTTTTTCCAAAGACAACCTCTGGATATGATGCTGAGTACGTGCGCTCAACTTCTTTGGTCGACTATGGCGAGGCCTGTTCTGAGTGGAACTTGTCCTGTTAAACCACTGTATGGTCTTGGCTACCATGCTACAGCTCAGTTTCAGTTCTTGGCAATCTTCTCATAGCCTAGGCCATCTTTATGTAGAGCAACAATTCTTTTTTTCAGATCCTCAGAGTTCTTTGCCATGAGGTGCCATGTTGAACTTCCAGTGACCAGTATGAGAGAGTGAGAGCGATAACACCAAATTTACCACATTTACCATTCACACTTAAGACCATGTAACACTAATGAGCCACATGACACCGGAGAGGGAAAATGGCTAATTGGGCCCAATTTGTACATTTTCACTTAGGGGTGTACTCACTTTTGTTGCCAGCGGTTTAGACATTAATGGCTGTATGTTGAGTTATTTTGAGGGGAGAGCAAATATACACTCTGTTTTGCAAGCTGTACACTCACTACTTTACATTGTAGCAAATTGTAATTTCTTCAGTGTTGTCACATAAAAAGATATAATAAAATATTTACAAAAAATATATATATATATAGAGAGAGAGAGAGAGAGAGAGAGAGCAGGTAAAATACTGTAAGTATTGAGCATGTCACCATTTATCTAGGTAAATATATTTCTAAAGGTGTTATTGACATGACATTTTTACCGCATGTCAGTAACAACCCCTGCAATCCATACATACAAAGAAACCAAAACAAATAAGTTCAGAAATTAAATTACAGAGCTGTTCATAGTTGTGGGCACAGGAAGAGGTGACCCAATGCATCAAATGACTCCTTCGGGGGTAAGCGCTTCAGGATCACTTTTCATAGTCTAACACTTTTGGCAGTTAAATAGTTATTATTATTATTATACATGATTTATATAGCGCCAACAGTTTACGCATCGCTTTACAATGTAGAGGTGTGACAGCACAATTACAATACAGTTCAATAAAGAAGGGACAGGAGGGCCCTACTCGTAGAGCTTACATTCTAAAGGGAGGGGGTGGTGCTACAAAAGGTAATAGATGCGGGGAATGATTTCATGGCTATGGCTCGGGGACAGCTGTTAGGTGGGTGTGGGATAGACTTCCCTGAATAAGTTTTCATGGATCTCCTAAAGGTGGACAGGTTAGGGGCTGATCGGATGGGAGTTCCAGAGGATGGGAGAGGCTCTGGAGAAGTCCTGAAGGTGAGCATGAGAGGAGGTAACAAGGGAGCTAGAGAACATGAGGTCCTGGGATGAGTGGAGGGGACGATTTGGGTGATATCTGCAAATGAGGTTGGTAATGTAGCTGGGGGCGATGTTGTGGATGGCTCATGTTTGATAAAATAGAAATAGTTCATGTTTGATAAAAGTCTGTACATTAGACTACAAAGAGGGACAACTTAGAGGGAAAGAGGGACAAAGGAAATTGGTTCTAAAGAAGGGATAGTCCCTCTAAATGAGGGACAGTTGAGAGATATGCGCAATGTAGGAGGGAGAGACAAGGCAAGTTTTATCATGAAACGGCAATCAGAGTGTATTATTTTAGAGAAAATAGCCAAAAATATTGTATAGTCGCTGCACAGAATGTAAGCAGCTTGATTAGGCCACAATGGAAGTGGAATGAGTGAATCAATTTTTATCTTCGGTTCAATCTAATTTTATTGAAATTATTTCAATATAAATTTTTACAAAAATAAATATATTATCCACATACCACAAACCATCAGAGAAATATATTGCATTTTAATACTGTATATATCATAAAACACGTTACATATAAATCATATATTTCAAGGAAAAATAAAAAGGTTCACCGAACTACTCAAATTGTTGGACCCCTGAAAAGAATAACCATATCATATCTCCCTCTACCCAACAGGGTTGTAGTCTATAGTTCACTACTCCCCATCCTCTACTCTCACAAGGGTGTGGACACATCACACAAAACACAGGACACGACAAGACACACAAAAAAAAGAAGAGGGGGACATAAAAGAAAAAGGAAGAAAAGAAAAATGAAAGTATAAGTATAGTAACCAGGATTAGACACGTCTCACTCGTTTCAACTCAGGACCAGTTTCAATCTTACAGTCGACCCGTATATATTTTTTGTATTTCAGGGGATTCCCTGAACAGTTTCCAAGGCAGCCAAATTTGACAACATTGTTCATATGTGTCCAATTCGCGTGACAGGAGCATCTCCATCATCTCAATGTAGTCCATCCCCATAACCCACTCAATCAGAGGTCAATCAGAGCATGTACCAATCTCCAATAACGTGGTATAACCGCTCTTGCTGCTGTTAACCTAGTTAGAAACGCTGCAGCATGGTAATAATATAGGTCCGGTGCCCCTACACCCCCTTGGCTTTAGGGAGAGATAGAGTTCTCCTTTCTAATCTAGGTTTATTGCAACCCCAAATAAACTTTGTGAAAGCAGCTTGTAGAATAACAAAAAAAGAACGGGGAACCACAATAGGTATAGTTTGAAAGAGATAAAGAAAACGCAGAACTATATCCATTTTTAACCACTTCAGACCCAAAAGGATTTGCCCCCTTCCTGATATAGGTCCGGTGCCCCTACACCCCCTTGGCTTTAGGGAGAGATAGAGTTCTCCTTTCTAATCTAGGTTTATTGCAACCCCAAATAAACTTTGTGAAAGCAGCTTGTAGAATAACAAAAAAAGAACGGGGGACCACAATAGGTATAGTTTGAAAGAGATAAAGAAAACGCAGAACTATATCCATTTTTAACCACTTCAGCCCCAAAAGGATTTGCCCCCTTCCTGACCAGGCTATTTTTTGCGAAGCGGCACTGCATCGCTTCAACTGACAATTGCGCGGTTGTGCGATGTTGTACCCAAACATAATAAATAGAGCTTTCTTTTGGTGGTATTTGATCACCTCTGCGGTTTTTATTTTTTGCGCTATAAACAAAAAAAGAGCGACAATTTTGAAAAAAACACTTTTTTCAAAATTTTTTACTTTTTGCTATAATAAATATCCCCCCAAAAAACAAAACAAAACTAATTTCTTCATCAGTTTAGGCCGATATATATTCTTCTAAATATTTTAGGTAGAAAAAAATTGCAATAAGCGTATATTGATTGGTTTGTGCAAAAGTTATAGCGTCTACAAAATAGGGAATAGATTTATGGCATTTTTATTATTATTTTTTTTATGTACTAGTAACGGTGGCAATCTGTGATTTTTATCGGGACTGAGACATTGCGGTGGACAAATCGGACACTTTTGACACTTTTTTGGGACGATTGACATTTATACAGCGATCAGTGATATAAATAGCCATTGATTACTATATAAATGTCACTGGCAGGGAAAGGGTTAACACTAGGGGGCGATCAAGGGGTTAAATGCATTACCTATGTGTGTTCTGAGGAGGAGAGATCGTTGTTCCTACTTCTGTCCACTCTCCCCTGACAGAACCGGGATTTGTGCGTTTACACACACAGATCCCGGTTCTCACTCTGTCACGAGCAACCGCGGGTGCCCGGCGGTCATCGCGCCTGCCGGGCAGCACAATTGGCTCCGGGGGTTGAGGTCTTGCATTGTACGCTGCATAAGGGAGTGATCATTTTACATATACAACTTAGTGAGATCTGGAGGAATTCTAATACCCAAATATTTAAGCTCACAAAAGGTAGTGTGATAACGAGCATTCCTGCAGAAACGGCAGCCAGCATACGGCGAATCGCTGCTGCAAGCTGGATTCCTTCTCTCCTCAGGCCCGCTTTCCCACTGTCTGGAGGATCACATGCTGTATCACTTGCCGTATGCTTACCGCAATTTCTGCAGACACTAGCTTTGTGAGTGCAACTTGTTTTTAATTATCGTGTAGTCACATGATAAAACTGTATTGCACAAATAGACGCTGTGGTCTGCCTTTTCTTTATGGTAACTATAGTCCACAAGCCTATGGTAATATAAATCTTTATAAAATCAGGCTAGCAATGCTTTATAGAAACTATTCCAATATTAGTGTCAGGGCTGGGCTCAGCCCTTCCTTCTCTGAGCTGGTCGCTCAGCTGTTGGCTAATTGCCAGCTCCTTTCTCTCCACAGTGACTCAGCTGTTGATGATCTGCTCTTCAGTCCTGCCTACTTAAAGCCGTCCAGCTCACTTCATCTCTGGCTTCACCTTTGGTCACATCTTAGAGACTTCTCCTGCGTTCCTGTTGAAGACTTGCTCGGCTCCTGATCCTGCTTGCTGTACTACTACGTTGATCTCTGACTCTCTGACATTGGCATTGGCTGACTACCTGATCTGGTTACTGAACTCTGGCTATGTATTGACTACGCTGACTCTGTTTACCTTTGTATTATTATTAAACAAATGTGATTAACTGTACTTCTGTCTCGGTCTGATTCATGGTTTCTGACAATTAGACTACTTGCTATGCGGAAATTCTCATTTTTATGCCTTCTGCCTCCCTCTCTTTCACCCCCCCTTCTTTTTTCCATGAGTTTTTTTTATTCCCCCCCCCTTTTCTCCATGTACTCCCCTTATTAATCATTTCCTTGGTCTATTAGTAATTTTATTGTTGTTCTGTAATTCTGGGAATGTGTAAAATTTTATGTATCCTTTTATTTGACTTTTCGTTATATTATTCAATATATGGCTGTGTTATTGGCAATTTAATAAGTGACATGTCCAGGTTCCGCTGGCCGTTGTAGTCCCATGGCCACAGACATCACACCCTTGTATATACAGTATCTCACAAAAGTGAGGACACCCCTCACATTTTTGTAAATATTTTATTATATCTTTTCATGTGACAATACTGAAGAAATGACACTTTGCTACAATGTAAAGTAGTGAGTGTACAGCTTGTATAACAGTGTAAATTTGCTGTCCCCTCAAAATAACTCAATATGGTGGTGGGAATGTCATGGTCTGGGGCTGCATGAGTGCTGCCGGCACTGGGGAGCTACAGTTCATTGAGGGAACCATGAATGCCAACATGTACTGTGACATACCGAAGCAGAGCATGATCCCCTCCCTTGGGAGACTGGGCTGCAGGGCAGTATTCCAACATGACAACAACCCCAAACACACCTCCAAGACGACCACTGCCTTGCTAAAGGAGCTGAGGGTAAAGGTGATGGACTGGCCGAGCATGTGTCCAGAACTAAACCTTTTTGAGCATCTGTGGGGCATCCTCAAATGGTGGGTGGAGGAGCGCAAGGTCTCCAACAGCCACCAGCTCTGTGATGTAATCATGGAGGAGTGGAATAGGACTCCAGTGGCAACCTGTGAAGCTTTGGTGAACTCCATGCCCAAGAGGGTTAAGGCAGTGCTGGAAAATAATGGTGGCTATATAAAATATTTACTAAAAAATAGTGCTGCACAAATAAAAGTCCTTAAAACAACATAAATCAGATGTGATGAGTAGACTGGAAGACAGGAACCACCAGTGAACACTCAGGGTGACAAAAATATCTGAATGGTGACTAAGATCCCGCCACCGGACATGGATGGCCCCTCACCTTAGACACTCGAACTGAAACAGGTCATACAGCATGAACAGCATACCCTGGATGGATCAATCCTATTAATGGTGGTATCCCCTTCACATTTCAGTATTCAGCATATGAAAACGGATGTTGCATATGTAATAGAAAAGGCAAAAAACACAGTGCTCTCCGTAGCTCCGCGGGTGACGTCATGCGCTCCTGACCCCCGTACGCGTTACGTCCTATGGGCGGGACTTCATCGGCATTGATGAAGTCCCATCCATAGGACGTAACGCGTAACGCGTACGGGGGTCAGGAGCGCATGACGTCACCCGCGGCCATTGGCAGATACGATCACAAGCTTTCTAGCCGGCACTCGGATCTGAGTGTCGGTCTCTGTGAGTGTAACATTTCATCATTTTTTATTCAATAAACTGGCTACGGAGAGCACTATGTTTTTTGCCTTTTCTATTACATATGCAACATCCGTTTTCATATGCTGAATGCTGAAATGTGAAGGGGATACCACCATTACTAGGATTGATCCATCCAGGGTATGCTGTTCATGCTGTATGACCTGTTTCAGGTCGAGTATCTAAGGTGAGGGGCCATCCATGTCCGGTGGAGGGATCTTAGTCACCATTCAGATATTTTTGTCACCCTGAGTGTCCACTGGTGGTTCCTGTCTTCCAATCTACTCATCACATCTGATTTATGTTGTTTTAAGGACTTTTATTTGCGCAGCACTATTTTTTAGTATTTATGTCATTGAGGTATTGTTGAATTAGCCTTAGTGTCTGCTTGCATTTATTCTTTTGTGTCCGTTGATCAGTCAGCGCTGAATTTATATATATCATTTCTATATAAAATATTGACACTTTGGGCCCAATTTGGACATTTTAACTTAAGGGTGTACTCACTTTTGTTGCCAGTGGTTTAGACATTAATGGCTGCGTGTTGAGTTATTTTGAGGGGACAGCAAATTTACACTTTTTTACAAGCTGTACACTCACTATTTTACATTGTAGCAAAGTGTCCTTTCTTCAGTGTTGTCACATGAAAAGATATAATACTTTAATTTATAAAAATATGAGGGGTGTACTCACTATTGTGAGATACTGTTAGCTGTATTTCCCCTTTAAGAGAAGGCCAGTAGAAGGAGCTGTGAGCTCTGAGCACGTAGTCACTATTGTCCACATGATCCCGATCTCTGCCTCCTCCAGTGACGTCACTTCCGCCCGTGCGGTCCACGTTGGTCAGCGCAGACCTCCTGGAAGATCTAGGCGTCCTAGCCTCCTGAAATATTTCATCCAGCCTCTCGGACCGCCAGAAGAACCTGCAGGGCAGCAGTAGCCACGGGGCTGATGACTGTTTTGAAAAGCGTGAATATGCCTTACATCTCGCTAGTGTTTTTAATCTTGTGGAATAAATGCTGATGCTTTAATACTACACTCAGGTGGCGCCTCCCCTTCCCCCATTTTACTGTCTATCTTGCAGATGGCTGCCTCCTATAACTTTGAAATGTTTATGCATCTGGACTAATGGACCCAATATATAATTTCTGAGTGTCAATCTTTGCTCAGGACATACACTTGTTTGTGCCTCAGATTTTCACTTCATGTCAATAATCCCACCCCAATGTACAACTCCCAGGGTTTGGGAGAGGTAAAATGTCCCTCTGGAAGCCTGCCCCACTTCCTTCACCTCCCCAATGACAGTGCCTCAAACCTCCTTCTGGTACTCCTCCTCTGCCTCCTGCTGCCTCTGTCTCATAGGGACAATGGCAGTAGGCAAAAGATCCTGCTGGTGCTGAGACAGCAGGAAATCCTCCTCTCCATCCTGCTGCTGTTCCTTCAGTGCCTGGTGTGTTACAGTACACGGCAGTGTTTGCTCCAGCCTGAGGGATTGCTAATCTCTACTGTCATGGCTCACCACTCTGGTCACCTTTACCAGTAGTGCCAAGATATTGCATGTGCCCTGAAACAGTATTTATTGACATGATGAGAAGAAACAGCTTCCCAAAGCCTTTCCCCATCTTTTATTCACACAGATATTCATTGATGGCCTGTGGCTGCTTGTGCATCCTTTGCAGCTTGGCCAGTGTTGGCTGTTATCACATAGGTGTATCACATATCAGGCCGTTAGCAGGTAGCTTGTGTTGCCATTGCATTTCAGCCAAGTTAACACTTTCTGCGTAAGACCTTCTACTGTGCCCACCCAAGCAGAACATGCTTAAAGCCAGGGTATCTAACCGGGCACTGTCAGGTTAAAGACATTTGCAAAGCAAGCCATTTGTATTAACTTTCCATGCTGAGGGCTAAACAACATGTTGGTGCCACTGTCACGCATTGTGTTGTTTCCTGGGACAAGATGACATTGGGTTGCCTATCTCTTAGCCTGCAACTGAAGAGTTTCCTGGCATACCAGCTGCAAAACAGGATAGCATTATTTTGCCTACTTTGCTTATTTTGCTTACTGGACCACATGATGGAGGTCATGTGGACCCTGCCACTGATAGCCTGGTCCAGGGAAACTGAGATAATATTTTCTAAGTGCAGGGAGAAATGGGGAGAGCAGGGATTGCCTGGCTTCTTGGCTAAAAATATGTCAGCTGGGTACTTGCAACTGTGGTGCAGCACAGACCAGGAACTCCTAGAAAGGGGATGACTCTTCCAAAGGGAATAGGAGCAGCTGTAAGCCAAGTTTTGCCAAGCTAGCATTGAGACATTGGGCATAGGGGGAATTAAGGGACTTTTTCTTTCTTTGCTCCAGTAACTGCAAAAGCAACACCTGTCTGGTTAAACATGCTGCTGAAGCTGCACTGCTGTGGCTAAATAGCACTCGATTTTATACTGATATACATAAAAGGCAAAAAGATATCCCTAAAAAAGTACTTTGGGGTCTATGTAGGGTGAACACAGGGGGTACACTCTAATATGTAGCCCATCACACTGCAATTCATAGTAATGTAGCAGAATTACTGCACCATGTATAGCTTTCCACAGCACTGTGCTGTTACTGCGCTGTTACTGACAGGTAACAGAATCAGTAGTCTGACAAAATCTTGCTGTTACAGAATGACAAAGTTTGCGAATGCCCCACATTAAGAAAATCATTGTGATGCAGGTTTGCTCAACTCTATTCATTATCTATGTATAATGTCTTCACATTTATCTGAATGTTGTCCATTCATGTTTTAAACCTGTCACCAAAAAAGGATCAATGCTAGGCATGAAAAGAGGAAAATACACCATGCCCTCAGAACTATGGAAATGCCTTGTGATGATTTCCTGTTCAGAAAATCATGAGGTTTGAAATGTATCAAAAAAAGGTATAAGTTATATTGTGGGTAAAAAGTTTCTTGCTTAAAATTTGATATTTGAAAAAAAAGTATATGCCACTTTCAAGGTCAGTCTGATCTACATCTACATTGTAGACAGTATTTTTTCTTAATTACAATATAACTCTTAATTGCTGACAAAATGCAATAAAGATTTCCAGGAGTGTTGATTATCTATATGATGGCATCAGTGAGTCACAAAATAATCATTAACCTTCAACTCAATAATTATATGTCCTTTAAATATATTTACGCTATTTGACAAAGATCAAACTAATTATTTCAGTGAGATGATTCATGAGTAGTGGCAATATGTTTGTTTTTAAATGTCTATGAGTCTTTTCTTCATACATATTTTTAAAGGAATTGTTCACCTTAATTTTATTATATTTAAAGTGAATATTAAAAAAGGGGGAGTGAGACAAACATAAAAAAGAGGGGAAGGGGGGGGGGGGGTAGAGGGTAAAGGAGTATGACAATCAGATGCAGCTCCACATAGGGCCACTTTGGACCAAATCAGATCTTACAGTTGTCCCCTTATTTTCTGCATTTCTGATGATTCCCAGTATAATTTCCAAGGGAGCCATGTTTGTTGAAATTGTCCATGTATTTTCAATTTGTGTGCCCGAAGAGACTCCATCCTCTCAATATAATCCATTCTTTGAATCTGTATGTATGTATCTCTTAGTTAATTTTTAGATAAATGTTTAAAATATGGATTCCTCTGAGAGAGTCTGCAATGTAATATATAGCTTGATATTAAAGGAAGATTATTTTTTAAATAACAAACATGTTATACTTATCTGCTCTGTGCAACGATTTTGCACAGAGCAGCCCCGAATCTGCTCTTCTAGGGTCCCCCACCAGCGCTCCTGGCTCCTCCTCCCTGCCGAGTGATAGCTGCTTGCTATGGGGGCACTTGTATGTGCCTGCTCCCGAGGTGTCCATTAAACACACAGAACGGGGGCTAGCCCGCCCCCTTCCCCTCCTCACTGGCAGCTTCTGCCACTGTCTCTCAGCCAATGAGGAGGCAGAGAGATCTCATGCACATCGCTGTATCATGATCAGGCTTGGGTACGTATTAGGGGACTGAGGGGAAACCTTCAGCCTTTAGAACCTCCCTCCTCCCTTGGTAAAAAAGCACTACATAAATATGATCAATAGTCTCCTGTGAGTAGGCTTGAGAATAGGGATGAGCCGAACACCCCCCGGTTCGGTTCGCACCAGAACCTGCGAACGGACCGAAAGTTCGCACGAACGTTAGAACCCCATTGACGTCTATGGGACTCCAACGTTCTAAATCAAAAGTGCTAATTTTAAAGGCTAATTTGCATGGTATTGTCCTAAAAAGGGTTTGGGGACCCGGGTCCTACCCCAGGGGACATGTATCAATGCAAAAAAAACTTTTAAAAACGGCCGTTTTTTCGGGAGCAGTGATTTTAATGATGCTTAAAGTAAAAAAAAAAAAGTGAAATATTCCTTTAAATATCGTACCTGGGGGGTGTCTATAGTATGCCTGTAAAGTGACGCGTGTTTCCCGTGTTTAGAACAGTCCCTGCACCAAATGTCATTTTTAAAGGAAAAAATCTCATTTAAAACTGCTTGCGGGTTTAATGTCATGTCGGGTCATGGCAATATGGATGAAAACCGGTGTACCAAAAGCAGATTGCCCACAAGTACTTGGCTGTGACACACCTAATTCTACACCTTCATTCCTCTCACTGCAGGTCTCAGAGAGGACTGGAGGTCTAGTGGGGTTGGAAATCTCAGCTGATGAGGAGCAAGGAGAGATCCTCTTTGTTCTTTGGTGTGGGTCTTTTAGATACGCTTGCCAACGAACTGCATGGCAGGTCAACATATGTCTGGTCAAGCATGTGGTACCCAAGCGGGAGATGTTTTGGCCACGTGAGATACGCTTGAGACATATGTTGCAAATAGCAGCGGTGCGATCTGATGCACTCGTCTCAAAAAAGGCCCACACCAAAGAACTTTTTGAATAACGCGCAGAGACTGCAGCGCCCTGCACATGTGGAGCTTTGGGGTGTGATGCAGTCAATGTGCTGCCCTTAGGCTGGCCCCTGGAGGGCATCCTGCCTCGTTGGTGATGTGCCGCCTCCTCCTCCTCCTCTCTCCTATCAGGCACCCACGTTGAGTCAGTGACCTCATCATCCCCTCCCTCCTCATCACTGGAGCAAACCTGGCAGTATGCTGCAGCAGGGGGAGCATGACTGCCAGATTGCTGTCCTTCTCGGGCACCCCCTCTGTCCATGCTCATGTTACTGCCTTCATCGAGCTCAGTATCATCATCAGAGCCTTCCAAACGCTGGGCATCCTCCTGGAGCATGTACCCAACACTGTGGTCAAACAGTTCGAGGGAATCCTCATGATGACATGGTGGAGCTAGGGAAGGAGTCACTGATGACATTGAGCTGAGGGAAGAGGCCGCTGCTTTGCCAGACAAAGCACCCTGGGCATGGGTGAGAGAGGATGAGGAGGATGAGGACGGCTTGGTCATCCACTCGACCAAGTCTTCCGCATGTTGCGGCTCAACACGGCCAGCTGCCGAAAAAAAGGCCAAGCGTGTCCCATCGCTGATGAGGATGCACCGTCTCCACGACCAGCACTAGACACAGAGCCTGCTTGCCCTCTCTTATTGGCTTGTGACTGTCTGCCTCTCCTTCTTGGCCTTCCAGACATACTAATGGCCTGTAGCTGCACTAAGCTGGGATAGAACACCAGTAATTTTCTTCAGGTAGCTTTATATACTGTAACCAGACAAGCCTGCCTGTCAGTAGGAAGATAACAGGAACGGATCTAGCTGAACACTGTGAGCAGGACGCACTGTACTAAATGTAAATAGTCTAGCTGCCTGACCGTGGTACTAATAGGATCAAATAGAACACCAGTCATTTTCTTCAGGTAGCTTTATATACTGTAACCAGACAAGCCTGCCTGTCAGTAGGAAGATAACAGAAACGGATCTAGCTGAACACTGTGAGCAGGACGCACTGTACTAAATGTAAATAGTCTAGCTGCCTGACCGTGGTACTAATAGGATCAAATAAAACACCAGTAATTTTCTTCAGGTAGCTTTATATACTGTAACCAGACAAGCCTGCCTGTCAGTAGGAAGATAACAGGAACGGATCTAGCTGAACACTGTGAGCAGGACGCACTGCACTAAATGTAAATAGTCTAGAAGATAACAGGAACGGATCTAGCTGAACACTGTGAGCAGGACGCACTGCACTAAATGTAAATAGTCTAGAAGATAACAGGAACGGATCTAGCTGAACACTGTGAGCAGGACGCACTGCACTAAATGTAAATAGTCTAGAAGATAACAGGAACGGATCTAGCTAAACTGAATACAGTGTATATATATATATGCAACACCTGGGATGCATATATATACACAATACACTGTAAGTGCAGCTAACTGACTGACTGTTCTGCCTAATCTATCTAACTCAAATCAAATGACACTGTCTGTCTCTCTCTCTCTCTCAATGAACGCCGGAACACACACTACACAGGGCCGCCGTGCAGGCGGCCTTATATAGTGTGGGGCGTGTACTAAATCCCCTGAGCCATAATTGGCCAAAGCCTCCTTGGCTTTGGCCAATTATGGCTCTCTGTTCAGGCGGCGCTGTGATTGGCCAAGCATGCGGGTCATAGTACATGCTTGGCCAATCATCAGCAAGCAATGCACTGCGATGCCGCAGTGAATTATGGGCCGTGACGCGCCACACGAATTTGGCGCGAACGGCCCATATCGTTCGCAATTCGGCGAACGGGCGAACAGCCAATGTTCGAGTCGAACATGGGTTCGACTCGAACACGAAGCTCATCCCTACTTGAGAAAGATGGTTGTACCCTTGAAATGCATGACCTAGGAGACCACCTGGAAAAAGCTACTGATCTGACAGGTTCAGCTGCTGATCAGCAGTAGGGATGTCAGCATTCGTTCCTTCTAGAGTGGGTCCTGGGACTACTTTAGCCAAAATTGTTGCACCTCTAACCACGAAAGGGGGGGTGACAGATTGGACATCAGCTTGGGCAAAGGTTTCTTCCTTTTCAGGTGCTTCACCATCAACACATGTGAGTGAATATTGTTTATTTGAATAAAATTGTCTTGTTGGTGTTTTTCTTACCGCTTTCACTCAGAGGATGGGATCATACAGAGTGCTCTGCTTTCCAGCTATTGACAGTTTCTTTTGGAATGTGTTATACTCTGAAGACCATGAAAACAGGACACCTGGGGGGGCAAGGCTTGCCACGAGTCAGGATGGCCGCCTGAACTCTGAGCGCCGCTCCATGGCAGCTATACAAAACAACAGAGGGCAACTAGATCTCCTCCTCTCCCGTAGATCGTGAGGGGGAGACTCCAGGACACAGACCTGCATGTCCAGAAGGCGACACCCGCCGCCTCTACCACGCCGACTGATACAATACTTCAGTTCCATTGAGGAGTGATCTAACCAAGATGGTGCCTGCCCCAGGACTCCCATTATTTCCTTGTGCAATCTGGAGCCTGGAAAACCGGCACAGCTGCACCAGCAGCGATCAAAAATCCCAGGGCCAGGGGAGCTGGAGGAGATGGACAGTCTCCCTCCTCCAGCAAGCCTCCAAGAACAAGCACCGACAGGTAGAGGTAAGAGCACTGCTTCTTCCCCAGCCAATTATCCCAGCAAATCGCCCCTAGCAAAAAAAATCACTGGGCTGGATCAGATAATACTAACAATTCCCCCTCACAGTTCTGCACTGGCTAATATTCCAGTCACTGACAACCTTGTATCTGAGAGCATGCTGAAATCCATACTTCTCACACTACAGAAAGATCTACACATGGAGTTACAGATCTCCATCTCCTAAATGCATGACAAAGTGGAATGCCTGGAAGAAAGAGCTGACACATTAGAAGAGCATGTGAGTGAAATGAGCTCCTTGATGCACATGACCATCGCTCGGACGAAATCCATAGAATTAACACGAAACTCACTGACCTTAAGGACTGCTCAAGACGAAATAACATTAAATTAAGAGGCATACCAGAGTCGGTTTTTCCACAGGAGCTAAAAAACTACCTGCAACAACTTTTTATCACCTTACTCCCAAATCTTTCCTCACGTGACATGCTCATTGACCAAGCTCACAGAATTGCAAAACCAGACCACTTGCCTGCCGAAACACCCAGAGATGTCTTGGCCAGAATACACTTTTTTCATATCACAGAGCAAATCCTCTAACTGTGAGATCCACTAGACCTCTGCCCGCACCTTTTTCCAACATTTCTCTCTTTTTGTGAAACTATCCCCTGCCACAATGGAAATGCACAGGGCCTTTGCTCCAGTCACGGTAATCTTACAAAGACACAAGATCATATACCATTGGGGTTTCCCCACCAAACTTCTGGTTACTTACCAACACAAAACCATCCCAATTTTGTTACCTAAAGATGGGTACAAATAACTCACAAATTGGGGCCTCCTACTCATCCCAGCTGCTTCTTCTGCCTCACGCAGTTCCATCAATACTCTGCCTCCTCAACGATCTCAAGCTAAACTGGTGGACACAGGATAACCAATATATCAGGGTCTATCGCCCCGTGCATGACACTATCCTGCCTGGGCGAAATGTATCACTACCACTTCACCCCCAGTTATATAGTGTGCTAAGCATACTCAGATGAACATTGT
Source organism: Lithobates clamitans (assembly GCA_037952925.1). Lineage (NCBI taxonomy): Eukaryota > Metazoa > Chordata > Amphibia > Anura > Ranidae > Lithobates > Lithobates clamitans. The sequence goes on along the minus strand of JBBGZY010000377.1, from coordinate 1,627,846 downwards.
TCTATACTGTTATATTCCAGAAGTACATCTTGAACCTCGCTTTTCCTTTTTTTTCTTTTTGGTGTTCTCTAATTTGCTGCATTTGCATTGCATACTCTGCTATTGCCTCTGTTATCTGTTATATTTACTTACATTTGCAATTCTATATTAATCAACAATCCAGAAGTTTACTAATCTGGTGTTTTACTGTAACTAAGCGTGCATAGGGTATAGCCCAGCTCAACTACAGCACTCCATCCTTAAGTTCCCCCTACCATGTCTCTCAATATCACTTCCATCAATGCCAAAGGGCTTAACTCACCATTTAAGAGAAATCTCCTATGGAAAGAAGCCTCATCAGAAAACGCAGATATATTGTGCGTCTAAGAGACTCACTTTTGCTAAAGCCAACCCCCCCCCCCCCCCCCCCTTGTACACACAAAAAATATTCCCACTATTTCTTCACCAACACTACAAAACAAAAAAAAGTGTGGAGTAATGATAGCCGTCAGTGCTAACGTTTCTTTTGTCCTGAACCACATAGAAAAAAATGAAGAAGGTAGATTCCTAATCCTTTCTGACGTCATTGATAACCACCCTCTAACACTGGTAAATATTTACATACCAAATACCTCACAACGTAAATTCTATTAAATACTAAGAAACAAAATAGGCCCATATAAAGATGCCCAATTAATAATTTTCATAGATTTTAATGACATCATTGACCCCTCAGTGGACTCTTCTAACCCCACTAGATGCAGATCATCTGCCCTTAACTCGCTTATTGAAAACGAAGACCTATACGATCCGTGGAGGTGCATGCATGATGTTGAGCGTGACTATACCTTCCACTCTCACTCTAATGGTTCCCATTGTCGGATTGAGCTCTTTCTTACAAACAATCAACTTCTTCTAGCAATGTCTGAAACCCGCATAGGCCTCATTTCATGGTCAGACCATGCCCCAATATCCAAACTATTTCCCAAATCTCAAAAACAAGACACTCTCTTTGGAGCCTGAACACATCTCTCTTAACCAATCACTGATATGAGAAGCAGATCAAATCCAAGATTGAGAATTTCTTCAAAATCAATTGTGATTCCATCAGTGACCAGTCGATGGTATGGTTAGCCCATAAAGATTTTCTGCTGGGTCTGCTCAACAAATTTGGAGCTCTTGAACGTAAAAGGAAAACTGCCGAGATTGATTCCCTGTTGGAGTAGATCGTACATCTCGAACAGAACAATAAGATCTCACCCACCCAGACACTTTTTAATGAACTCAGGGAACATAGACATAAACTAGCTAATCTGCTGCATCTTAAGTCTGACTTCTACAGTATCTCACAAATGTGAATACACCCCTCACATTTTTGTAAATATTTTATTAGATCTTTTCATGTGAAAACACTGAAGAAATTACACTTTGCTTCTATGTAAAGTAGTGAGTGTACAGCTTGTTTAATGGTGTACATTTGCTGTCCCCTCAAAATAGCTCAACACACAGCCATTAATGTCTAAACCGCTGGCAACAAAAGTGAGTACACCCTTAAGTGTCAATATTTTGTGTGGTCACCATTATTTTCCAGCACTGCCTTAACCCTTTTGGGCATGGAGTTCACCAGAGCTTCACAGGTTGCCACGGGAGTCCTCTTCCACTCCTCCATGACGACATCACAGAAATGGTAAATGTTAGAGACCTTGCGCTCTTCTACCTTCCGTTTGAGGATGCCCCACAGATGCTCAATAAGGTTTAGGTCTGGAGACATGTTTGGCCAGTCCATCACCTTTACCCTTTAGCAAGGTAGGTGGTTGGAGGTGTGTTTGGGGTCGTTATCATGTTGAAATACTGCCCTGCGGCCCAGTCTCTGAAGGGAGGGGATCATGCTCTGTTTCAGTATGTCACAGTATATGTTGGCATTCATGTGCCCGTTCTTACAGGCTAAATCTAAATATTATATATATATATATATATACAGTATCTCACAAAAGTGAGAGTACACCAATCACATTTTTGTAAACATCTTTTCATGTGACAACACTGAAGAAATTACACTTTGCTACAATGTAAAGTAGTGAGTGTACAGCTTGTATAACAGTGTAAATTTGCTGTCCTCTCAAAATATCTCAACACCCAGCCATTATTGTCCAAACCACTGGCAACAAAAGTGAGTACACCCCTAAGTGGAAATGTCCAAATTGGGTCCAAAGTGTCAATATTTTGTATGGCCACCATTATTTTCCAGCACTGCCTTAACCCTCTTGGGCACGGAGTTCACCAGAGCTTCACAGGTTGCCACTGGAGTCCTCTTCCACTTCTTTACGACGACATCACGGAGCTGGTGGATGTTAGAGACCTTGCCCTTGCCGTTATCATGTTGGAATACTGCCCTGCGGCCCAGTCTCCGAAGGGAGGGGATCATGCTCTGTTGGCATTCATGGTTCCCTCAATGAACTGTAGCTCCCCAGTGCCGGCAACACTAATGCAGCCCCAGACCATGACACTCCCACCACCATGCTTGACTGTAGGCAAGACACACTTGTCTTTGTACTCCTGACCTGGTTGCCGCCACACACACTTGACACCATCTGAAATAAATAAGTTTAGCTTGGTCTCATCAGACCACAGGACATGGTTCCAGTAATCCATGTCCTTAGCCTGCTTGTCTTCAGCAAACTGTTTGCGGGCTTTCTTGCGTATTATCTTTAGAAGAGGCTTCCTTCTGGGACGACAGCCATGCAGACCAATTTGATGCAGTGTGCGGTGTATGGTCTGAGCACTGACAGGCTGACCCCCCCACTCCTTTAACCTCTGCAGCAATGCTGACAGCACTCATACATCTATTTCCCAAAGACAACCTCTGAATATGACGCTGACCACGTGCACTCAACTTTTTTGGTCGACCATGGCGAGGCCTGTTCTGAGTGGAACCTGTCCTGTTAAACCATTGTATGGTCTTGGGCATCATGCTGCAGCTCAGTGTCAGGGTCTTGGCAATCTTCTTATCTTCTTATAGCCTAGGCCATCTTTATGTAGAGCAACAATTCTTTTTTTCAGATCCTCAGAGAGTTCTTTGCCATGAGGTGCCATGTTTTAAATTCCAGTGACCAGTATGAGAGAGTGAGAGAGATAGCACCAAATTTAACACACCTGCACCCCATTCACACCAGAGACCTTGTAACACTAATGAGTCACATGACACCAGGAAGGCAAAATGGCTAATTGGGCCCAATTTGGACATTTTCACTTAGGGGTGTGCCCACTTTTGTTGCCAGTGGTTTAGACATTAATAACTGTGTGTTGAGCTATTTTGAGGGGACAGCAAATGTACACTGTTATACAAGCTGCACACTCACTACTTTACATTGTAGCAAAGTGTCATTCCTTTAGTGTTGTCACATTAGAATATAGAATAAAATATTTACAAAAATGCTAGGGGTGTACTCACTTTTGTGGGATAATGTATATATATATATATATATATATATATATATATATATATATATATAAATCACAAGCGCCACCTTTAAATATACCTTCATAACTCCTTTGCATCTGTCCCCTCCAGGAAATGACACTATGGGATGGGTAAATCCCACAAAGATTGTGCTTTTCTGAGCACACATTGTGCAGAAAAAAACTTCTTAACTCGTCACTTGTCAATAAGAGCCAGTGCTTTGCACAAATATCTTTAATTCTGAAGGAGAGGTTTGTATATTGGAGGTTAAGGGGGATATTGACTAAAACTGGTGCACACAGAATCTGGTGCAGCTGTGCATATTAACCAATCAGCTTCCAACTTCAGATTGTTCAATTAAAGTGATTGTAAAGGCAGAAGTTTTTTATCTGTGTGCAGCAACCCCCCCCCCCAGCCCCCCTAATACTTACCTGAGGTCCCTCCAGATCCAGCGATGTTGCATAAGACACTCAGCAGGCCGGGACTCCCTTCCTCATTGGCTGAGAAAGCAACGCAGTGCCATTGGCTCCCGCTGCTGTCAGTCAGCCAATGAGGAGAGAAAGGGGGTGGGGTCAGGCCAGGGAGTGGCTCTGTGTCTGAATGGACAAAGGGAGCTGCAGCTCGGCTCAGATGCCCCCATAGCAAGCTGCTTGCTGTGGGGGCACTCAACAGGAGGGATGGACCAGGAGCACCGTAGAGGGATCCGAGAAGAGGAGAATCCGGGCTGCTCTGTGCAAATCCACTGCACAGGGCAGGTAAGTATAACATGTTTGATATTTTTAACTAAAAAAAAAAAGAGACTTTACAATCACTTTAAGCTTTGACAATAAAACCCACAAGCTGATTGGTTATTATGCACAGCTGCACTAGATTCTGTGTGCACTAGTTTTAGTAAATTCTATCCCTATGTCTTATAGTGAGTTTTGGATCTCTATTTTTGCACCCATATAAAAGTTCTTCTTGACTGCATTCTTTGGTTTGATGATAAGCCACTCTGAGCATTTTTTACTATACAAATGTTTTGTATATCATGTTAAAATTCCTGCATCAGTCTCAAAATCCTCTCAATTTAAACATTTGTGACAGGCTCTCAAATATTGTCCTGTTGGAATATTTCTGATCAGTGCCTTGAAGTGGAAACTATCTACACGAAGGAAACTATTAGTGGCAGTATGATTCCTATATAGTTTAGTAGTGATTGCTCCCTGCACTCTAATCCAGTGGGTCTCAACCTCAGTTCTCAAGTAACTCCAACAGGCCATGTTTTCAGGTTTTCCTTTTATCTTGCACAGGTGCTCTAAATCAAAGTCAATGGCTTGGTATTTTGGACAGCTATTTTATCTAAGATAAATTCCCATAACATGGCCTGTTGGGGGTATTTGAGTACCAAGGTTGAGAACCACTGCCCTAATCAGTTACAGTCACTGTTTGTCAGCACCCGCTGTATTCTGACAGCTGCTGATGCTGGCGGAAAGAATACAACATCTCAGGAGGGTGGACAGAAATGCAAAGCCTACAGATACCCTAAGCAGGAGATTCATGCATCAGTGCTGTAGAAGGTGGATGGAGAAATCTGTTAGATTATTTTTTATTCAAACTAATAGTTTAACAGTATACCAACTTGGAAGCAGTCTATGGACCACTGGTGTGCATAATGCCTATAAATCTGACTTTATTACTTGTGTAGTTGGCTCATTAATTCTTCCAAAAGTCTGCACTGGGGTATAAGGTAAAATGAAAATGCAGATACTGTATTTCCTACAATAGACGTTCAATCTTCAATTCCAGGCAAACAGCTAAACACATAGATAAATTACATATGACAGCTGTTTTACCTGTAGGCTTTGCATTTCTGTCCACCCTCCTGAGATGTACACAGCTCTGCCTTTTTAGGGGAGGGGTCCCTTCCCCAGTCTGTGACTGGACAGTGAATAAACAAAGCAGCACATTAAAAAGCTCATCTCTCTGTCACTCTGCTTTATTTCTCCATCAGCATGCACATTGCATTGCAGAATCCTGATTGGGTCTTTGTACTGTTTCTCTCCCCCTTGAACTCTGCTAAACAAGGACTGCAAAAGTCTGAGAGCAAGTCAAATTCAGGTACTTGCATTTAAAGCATACATTTATTGATGTATTAATGATTATAGAACTGCATTGTACCTTTTATATCTGCTTGGAGTTTAACTATAATTTTTGGTGAGATGCTCTCTAATGCCCTGTACACACATTCTGACATTCCGACAACAAAATTCATCGGATTTTTTCCGACGGATGTTGGCTCAAACTTGTTTTGGATACACACGGTCACACAAAGTTGGTCGGAAATTCCAAACGTCAAGAACGCGGTGACGTACAACATGTATGACGAGCCGAGAAAAATGAAGTTCAATAGCCAGTGCTGCTCTTTTGCTTGATTCTGAGCATGCGTGGCACTTTGTGTGTTGGAATTGTCTACACAGGATCGGACGGATTTTGTTGTCCCAAAATTTTAGAGCCAGCTCTCAAACTTTGTGTGTGGGAAATTCCGATGGAAATAGTCCGATGGAGCCCACACACGGTTGGAATTTCCGACTACAAGCTCCGATCGCACATTTTCCGTCGGAAAGTCCGATCGTGTGTACAGGGCATAAGGCTCATCTGCTAAAGGGATGCAGGTCAGCTCTTCTCCTTACAGCACTAAGACTGCACTAGGGGACTATAACAAAGACCAAGCCTTTGGGGTTGATTTACTAAAGGCAAATAGACTGTGCACTTTGCAGAGTGCAGTTGTCCTCTGCAAGTGCAATTGCTCCAGAGATTAGTAAATGAGGTAAGGCTTGACTTTGCAAAGAGTACCCAATCCTGTGCAAGGAAAATAAAAAAAAAAAACTGCATTTTTGCTTGCACATGATTGGATGATGGAAGTCAGCATAGCTTCTGCTAATTTACTAAGCTCTGGAGCAACTGCTCTTGCAGAGGGCAACTGCACTTTGCAAAGTGCACAGTCTTTTTCCCTTTAGTAAATCAACCCCTTTCATTCAGAAATCAGTTTGAGAAGGGACATGGTACAAACAGCAATTTCTTCAGAACAGAGAAAGGCATGACTCTGCAAAAAAAATGTTAAATTACTTGTGAGTTACAGTATATACTGTAATCTTTAAAAAGTTTTTTTTTTTTTTGCAGAACTAGAGTTACAGTTTAAATGAGTTGGCAGCACTAGAGCTCTGTGTTGTGTTAGACTGCTGCTGGCTATATTCATATAAAGTCTGTAATTATAGCCTGACTGAGATTATTTTCAATATTTCATAACTAATTTCTGAATGTTTGGGGGCATATGGTTCTAATAAAAGATCTTTTTTTTGTTATAAAATAAAATAATGAAAGGAAAGAGCATGTATTCACAATCTTTACAAATATTTTGTAGTGTTATAAATTAAAAGTGCTGAAAGGCCTCCCCAAGTCAAAAAGTGATTGAACCATAAACTCACACAATATCTTTCATGAACCCCCAAATCAAGAGAATATACCCCGTATCAACATTCTATAGTGTTTCTTATAAATGTCAGTTATATTTTGTCCATATAGTAAAAAAACAATTCCAGTGGAAGTTTAGTTTACATTTTCACAGCTCTTTCTGTAAAGAAGTCTTTCAGTATTTGAAAGTTAAAGAAGGAAATACTAGCTGCTCAAAAACTTGAAATGTTTTTTGCTTTCTGCCTTTACTAACTTTGGACATTGTAATAATAAGCTGTATAAATACCTTTTTTTGTAGCTGTTTTCTAATTAGCCCCATGATCACACAGCTCTTGGTCCTGGGTGGCTACTCCCAGAGTTAAAAATGGTGAGAAATTCTCAGAGCAGTGAGGTCAACCCACCAAAGCCAATGCTCTGAATGTTTTAAGAGTCTCATCTCGCCAGTCACAGCAGTCATGTGACCATTAGGAAATAGGGATGAGCAAGATTTTCTAGTTGATTGTAAGTTCGACTGGAACATTGGGTGTTCGCCAAACAGCGAACATTATGCGTATTTACTGGTACATGATAAAGATCCTTCCAAAACTATCTTCTTAGGTACTGATAGGTTCAGTCCCCATTAGAGGGGGAGCTCATTGGTGAGGGAGATATCCAAATTAGAAATGACTTGGATCCATAGATTAAAAACTTATGGACCATATTTTTTAAATATAGATACCGATGTAAATGCTTTTATTGATAATTATTAATGAGCCTTTGTGTAAACTTGATCTGAGACACCAGTATATGGCAATATTTTTGTTATAAAATATTTTTTAAACGACCTATTATTAGTAAATTTGGACCTATACAGGGGTATATGGGTATCTAACTAATTATTGTACTTGAATGTACACATTTTTTTACCCAATATTGATAATTTAATTAATTTAATTTTATCATCACTTTAATTTAATCACTCATAAGATTAATTTAATATATTACTAATCTAATTCTATATAACACCCGTTTATTATTAATTTGTATTCATTTGATATCTTAATTTACGATTTATTAATTTTATTATATTTTCTATCACTTACATTATTTATTTGATTTAATGTAATCTGAATACACTTACTATTAATTCACGTCACATTATATTCAACTAATTAGGTTGATTTATATTAGGTTTATGGTAGATTCCTTCAATATACACGTTGGGAGGAATTATTGTTGTACTTTTATACTATGGCCTCTATTATACTGACCTGGCATTGGTTGACCATATTAAATCTATTGGCCGATCCATTCCGGGTTTGTATCTAACTAAGTATTATGGGTTATTTTTTAGGTGGGAGGTACAATACATTTTTTATAATTTTTTTATGTTTTTTAATGTTATTTATTTTCTATATTTGTGGGACAGTGTAGATGTATATATCTCCATTCCCGATAATTAGGGATTATTGCCCATGTCCAGATCCATGTACTCATGACTCAGAGCGAGGCTTGGCTCTGTATTTAAGGTGGTGAGTCACTACGCTGCCCGTTCCCCATTGACAACGTCTACTGATGACAAAACGCATCTGGTGGAAGTCACGTAGTGGCGTCACCACGCTATTGGACTAGGAGGACAGGCTCCGTGTGTTTGTGCTGGCCGGCATTTCTTTTATATGCATATTAATTTCTTCCTAAATGTAAGTGCAATACCTCATTTTATTAAACTGCTATCCAGACTTTATTACACTATGGATAGTTTTTCTTTTCTCTTGGGCATCCATTAAGCCATAACAGACATCATAGTTGAATAGAGGGAGTGATCTGCACAATCCGGTTTACCGCTACCGTTGCTATCATCTACAAGCTAAAGGCCATGGCTGGGTTATAGCCACCTGCCCTTTATGCTTGCCATCTGGTAAGCGACTCTATAATTACAGTGATCGGGCACTTTCTTGTTTGTGTGTGCATACTGCGGTGATATCAAGAATTCCAATTGGCTTATATTGACTTTTCTGTCTTTTATAGTTTCATTAAACTCACTGATTGAAACCCTTTTTTTTAGCGCAGCTTTTTTAAATTTAATTTTGGTTTTTGTGCTTATCCCACTGTATGCTGCTGCTTGTTTATATACATGCTATGTTCATCACTGATTATTATTCCTAGCACGGTATTCTCTTTTGCTTTGAACATTATGCGGTGATCGCGGCAAATTTGAAAAGCCGCGGAACACCATTAAAGTCAATAGGACACTAACATGAAAAACCAAAAGTGCTCATTTTAAATTCTTATATGCAAGTTATTGTCATAAAAAAGTTTGGGGACCCGGGTCCTGCCCCACGGGTAATGTATCAATGCAAAAAAAAGTTTTAAAAACTGCGTTTTTTTGGGAGCAGTGATTTTAATAATGCTTGAAGTGAAACAATAAAAATGAAATATTCCTTTACATATCATGCCTGGGGGTGTCTATAGTATGCCTGTAAATTGGCACAGTTTTCCCATGTTTAGAACAGTACCACAGCAAAATGAAATTTCTAATGCGGCGTACACACGAGCGGACTTTTCCACCGGACTGGTCTGACGGACCGAATCTGGCGGACAATCCGACTGTGTGTGGGCTTCATCGGACTTCCGGCGGACCTTTTCGGTCAAAAATCCACCGGACTTTAGATTTGAAACATGCTTCAAATCTTTCCGCTGAAACTCCGCCGGACCCAGTTCCTATCGGGAAGCCTGTTCATCTGTATGCTGGTCCAACGGACCAAATACGACGCAAGGGCAGCTACAGCACCTGCCCACGAGAATGTTTCCAGCACGATCCTATCGCGCTGGTTCTTGGCGACAGGGTATAATCTCGTGCTCTCTGCAATAGGAAAAACACATTTTCCTATTGCAGCGAGCGCGAGAAAGAGGCGACAATGTCATCTGGTATGGATTTTAAGGGGAACCCCCTACACCGTTTTTTCCACCCAAAATCCACACCAGACCCTTATCCAAGCACGCAGCCCGGCCAGTCAGGAAAGGGGGTGGGGAAGAGCAAACGCCCCCCCCTCCTGAACCGTACCAGGCCGCATGCCCTCAACATGGGGGGGTGGGTGCTTTGGGGAAGGGGGGCACCCTGCGGCCCCCCCACCCCAAAGCACCTTGTCCCCATGTTGATGAGGACCTCTTCCCGACAACCCTGGACATTGGTTGTCGGGGTCTGCGGACAGGGGCTTATCGGAATCCCAGAGCCCCCTTTAATAAGGGGGGCCCCAGATCCCGGCCCCTCTCCCTATGTGAATGAGTATGGGGGGTACATCATACCCCTACCCATTCACCTGGGGAAAAAGTGTCAATAAAAAACACACTACACAGGTTTTTAAAGTAGTTTATTAGGCAGCTCCGGGGGTCTTCTTCTGACTTCGGGGAGGTCTCTTCCGACTTCTCCGCTCTCTCCGGCATCTTTTCCTGGTGACCGGTTCTTCTCCCGCTCCCTGGCCTCTTCTTCCGGTGTCCGGTTCTTCTCCCACTCACTGGTTCTTCTGCTGGGCTCCTCCGCTATCCTCTGCTGTTTTTGCTTCTCTTTTGCTGCGGTGGCCCGGTCTTCTCCGTCGTCTTGTTCCCTCTTCTCTTCTTCCAAAGTTGACACGACACTCTCTCCCGCTGTAATTCTGTGTGAGCGGTGTGCAATGACTTATAGCCATGGGGCGTGGTCACTGGGTGATGACCCTGCCCATTATAACGGCACAATCCCAGCATGCCCCGGGACTGTGACGTCATAAGGGGCGGGATCACCGGGTGACATTACCCGGTGATCACGCCCCATGCCTATATAAGTCATTGCGCACCGCTCACACAGCATTACAGCGGGAGAGAGCGTCGTGTCATCATCGGAAAAAGAGAAGAGGGGGGAACAAGATGATGGAGAAGACCGGGCCACCGCTAGCAAAAGAGGGGCAAAAGAGCAGAAGATAGCGGAGGAGCCCGGCAGAAGAACCGGAGAGCGGGAGAAGAACCGGACAGCGGGAGAAGAGGCCGGAGAGCAGGAGAAGAAGCAGACACTGGGAGAAGAGGCCAAAGAGAGCGGAGAAGTCGGAAGAGACCCCCCTGAAGTCAGAAGAAGACCCCCAGAGCTGCCTAATAAACTACTTTAAAAACCTGTGTAATGTGTTTTTTATTGACACTTTTTTCCCCAGGTGAAGGGGTAGGGGTACGATGTACCCCATACTCATTCACATAGGGCGGGGGGCCAGGATCTGGGGGCCCCCTTATTAAAGGGGGCTCCCAGATTCCGATAAGCTCCCCGCCCGCAGACCCCGACAACAAAAGGCCAGGGTTGTCAGGAAGAGGCCCTTGTCCTCATCAACAAGGGGACAAGGTGCTTTGGGGTGGGGGGGCCGCAGGGCGCCCCCCTTCCCCAAAGCACCCCTCATGTTGAGGGCATGCGGCCTGGTACGGTTCAGGGAGGCGTTCGCTCGTCCCCACCCCCTTTCCTGACCGGCTGGGCTGCATGCTCAGATAAGGGTCTGGTATGGATCTTGGGGGGACCCCCACACCGTTTTTTCGATGTAGGGGGTTTTCCCTTAAAATCCATACCAGACCTGAGCGCCTGGTATGCTCTGCAACAGGGCTCGCAAGGTGTCAATCTCGCCGATAAAAGTGACGAGATTGACTTCCTTTGCTAGTCCCATCGTACCTCATCACGTTCAAAATGAACGGACATTAGTCCGTGTGTGGGCAAGTCCATTCATTCGGAAGTCCACCTTAACGCCGTCGAAAGTCCGTCAGGAAGACTGGCAGACCTAGTCTGCCGGAAAGTCTGATCGTGTGTAGGCAAGTTCGTTCATTCGGAAAGTCCATCGTAAGTCCACCGGAAGTCCGTCGGGAAGACCGTCGGACCTAGTCTGCCAGAAAGTCCGGTCGTGTGTACGCGGCATGAAGGAAAAAAAGCCATTTAAAATTGATCACGGCTGTAATGAATTGTCGGGTCTTGAATATATAGATAAAACTCATTGAAAAAAAACAGCATGAGTCCCCTGCAATCCATTACCAGGCCCTTTGGGTCTGGTATGAATATTAAGGAGAACCTCGAACCATAAATAAAAAAAAAATTGCGTGGGGGTCCCCCAAAATCCATAGCAGGCCCTTCAGGTCTGCTATGGATTTTAAGGAGAACCCTGCATCAAAATAAAAAACCTCATAGGGGTCCCCCCAGAATCCATACCAGACCCTTATCTGAGCATGCAAACTGGCAGGCCACAGGAAAAGAGGGGGGAGACAAGAGAGCGCCCCCCTCTCCTGAACTGTACCAGGCCACATGCCCTCAATGTGGGGAGGATGCTTTGGGGTCCCCAAAGCACCTTGTCCCCATGTTAATGGGGACAAGGGCCTCATTCCCACAACCCTTGCCTGGTGGTTGTGGGGGTCTGTGGGCGGGGAGCTTATCGGAATCTGGAAGCCCCCTTTAACAAGGGGACCTCCAGATCCCACCCCCTATGTGAATTGGTAATGGGTACATTGTACCCCTAACATTTCACAAAAAAGTGTCAAAAATAGTAAAAATGACAGGAGACACTTTGGGACGAGTCTTTTATTTGAAAAATACAAAAATAAAAATGTCCCGCGATGTAAATCCATCTCACGCCGCGCAACGAGCTAAAAAAAGCAAAAAAAAGCTGCAACAGCTCCGCCTCCATGGGAGCTCCCGCCGAGTGACGCTTCTTCTCGATGACAGCTGTTATATAGGGCGGGGCCACTCGTAAACGGACGACCCTGCCTTACTCTGATGTCATGTGGCATCAGAGGGGGGCATCAGAGGGGGGCGAGGTCACCCGTTCACCGGGTGGCCCCGCCCTCAGCTATAGAACAGCTGTCACCGAGAAGAAGTCGGCGGGAGCCTTCCATGGAGGCGGAGGTGTTGCGTTTTTTTTTCTTTTTTCGGTCCAATGGGTGGCGTGAGATGGATTTACAATCCGGGACATTTTTATTTTTTAATAAAGGACTTGTCCCCGAGTGTCTCCTGTCTTTTTACTATTTTTGAATTTTTTTGGGAAATGGTAGGGGTACAATGTACCTGTTACCAATTCACATGGGGGGGGTCGGGATCTGGAGGTCCCCTTGTTAAAGGGGTGTTCCAGATTCCGATAAGCCCCCCGCCCGCAGACCCCCACAACCACCGGGCAAGGGTTGTGGGGATGAGGCCCTTGTCCCCATCAACATGGGGACAAGGTGCTTTGGGGACCCCAAAGCATCTTCCCCATGTTGAGGGCATGTGGCCTGGTATGGTTCAGGAGAGGGGGGGCGCTCTCTCTTCTCCCCCCTCCTTTCCTGCGGCCTGCCAGTTTGCAGATAAGGGTCTGGTATGGATTCTGGGGGGACCCCTATAACTATAAAGTTTTTTTATTTTGGCGCAGGGTTCCCCTTAAAATCCATAGCAGACCTGAAGGGACTCATGCTGTTTTTTTTCAATGAGTTTTATCTATATACTCAAGACCCGACAATTCATTACAGCCGCGATCAGTTTTAAATCGCGTTTTTTCCTTTAGAAATGTCATTTTGCTGTGGTACTGTTCTAAACATGGGAAAACTGCGCCACTTTACAGGCATACTATAGACACCCCCCAGGCACAATATTTAAAGGAATATTTCATTTTTATTGTTTCACTTCAAGCATTATTAAAATCACTGTTCCCAAAAAACGGCAGTTTTTAAAACTTTTTTTGCATTGATACATGTCCCATGGGGCAGGACCGGGGTCCCCAAACACTTTTTATGACAATAATAATAATAAAAGCATATAAGCCTTTAAAATGAGCACTTTTGGTTTTTCATGTTAGTGTTCCATTGACTTTAATGGTGTTCCACGGCTTTTCAAATTTGCCGCGATCACCACATAATGTTCAAAGCAAAAGAGAATACCACACTAGGAATAATAATCAGTGATGAACATAGCATGTATATAAACAAGCAGCAGCATACAGTGGGATAAGCACAAAAACCAAAATGAAATACCAGACCCCCACAACCACCGGGCAAGGGTTGTGGGGATGAGGCCCTTGCTCCCATCAACATGGGGACAAGGTGCTTTGGGGACCCCAAAGCATCCTCCCCATGTTAAGGGCATGTGGCCTGGTACTGTTCAGGAGGGGGGGCGCTCTCTCATCCCCCCTCTTTTCCTGCAGCCTACCAGGTTGCGTGCTCGGAGAAGGGTCTGGTATGGATTTTGGGGGGACCCCTACACCATTTTTTTTATTTTGGCGCCGGGTTCCCCTTAAAATCCATACTTCAGGTCTGGTATGGATTTTTGGATTGGGGGGGACCCCTATGTCATTTTTAATTTATTTAAATTTGGTGCATGGTTCCCCTACTTTTTTTGCATTGATATATGTGCCCTGGGGTAGGACCCAGGTCCCCAAACACTTTTTATGATAATAACTTGCATATAAGCCTTTTAAAATGAGCGCTTTTGATTTTTCATGTTCATGTTCCATAGACTTTAACAGTGTTCGCGTGTTCGTCTAAATTTTTCCGTTTCTGGTGCGAACCGAGGGGTGTTCGGCGCATCCTTACTGATAAAAAAGGTGCTCATTATTACAAACAATCTGTGGGTAAAGGCAAAGAGCTGGAAATATCTGAAGCTTATTTATAGTAGCTAGCTTATCCTTCTCCTTATTTCCTTATTTCTTCCAGGCACAAGAGTGTCCCCTTGCTAGGACCTTAACATTAACAAAATGTGTATGTATATGTGTGCATATATATATATATATATATATATATATATATATATATACTGTATATATTGTGACAGCAGGCAGGTAAAATCGCCTGGTTGTGTTCAAGATGGCAAATATGTGTGTCCTAGATTCAGGCTCTATGCAGATTTGAACCACTAGGAGGAAGTGCTGAGAGTCAAGTTAATGAGCCCAGCTGAAGTAAGTTGACTCATTAAGAGCTCTACAAAAACTCCCAGAATGCTTAGGGAGGTGCTCTATCCTGGAACCAGTTTTTGTGCTTGTTTAGGCTGGGGAGTGTGATACCTGTCTGTGTGGTGAGACAACGCCTGTGTGGCAAGCCTCTTTAACAGGGAGATATAGGTGCTGGGGGCAGCACAAGGCTGCATCTAGTTGATAGCCAGGGAACCTGTGTATGTAGTAAGTGGCTAAGTTGGCAAGGATTTATTTTCATGTTTCTTTCTTTTTGTTTTGCTGTTTTTGACCATTGTATATAGTGTAAATAAACCATATCTTTGTTTTTTCACCTTCGCTGCTGTTTGCTGTGCCTAATTTTTGTGTAGTGAACTCTCCCAGGGGGTCACACACACCCGCTGCCGAGCGAACCCCCTCACAGTTAGTGGAGGAAGCCGGGACAGTTTAAAAAAAAAGGCCAGCATGGAAGAGATAATGAGACAGCTGGTTCTAGCAAATGCAAATCAACAGCAGACAAACGTTGCAAAAGAGCCTTGCAGCTCTGCAGCAAGCTCACCTGCAGAGTCTGGAAGCTCAGCAACAAGCTCAGCAGCAATCTAAGGCTCACTTCATAGAGCTATTGCAGAAGCAGGAGCAGAGACTCCAACAACAAGTGGAGACATTAATGCAGCAACATCCGCAGACCAGTGAGGCAAGTGGTTCCACTAATACCACATCATTTTGTGTGAGCCGTTTACTGACAAAAATGACTGAAGAGGATGATCCTGAAGTGTTTTTGACCATGTTTGAAAGGACTGCTGAAAGGGAAAGGTGGCCCAAGGAGCAGTGGGCTGGACTGGTGGCCCGTCTATTATCTGGGGAATTGCAGAAAGCCTATTATGACCTAGAGCCTGACTGAGCAAAAGACAATGTTGTGCTAAAAACAGAAATATTATCAGGGTGTCACCCTGGCTGTCCAGGCTCAGTGTGTGCATAACTGGACTTTCTGGCTTGGAAAACCCCCCAGGTCTCAAATGTATGATCTCATTCACCTGAGCAGGAATTGGCTGCAGCCAGAGACTTTGACCGCACCAAAGATTGTGGAGCGTGTTGTTATGGATCGTTTCCTGAGATCTCGTCCTACAGCCAACCAAAAGTGGGTAAGTCATAGAGACCCAGAAACGGCTGACAAGCGTGTGGATCTAGTTGAAAAGTACTTGGCTACAGAGAACCTGTCCTCCTCTTCCAGGGACTCATGGACTTTCCACCCTAAGACCAGACCATCCCCAGTGGAGGGTAAGATGGCTCCAAGGGGTAAGGGTGGAGAGAGTGAGAGGGTGGGAGTTCTACCTAATGTCTGGCGAGAGCAGCCCGGGAAGTCAAGGCCGCAAGAGGCAGCGAAAAAGATTGTTTGCTACCGCTGCTGGAAAGAGGGACATATTGCAGCAAATTTCCCAGTTGTAGATGAACCTATGCAATGTGACTTTCTAAGGGACAGGTGTCAGTCGCTGTTTGTGACAGTTGCATGCACTGCCTTTGGGGGACTGAGAAACATTTATGCAAAATGTATATTAATGGTAGAAATGTTGTTGTGTTGCAGGATTCAGGTAGCCTGGTGACATTGATAAAAGCTGAAAAACAAGGTGGCTGTTATTTGTGTGCATGGGGACACCCAAGAGTATCCTGTGGCTACAGTGATTTTTGAGACCCCGAAAGGTAACCTATCTCATCAGGTGGGGTAAGTGTCTCACTTACCACATGATGCCATTGTGGGGAGGGATTTTCCAAAATTCTGGGAACTCTGGGATACTCCTGACCCCCCCCCACTGTCGCCCCTTTAAACCAGGAATGTGAATCCCAGAAGTCCTCTGAGAGTGGTGAGGAATCTCCAGAATTCCCCTTGTCAGTGTTGGCAAGGGAGACTCGAGAAACTGAGGAGGAGCCAACATTCACAGACGAAAACGTGCCGTCTGTTGAGTTTTCTGATCTAGAGATTCACAGGGAAAATTTTGCCACAGAACAGTTAAAAGACCCCACACTGATAAAAGCACGGGTAAATGTGGTAAAAATAGATGGTGGACTGGAACCCAGATAAGACTTGCGCTTACCCATACTTCATTGTGGAAAGGGATCTACTGTATCAAGCTGCTCAAGGGGCGGAAGTAACCATTGAGCAACTTGTAGTACCCAAACCTTACAGGAAGTTGGTGTTGGAGTTGGCCCATGGGCACCTTCTGGGAGGTCATTTGGAGGCAGAAAAAAACATAGAGAGAGAGTGTTGCAGAGATTCTATTGGCCTGGGGTAATGAAGGAAATAGAAAATTATTGTTGCTCCTGCCCAGTGTGTCAGAAGTCGGCACCTATGCCACATTTCCGTAACCCGCTGGTACCTCTTCCCATAATTGAGGTCCCCTTTGAGAGGATAGCAATGGATTTGGTAGGTCCGATTATGAAGTCTGCTAGGGGGCATCAGTACATTTTGGTCATACTGGACTATGCCACACGCTATCCAGAAGCGATTCCTCTGCAAAATACCTCTTCCAAGATGATAGTCAAAGAGCTATTTCTTGTTTTTAGCTGTGTGGGTATTTGTAAGGAACTGCTTACAGACCAAGGTACACCCTTTATGTCCCGGGTTATGAAAGAGCTATGCAAGTTGTTCAAAGTGACACAATTGCGTACATCCGTGTATCACCCCCAAACAGATGGGGTGGTTGAAAGGTTCAACAAAACCCTAAAGCAAATGTTAAAGAAGGTGGTGGATAGAGATGGAAAGGATTGGGACTGTCTAATAAACTATTTGATGTTTACCATTAGGGAAGTACCACAATTATCTACAGGTTTTTCACCCTTCGAGTTACTCTATGGGAAACACCCAAGAGGGCTGTTGGATATCGCTAAGGAAACTTGGGAAAGTGAGTGTTCTCCCCACAGGAGTGCGATTGAGCATCTCACCCTGATGGAAGATAGAATTGCACTGGTAATGCCAATCGTAAAGGAACATTTGGCCCAAGCACAGTTAGCACAACAGAGGGTGTACAATCATGGGGCCAAGACCCGTACCCTTTCCCCGAGGGATAGGGTATTGGTACTAATCCCTACGGTTGAAAACAAATTCCTGGCCAAATGGCAAGGCCCATACAAGATAATGGAAAAAGTGAGTAGGGTGAATTACAAGGTCAGACAACCAGGAAGACGAAAGCCAGAACAGATCTATCGCATTAATCTGTTGAAAGCCTGAAGGGATAGAGAATCCCTAGTTGCAGAAACTTTGTCACCAGCTCAGTCTGATTGCTTGGTTCCTGAGGTTGGAATAGCAGTCACCTTATAGAAACCCCAACAACAGGAGGTTAGTCCACTTCCCGCCCGGTCAATAGCATATTGACGTCCGGGAAGTGGTTGCGTTATCCTGACTGGGCATCATATGACGTCCAGCAGGATAACATGCCGGCGCGTGGCTGCGGGAGCGCGCAGCGCGGCGATCGGCGGCGGCGAGTGTCCCTCGGACACAGCGCTTCCCCGATCTAGGTAAACAGCCAATTCTATTGGCTGTTTACCCCGTGATCGGCTGTGTCAAAGTCACAGCCGATCACCTGTCACAATAAACTCGGCGGCGCGCTCCCTGCGCGCCGCCGAAGGCATCCAGCGTAGTGATCGAGGAAGGCGAGGTTCCCTTGGACACAGCACTTCCCCGATCGGTAAACAGCCAATGAAATTGGCTGTTTACCAGGTGACCGGCTGTGTCCAATCACAGCCTGTCACAAATGTAAACAAAAAAGTTGCTGTTACTATCTGATCCCTGCACTCTCCTCACACACCGATCGTGAGAGGAGAGAGCAGGGATCAGTGAGTGAATCAGTGTCTGTCTGACATAACTGTATTGTTCTGTACTGTGCACAACACGGCCCCCCCCAATAAAGAGGACCTGTCACACAGCCCAGCCAATCAGCCCATCTGTCAATCAGCCCATCTGTCAATCAGCCCATCTGTCATTCAGCCCATCTGTCAACCAGGCCATCTGTCACAGGCCCACCGCCATCGGTACCGCCACACAGGCTACCAGTACCGCCATCGGTACCGCCACACAGGCTACCAGTACCGCCATCGGTACCACCACCAGTAACGCCACTAGTACCTCCATTAGGCCCACCATCTATACTGCCACACAGGCCGCTACCAGTATCGCCACTAGTGCCGCCATCGGTACCACCAACACCCGTACCACCGTCAGTACCGCCATCGGTGCCACCACCACCCATACCGCCACCTGTACCGCCATCACCACCTCTACCGCCACCACCACCTGTACCGCCATTGGTACCACCACCACCTGTACCGCCACCGGTACCGCCACCACCACCTGTACCGCCATCGGTACCACCACCACCCGTACCGCCACCGGTACTGCCACCACCACCTGTACCGCCACCGGTACCACAATCACCACCTGTACCGCCACCACCACCTGTACCGCCACCGGTACCGCCACCACCACCACCACCCGTACCTCCATCGGTACCACCACCCATACCGCCATCTGTACCACCACACAGACCCGCCAATAAGAATTGCCATAATGTCACAAAGGGTTTACACACCTGAGGAGGCATATGAGATTCTTGCCATGTTGGATGATGGGAGCAGCGGGGAGCTCACATCATCTGGTTTGGAATACGAGCCAGTGGAGGATAGTGGATCAGAGTCCGAGTCCGCGGAGGAAACCGTCCCTCCCAAAAGATTGAGATCAGGACCAAGATCAGGACCAAGATCAGGAGATCTGCCCACCACCAGCAGCGCCAGACCCCAGGAAGAGGAGCCCAGTACAAGCACTGGAATTACCACCAGCAGCGCCAGACCCCAGGAAGAGGAAGAGGAGCCCAGTACAAGCACTGGAATTACCCGCCCAACCCAAAGAACCCAGCCCCAGTCCTACTTTCCCGATGCCTGGCAAACCCCTTATGGTTGCCTGCCAACTCAGGACCTGCTATCATCCCCCCTTTCACCGCACAGCCAGGTGTGCAGCCCGACACTACGAATTTTTCTGAATTTGATTATTTTTCTTTATTTTTTCCCCAAGATTTTCTGCAGAATATGGTGGATCAAACTAATTTATATGCATCCCAATTTATTGCTGCCAACCCCAATTCTTCCTACGCCCGCATGTTCCAGTGGCGATGTGTCACACTGGATGAATTTAAAATGTTTTTGGGCCTAACTTTTAATATGGGGCTTACAAAAAAGAATGAAGCCCATGCATATTGGTCCACCCACCCCATCCAACACATGCCCATATATTCAGCTGTCATGTCCAGGACAAGATACGACATGATTATGCGTTTTCTCCACTTCAGTGACAATTCCCAGTGCCCTCCCCGGGATCATCCCAACCATGACAAATTGTTCAAGATATGCCCCATAATCAATTCCTTTTCCCAGCGATTCAGAGAAGTTTTCATCCCAGACCAAAAAATTTGTGTGGACGAGTCCCTCATACATTTCACTGGCTGACTGCACTTCAAGCAGTATATACCAAGCAAGAGATCCAGGTATGGGGTGAAGTTAAATAAATTATGCGATCGAGCCACTGGATATGTCTTCACATTCCGGATCTACGAAGGCAAAGATTCCCAGCTCCAGCCCCATGATTGGCCCACATATATTGGAACCAGTGGAAAAATTGTCTGGGAGCTGGCATACCCCCTATTCGACAAAGGATACCATTTATATGTCGACAACTACTATACCAGCCTGCCCCTTTTTTGTCACCTTTATAATTAAAAAACCCCGGCCTGTGGTACCTGCAAAAAAAACCGTAAGGGATTCCCACAAAATCTGCTAGCAAAAAAATTAAGAAAGGGAGAATCGGCATTCATGAGGAACGAGGAGGTGTTGGCCATGAAGTGGAGGGACAAGAAAAATGTCCACATGCTCTCTACCATCCACAATGACACCATGGTGGAGATCCAAAGAAGACGCGGCCCCATTGTAAAGCCCGAATGTGTCCACGACTACAATATGTATATGGGGGGGGTGGATTTAAACGATCAGATGCTACAGCCCTACTTATCAAACAGAAAGTCCCGTTACTGGTACAAGAAAGTTGCCTTTCACCTTTTTCACATGGCCCTTTTTAATTCGTTTGTCTGCTACCAAAAAGCAACCTAAAACCAACAAGTCACCTACCTCAAGTATTTTGAATCGATCGTCACTGCCCTCATTTACCCACAAGGTCCCGCCCCAGGAAGCATTCGCTCGGATGCTGTGAGTAGACTTCACGAGCAACACCTTCCCTATAGCATTCCCCCCACAGGATCTGGAAGAAGACGCCAAAAAAAATGCCGTGTATGGAGCAGAGGAGGAGTAAGAAGAGATTCCAGCTATTATTGTCCCCAATGTCCCTCCCAACCTGGCCTGTGCATCGGAGATTGCTTCAGAAATTATCATGCATTCATCCAATATTAGTTCCCTGTATTATTACCAGACTGCCATTTCCCCATTTGCCTGCTACCATGTTAATTAACTGACCCTGGCCTGTTTACCGACAATGTCTTTGCTTGCCGTTTCTGCATGTTTCTGACTTGCATGTGTACCAACCTCAGCCTGTTTACCGACGATGCCTCTGCCTGCCGATTTAAACCACATTTCTGACTTGCACGTGTACCAACCTCAGCCTGTTTACCGACGATGCCTCTGCCTGCCGATTTAAACCACGTTTCTGACTTCCACGTGTACCGACCTTGGCCTGTTAATCAACCATGTTTTTGCCTGCCACTTGGACTGATCTTTTGGCCATCTACTTTAGTACACAGGGGTCTCACATATGTGAGGGGCTTCAGAATAGCGTTCTGAGTAGAGAAAACCAGTTTTTCATTTTCTGTGCTCCCAGAACAGGGTCTGGTTGCCCAGAGGCTTCAAAGCGATTTGGGTGGGAGAAGCCTCTACCCCTGTCCCCCTGGCCCTAAGCTTGATGGTCCTTTCTGCTGCCTGGACCAATACTTTGGCTGTGCTGACCATATTGCTGCCTGTAAAGACCCATGACATTATGGACCATGTTTCTTCCTGCTGTTTGGACCAATACTTTGGCTGTGTTGACCATATATCTGCCTGCTGCCTCTACTGACTTTGGACAGTATTTCTGCCGGGACACCTCTGCCTGCTACCTGGACCTGTGCTCTGGCTGTGCTCTGGCTGTGCTCTGGCTGTGCTGACAGTATCTCTGCCTGTATGAACTATGGACAGTATTCCTGCCTGCTGCCTGGATGATTGCTTTTTCTGTTGCTGACCTCATTCCTGCCTGCTGCCTGGACCGATGCTCTCCTCTGTGGACCACTGCACTTCTAAAACCACAGGTAATCTTTTGTTATTTGGTATGTACCTGCTATGTGTTAGAAATATGAAGGGCCTGCAAAAATGTGATCGGTAGTCAGAAAATGATATGTGTAATTAATGCTGCTAGAATGCCTGGAGGTGCTACTTGGATTTTGGGCCTCTGTATGTGGCCAGGCTGTGTAAAAGTCTCAAACATGTGGTATCGCCATACTCAGGAGGAGTAGCAGAATGTATTTTGGGGTGTCATTTTTGCTATGTACATGCTATGCGTTATAAATATCTTATAAATGGACAACTTTGTGTAAAAAAAATGCATTTTCATTTTTTTCCACTTTTTCCAAAAACTTCTGGAAAAAAATGAACCGTTCAAAAGACTCATTATGCCTCATAGATTATACGTTGGGGTGTGTGCTTTCCAAAATGGGGTCATTTTGTGGATAATTCCATTGTTCTGGTGCTCCAGGGCCTTCAAAACTGTAATAGGTGGTTGAGAGGATATGTGCAATTTATGCTTGTAAAACGCATGAAAGTGCTACTTCAATGTTGGGCCTTTGTATGTGGCCAGGCTGTGTAAAAGCCTCACACATGTGGTATCGCCATACTCAGGAGGAGTAGAGGAATGCATTTTGGGGTGTCATTTTTGCTATGTACATGCTATGTGTTAGAAATATCTTATAAATGGACAACTTTGTGTAAAAAAAATGCATTTTCATTTTTTTTCCACATTTTCCAAAAACTTCTGGAAAAAAATGAACCGTTCAAAAGACTCATTATGCCTCATAGATTATACGTTGGGGTGTGTGCTTTCCAAAATGGGGTCATTTTGTGGACAATTCAATTGTCCTGGTGCTCCAGGGCCTTCAAAAGTGTAATAGGTGGTTGAGAAAGGATATGTGCAATTTATGCTTGTAGAACGCCTGAAAGTGCTACTTCAGTGTTGGTCCTTTGTATGTGGCCAGGCTGTGTAAAAGTCTCACACATGTGGTATCGCTATACTCAGGAGGAGTAGCAGAATGTATTTTGGGGTGTAGTTGCAATTATGCATATGCTGTGTGAGAGAAATAACCTGTTAATATGACCAGTTTGTGTAAAAAAAAAAAAAAATCTTAATTTTCCCAAGAATTGTGGGAAAAAAATTACAGCTTCAAAAAACTCACCATGCCTCTTAGTAAATACATTGGACTGTCTACTTTCCAAAAAGGGGTCATTTGGGGGGTATTTATACTTTCCTGGCTTGTTAGTGTCTCAAGAAATGAGATAGGCTTTCAGGTGAGATAGTACATCAGGTGTGATCAATTTTCAGTGATTGGCACCATAGTTTGTAGACTCTATAACTTTCACAAAGACCAAATAATATACATTAATTTGGGTTATTTTTACCAAAGATATGTAGCAGTATACATTTTGGCACAAATTTATGAAGAAAAATGACTTGTTTGCAAAATTTTACAATAGAAACTAAAAAAAAGTACGTTTTTTTCAAAATTTTCGCTGTTTTTTTGCTTATATCGCAAAAAATGAAAAACTCAGTGGTGATTAAATACCACCAAAAGAAAGCTCTATTTGTGAGAAGAAAATGATAAACATTTTGTTTGGATACAGTGTAGCATGACTGAGTAATTGTCATTCAAAGTGTGAGAGCGCTGAAAGCTGAAAATTGGTCTGGGCGGGAAGGTGCATAAGTGCCTGGTATTGAAGTGGTTAAAGAGTTTGTACTTCGCAACAAAGAGGTTTTCTCTGAGCTGCAGGGACAAACATCTGGGGTAGAGCATGATATTATCACCCCGTCCGGTAAAAGGGTGAAAATAAAACCCTATCGCATACCAGAGGCCCGACGGGAGGCCATACGTGAGGAAGTACAGAGAAGGAGAGTGATTGGTTCAGTCCCATAGTGTTAGTGCCACTATTGTGATTTTGTAACGATTTTCGACAGTTGAATAAAGTTACAAAATTTGACACCTACCCCATGCCACATATAGATGAGTTGATCGACCAACTGGGAACAACCGGATGCATTACCATGCTCGATCTGACCAAAGAGTATTGGCAAATTCCCCTAGCAGAGTCAGCAAAGGAGAAAGCAGCATTTGTAACCACAGAAGGGGCATTCCAATATAGAAGAATGCCCTTTGGGTTACAGAATGTACCGGCAACATTCCAGTGGAAGATGGATAAGATTTTGTGGCCCCATCAGAAGTATGCTACAGCTTACCTGGATGATGTGATTATCCATAGCACAGATTGGGTCTCACATCTGCCAAAAGTGCAAGCAGTCTCATGCCGCGTACACACGAGCGGACTTTACGGCAGACTTTGCCCGGCGGACGGGATTTGGTCGGACAATTCGATCGTGTGTGGGCTCCAGCGGACTTTTGTCACGGAACGCCCCACACTCCGCTTGAGTGCTTCCGTCATATACCGCTTCCTAAGTTCTGGAACACGAGTCCAATGGATCTGGCCATAGGAACCCCAAGAACTAGACAACACCAGTCTTGGAGTACATCAGAACTACCTTTATTTTGAGATCTCACAGACCTTTATACAGCAGGGATGACTCAAAGCTAACCTAATTAACATGACCTAATTTACTACAAAATGTACCCAGACCAGATGACAGTCTTGTGGGCACCGAGCTTCACACATTAATACAATTAACAATACAAACAACAATCTCCCCCCTCCTCAGCCTAGACCATTCGTCTATTAGCCAGGGCTGGTGGCTAATGTGATCAGCTCTCTCAATTAACATAAACACATGTTGATAACACCAGCATCTCCTCACAGGATGTGTCCCAGCAGAATGAATGAGTCTTATCAGCAGGGGGCTGCTGGAGGAATCCCCCCTCCCTCTTCAGGGACACAAATATACAGTAAGGAGTCCCCATACAATATATACATGACTGAGTCCGATTAATACAGTTCAGACTGGATTTCTCATTCACCTCAAATGCTAGGGCCCATAATCGGTGGGCAACAGGCTTGCACACAGTCCTCTCCAACAGCCTCCGCTCTGGCCATGCCCGTGACATTTCTCCCCTTTCGGCAGGAGACTAACACAGGAGGAGACCCCAGACGGGTTGACTCCGAAGTTAGTCCACAGTTCCAGTCCTCTACTGCCTGTACCCACACAGTACCCCAAACAAATCATCCCAAACAGTGCATTACTCACCCAGCCATCCTCTGCCTCTCTCAGAGAACATATCTGCCGCTGGGGAGAGGCCCGGACTGGCCCTTCTCCCTGGAATCCTTTCTGCCGCTGGAGAGAAGACAGGGTGACTGGGCTCACTCTGTCCTGCTGTTGGGGATCTGGGCCGACTGCCCAGCATCCCTGGGGTATACAGGTGGGGACTGAAGCCCCATCAACCGACACCAGATCAAGCTGCAGTTGTGAGGTGATGACTGCATTCTCTCCTTGGATCCTGATCTGCAGCTCGCGATAGACTGCAACCTCCTCACCTTGGGCCTCCACAATTGCTGCAGGTGTGGGGCAGAGGTCTTGGACCCTCTGTCCGGTTGCCAGCACTTCTGCTGGGGGTTTGCCAGGTGGTTCCTCCTCTACAGAAACGTCTATTAAATCCCCAGTCTCTGGAATTGGTAAAAGTGTGGGACAGAGGTCTTGGACCCTCTGTTCAGTTACCAGATCTTCAGCTGGAGAAGTTTGTTTTAACTCCATAGATGCTGCTGGCAGAAAATCACATGTCCCTGTCAGTGTTGTGGGAGAAAGGCCGACTACCTCTTCTCTCAGGAAGGCCGAAGCCACTGTTGGTGCTGGGCAGAACACAGTGAACTTTGGCCCTGATAGCAGCTCTTCTGCTGGAGGCTCATCAGGTTGTTCTTCCTCAGCAGAAAAGTCTATCAAATCCCATGTCTCTGCAACTGATGTCGGGGAATAGGGGTTCACCATCTCCTGTCCATGGAACCCAGAAGATGTTATCATTTCTGGACAGAGGTTAGCAGAGCTCTGCCCTGTTGTCAGCACTTCAGGTTTGGGGACGGCAATCTCCGGATTTTCCACTGCCGATTCTCTGGCATGCTGAACTTGTTCTAGCAGTTTCCTGTATGCCCTTTCCAGATGCTGTTCCTTCCTTAGCAAATGGTCCAGATCAGGTTTGAGCTCTGAGACCCCTGCAAGACCGAGCATAGACTCTCTATAGTCTCTCATGTCCTCAAGGTCAGGTTCCCCTTCATCGCCAAACATAAAAAGATCTGTAAGGTTCTCCCACAGCAATCCAGGGCCGCCAAAGTCATATCCCTCCGGAGAGCATTCTGTTGTCTCCCCTAAATATCCCTCCTCTGCGTGCCATTGCAGAGCCCGATATCGATTGTCCAGCTCTATCTCCTGCTGGACCAACCTGTCCAACTCAGTCACCCATTGCTCCTGGGGCTGCTCTCCCAGGAATGCCATCCGCAATGCCCGTTGGTCACTGGCCCGTTGCTCTTGGGTTGGAAAGCACTTGCCCTGTTTTATACCAGCGAGACGGAGGGCTGCAATCCAGAGCTCCACCCGAATCAGCTGCCTGAGCTCCAGGTATTCATCCTCAGACACAGTCCTGGTGTACGTTGAAAGGATGATCCGCAGCAGCCCCGGGAATTCTGATGCCAGGTCCATATCTCCGCTGGGGTGACTGAAGTCTGCTATGCTGATCTTGGATCCAGTTGGAGGTTTGGATGTCCCAGACTTCAGACTTCAGGAAGCTTTCCCGCTGCTTGCCACCAATGTCACGGAACGCCCCACACTCCGCTTGAGTGCTTCCGTCATATACCGCTTCCTAAGTTCTGGAACACGAGTCCAATGGATCTGGCCATAGGAACCCCAAGAACTAGACAACACCAGTCTTGGAGTACATCAGAACTACCTTTATTTTGAGATCTCACAGACCTTTATACAGCAGGGATGACTCAAAGCTAACCTAATTAACATGACCTAATTTACTACAAAATGTACCCAGACCAGATGACAGTCTTGTGGGCACCGAGCTTCACACATTAATACAATTAACAATACAAACAACAATCTCCCCCCTCCTCAGCCTAGACCATTCGTCTATTAGCCAGGGCTGGTGGCTAATGTGATCAGCTCTCTCAATTAACATAAACACATGTTGATAACACCAGCATCTCCTCACAGGATGTGTCCCAGCAGAATGAATGAGTCTTATCAGCAGGGGGCTGCTGGAGGAATCCCCCCTCCCTCTTCAGGGACACAAATATACAGTAAGGAGTCCCCATACAATATATACATGACTGAGTCCGATTAATACAGTTCAGACTGGATTTCTCATTCACCTCAAATGCTAGGGCCCATAATCGGTGGGCAACAGGCTTGCACACAGTCCTCTCCAACAGCCTCCGCTCTGGCCATGCCCGTGACAACTTTGTTTTCTCAAAAGTTGGACGGACAACAGGTTTGCTGTGTGTAAACACATACCTTCTGGCAAGGGATTTTTTAGTAGCGGCTTTCTCCTTATTACTGTTGCATAATGCTCAGCTTTATGAAATGACCAGGCTCTAGTTGTCCCATGGACAGTTCCTTCCATCTCATCTATGGAACCCTGCAGTCCTTTTCAGACTTACAATTGGTCTCTTCAAATTGCTAGCCCCAAAGAATTTGCAAACCACTTCAAAATAACATCCAAGTTGCAATACATAATTGAAAGTCCCATCATAATTTGATTGCAGCAGTGTGAACCTAGTCTTACTGTCTTGCTGTCCAAATTAACTGGTTACCAGTATTTAGTGGATGGCGTTAACTAAGCCCGGTTGTGCTATAGTCTTTCCATTTTTTTAAAATATTGGATTTAACAGTGTTCTAGCAGTTATTTAGTGCTCAGGGTATTTTATACACAGGTCAACCCTGATGTGTGTTTGACTAGAACTTTATTGCACTAAAAATTTAAATCAAAATTGAATTGCAGCAGTGTGAACCTAGCCTTATTGTTCTGCTGTCCTCATTAACTTGTTACCAGTATTTGGTGGGTGGAGTTAACCCAGCATGGTTGTGCTATAGCATTTCCATTTTTTTAATTGGATTTAACAGTGTTCTAGCAGATGTTTAGTGCTCAGGGTATTTTATACACAGGTCAACCCTGATGTGTGTTTGACTAGAACTTTATCAAGGACTTTTGATAGTTTCTTGATCTTTATAATGCTGGTTGTTTAGATCATGTATGTAATCTAACAAACTTTAGCACCTTGCAGAAATGAATTACTTATTTTTGTATCACTTGACCCTTTAATTGCAAACAGATGGGCTCTAATCAATTAACTAATTAACTGTGTGACTTGTGACAAGAAAATTGGTTGCCCCAGAACTAAAACAGATGAATGGCTATGCAATCATGATTCTTCATTTTTAATTTGTGATTGGTTTAACCCAGAGCTAAAAGAGATGAATGGCTATGCAATCATGATTCTTCATTTTTTATTTGTGAATGATTTAACCCAGAGCTAAAAGACATGAATGGCTATGCAATCATGATTCTTCAAACATATATATACGGTATATATATATATATATATATATATATATATATATATATATATATATATTTCATCATTATGGGATAAACTGTGTGGGTTAGTGGCATAAAATCCAATGTATACAACCGAGACCAGAGAAAACCAGATCAATTTTGCAGCTGATTTAATAAAATATTGTAAAATAACCAAACATACTCTTGTAGGACGTTTTTAAGAAAAACAGCTCTTTCCCCCCTTAACCCCCTGAACTATAGAAACTGTGCCAAAAAAGGAAGGCAGAGGACAAAGTACTAGTCCCCAGTATTGCCTGTGGTCTACTTACAGCTGATCTTTTCCCCAGTGGTGACTTACTACAGTATGTCTTGTTCTGCACTATATCGCCATGTGGATGGAATCTAGGTATATGCAGAGCTTTGCTTCATCATGTCAAAGTCTCCAAGCAAGGAGAACAGCGGGGACAAATCTCGTAACACCTACATTCAGAGGCATTTTTCAGGGTTTTTAGGTAAAATTACCATTTCTATATGTCTCTTTACTCTTTGAGCATGGGAGGCTTTCGCCATCATAGGAGTTAAGTAAGTACCGTGATCAGCTTAGTGTATTTAGGAGATGGTGGGGGGGGGGCTGTTTTTATTTTTTTTGTATATTACTGAACTTGAGCTGGCAATGCATTGCTAAAAATGTGGCCAGTTCAGCAGGGACTGGCCGAATTTCAATCCATGTATGGGTGCCCTGGTTGTACTCAAGTCGATCGATCGGCTTGTGTACAACCAGTCTTTCAGTTTTTTCACCGAATGGTAAAAGTGCTGCTTGCTATAGCCGGCGACACTAATCATTGTGTTCACTGATAAGGCAGTACAGTCAACAGTCCTGCTGACTCTTGTGGCTCCCCCCTGCAGTGCTGCCAGCTTCTCCTCCATTTTCTCCCTCTGGCTGCTCTACAGGGAGTTTGGTATCTGAGCCTCCATCACCCTGTTGTCTGGGTCCCCCTGTGTGCCCCCCTCTCCAGCAGCTCTGCTGGGTTTCCTCCTCTCCTTTCCTGCTGGAAGCTGCTGTGGGGTCCTGTGTGCATTCACCACTGAAGCATAGCAAACTATGATTCTGTTTGTGAATAAACAGGAAGAGTGACAGAATGTTTCCCATTGCTTGCATTGCGTCTGTGGCATTTTAGCGAAAATTTTATTTGATATTTTTAGAGGTGGGGGGGCCCTGTCAGGTAGGCTAAATGGGGCCCCGTGATTTTTAACAGCAGCCCTGGCACTGCGGGAGGGATTCCCCCATCAACACTGACTGTGTTGATAGGGGAATCAAGCACGAAAACTGCATAATCTATAGCTTGCCACACTCTTTAAACGTTTTGATTATTAACTGCTTCCGGACCAGCCACTGCAGTTATACTGTAGCAGGTTGGCTCCCCTGCGCGAGCTGTTGTAGCTATATGTCGGCTCTATGAGACCGTGCCCACAGCATGTCCCGGGGCCGATGCGTGTGCCCGACGATGACCGCCGGGCACCCGCGATCACTCATGACAGAGTGAGAACCAGGATCATGCAAGTAGGAACAACAATCTCTCTCCTCCTCTAGTCAGTCACATCCCCCCCACAGTTAGAACACACATAGAGAACACATTTAACCCCTCACAGAAGGAGGATCAGGGCTGCTCTGTGAAAAAATGTTTAGTAAATAATATTGCTATTATTAATAATAAATATATGCACTAATAATAAAACCTACCTTTCAATGATTGTGCCAAAAAGTGATATTAAAAAAAATGCAACATTTATAGGATGCAAAGGGGTCAAGGTTAGTTGTCTTCAACAGTGACTTACCAAAAGTTTTAAGACTGCGTGGGAGAAACAGTTAACAAAGAATGCACAACTTTTTAAAAAAAAAACATTAGTAGGTATAGACTCCAAAGAACAAGTAAGGATTTCAGTGATGCTATCACATTAATAAATACATTAAAATCAATAGCTAGAAAGTAGATATGTCACTTTTAAGACTGCATGGGAAAATCCCATGAGATAGTGAGAGATTAACAATGCTCAAAACATCTGCTAAAAAAGAACAGATAACCTTTTTTGAAGAATCTTTTCTCAAGGAGAATGTGTAGCTGGAGACAAAGAATGTGTAAGATTCATGAAAAACACAACAGGCGTTACAAGGTGCTCAGTAAAAATCCTCTGATCTAACTTGTGTTGCTACACTTTTTCAAAGAAACACAAAAGTGATCAGAAACGGTAACATCTGTCACTTGAGAAACATTACAATCTAAACATGGCAAAACTGATAGGAAAATGATCTTTTGTATGCCCAAAATGCTTAAATTTCTGTTAAACTGTAACTAAAAATTTAGTGCAACTGTTACATGTGGACAGATTAAGAGACTGTAGAAATTACATTCTACAAATTCACATTCTAAATTCATGCACTCATCGTGGGGTAATAAACAGTGGAAAGCAGAAACAAATCTGTAGTTTTTAAATGGAGTGATATTATCTTATGGGAACAATGATAAGATCCAGGGGGACAGTGGTGAAATGGGTGACTGGTGATCATTGTTTTTTAGGTCTGCAAGGCTCTAGCTTTGTAACCATTACAAGCTATCTTCAGTCTTGTATTGTACATTCACACAATACATTTAAGATATAATTTTGTGGTATTGGTGGATGAGATATAGGTTGTGGAAGTGTTACTGTGCTTAAGAATATTTTCTTAATGCAAATGGGAAATTATTAAGATGCAGTTATACTCAAAGTCAAAACAAAATCACACATCAAATATATATATATATAGTCACCAATAACAGCAAATAATATATACAGTAACCATGAATTGAAAATAAAACAAATTAAACTCTTAATTAAATATTGTACTGAAATAAACCATGCCATCCTATTAAAACAATGCCATGAATAAATAGCACTGGTTGAACAAATAGGAGAAGAGTAAAACTACAAAAATGCAAATATTGCACCACTTCCCCTAAATGTTACACTAAAAATTTTTACACATAAATTCACCTATTATAAAATAAAACATCTGGATCATAAATTCAGATTACACCCCTCGTGTCCAACACTCACAGAGAGGAATTATATATTTTGATGGCCACAGGAAAAATTATGTCCTGTGTCACTCTGTGGTGCATGTGGTGGTAACAATTTACCACTGAAGGTGTCCCTCAGACTGACCAGCAAATTGTGGAGTGGGAGGGTGGAGATACATTTAATCTTGGACAGAATCTCCCACTCTGACACTGTTGTTAAAGACCCAAACTCCAATTCAACAACATCAGTGGCTTTTTGGACCATCTTATTGAAACTGTTGGTGTTGGCCACCCTAATGCCCCGTACACACGGTCGGATTTTCCGATGGAAAATGTCCGATCGGAGCGTGTTGTCGGAAATTCCGACCATGTGTGGGCTCCATCGGACATTTTCCATCGGATTTTCTGACACACAAAGTTTGAGAACAGGATATAAAATTTTCAGATAACAAAATCCGTTGTCGGAAATTCCGATCGTGTGTACACAAATCCGACGGACAAAGTGCCACGCATGCTCAGAATAAACAAAGAGATGAAAGCTATTGGCCACTGCCCCATTTATAGTCCCGACGTACGTGTTTTACGTCACCGTGTTCGGAACGATCGGATTTTCCGACAACTTTGTGTGACCGTGTGTATGCAAGACAAGTTTGAGCCAACATCCGTCGGAAAAAATCCATGGATTTTGTTGTCGGAATGTCCGAACAAAGTCCGACCGTGTGTACGGGGCATAAGAGTGCTTCCCAAGCATGCCACCAAATACAGGAGATCACTAACACCACAATCTCATAACATAGCTTTAGCATCAAGACTGTGCTAAAACTGATTTTTTTTTACTGTTTTCAGTTATAGGCTATTTTCATATGTGGTGTAACTTTCACTTTGACAGTAAGACAGGATCATTTTGCTGTGATTTACATGATTTGCGCACAATTTTTACATGCTAGAAGGGCTTTAATTTTCGGTTCTCTCCTATCCAAGTGGAAAAGGCTGAAACATGTAATGCTC
Source organism: Lithobates clamitans (assembly GCA_037952925.1). Lineage (NCBI taxonomy): Eukaryota > Metazoa > Chordata > Amphibia > Anura > Ranidae > Lithobates > Lithobates clamitans. The sequence continues at coordinate 1,595,223 of JBBGZY010000377.1, read as the reverse complement.
AACTCCAAGCACTACTTATCTATAAATCTGAGCCCCTCCCCAGCAGAAGCATTGGCTAACTAGATATTTCTACCTAGGGTGAGCTCAATAGTGTGCCTAATAGTGTGTTGATGAAGTGCGAGTGCAGCTTTGTCTACCACTCTGCCTACAAGCCCCATAATTCAGCTGTCCGTTCTTATGTACTCTGCGCACGCGCAAACCGACACGTCCACTCACGGTGTTGCCTACATTGCCCATAATTCCTTTTACCACAATGCTTGGACGCGATTGCGTCACACAACGCTGTTACTCTCATTGGATGCGACGTGGCCAGTTTTTATAAATAGCCCATGTTTTGTATACGGACTCTGTGTACAGCACCTGGCTGTTTTCCAGGGGCATATCTATGCGTCGGTATCTTCACGTAAGTTTTTACCTGTCACTTCTATGGGCATCATCCTGGCTTATGGTTACTTATGGTTATGTAATGCACCCTCCCCCTACTTTCTGTCTTTGTTTCCATAGGTACTGCATGCTAGCAAGGGCTCTATTACATGTCGCTAGCAGTGTTTAACCCTACTAAGGCATATCCCATTGTTGTTACGCTGGATTTCTCAATATTGCTGTCCTTATGGTCTTTCCATCTTTGGATACAAGACACACACTTGCCCCTGATACAGATATGTTTTAAAGCATATAAACTAGTATGTATCATGGTTTTGCTAGCTTTTAATGATATATAAGTTATCCGCTGCATCATACTCCGTGTATTAGAGCTTCTTGTATTTCTCTACCTCTCCATAGTTTATATTAAACATTCCATAATTTTGGAGAATTTCCTACCATGGGGATCTTATACATGAGGTCTAACCAATTTAAAGGTACCTTTTCATTGCCATTTTACTGTTCCCTCAGATTCTTCTTGAATGGTTTACCACATGCTTTTTAATGTAACATGTTGTAATACGGTTGTGCAACATTTCTGTTTTTAATTGGAATGTATCTCATTTCAGACAGTGAGATTTGCTCTTTCTTTCATTTGTTACGTCTCTGAACCTTGATCGTGTCCTGAAGAAGCCTCACGGCGAAATGCGTAGATGCACAAGGGCTTACTGTACTTACTGTATCATTTTTCATGTTTGTTATCTTTTTGAACACTGTGTTTATACTATGTACTTTTTTTCATTAATGTTATGAATATTAGTTTTTGTTACTTCTCCATTGTTTTCATGCCTATAAAGTCCGACCTTGGCTACTTTAATTAGTACCCTTCCCTGTGTCCCTAGGGTGAGCTCATTTGTTGCCTTAGAGATAAATCAGGAAGCAAAAATTACGATAAATATTGGTAATTAACTTTCTGTTTCCCTGCAATCTCCATGGGGAAAACTAGCCAAAACTGGTGTGGTGTAATAATTGTAATGAAAAAAAAATGTTGGTTTTAGTAGATTCTGTAGTTTTTCTGCAAGTGGCAGAAGTCCAAAAAAGTTTGGGAACCACTTTGTAATACAGTAAATCATTGTATAGAGACCTGTGGACAAGCTGTATGGGCAGAACTTAACAATTCTCTATGCCTAAACATTCAAAAGCAGGGGTCTCCAAACTTTCTAAACAAAGGGCCAGTTTACTGTCCTTCAGCCTTTAGGAGGACTGAATTGTAGTCAGTGTGAAAAAATATTGTCCTATTGTTTGTTTCTGTGAAAGTATATGCACCCCATTATTAGTATAAGTGGGATGAATTGTGCCCCATCATTGATGTCACTGGGCCACATCATTGGTGTCATTGGGAGGAATTGTGCCCCATCATTGGTGTCATTGGGAGGAAATGTACTCCCTTCATTGGTGTCAGTGAGAGGAATTATGCCCCATTGTTGGTATCAGTGGATGAAATAGTGCCCAAGGGCTGGATACAAACAAGCAAAGGGCCGCATCTGGCCCCCAGGCCTCAGTTTGGAAACCCCTGTTCTAGAGAATTATTCGAGGGGTGGCATAAATAATAACTTGTTACACTTATTTTGCCAATTAATACATTTAGAGAAGATATAGTCTAATGAGCAATCTAGTGCATTATTGCATATACACATGCATTTTTTTTAGAATATTTTAAGTTCCCTTAAAGCGGTATTAAACTCAAAACCAAAAATTTATTATATTGCAGCTTATCGGTCATTAGATGTGGTGGCTGCATCAGTTTTCTTTTCTTTGGCTTTTCCCCTCTGTTTTCACCTGGTGATCTGGCCAGTAAAACACCTCCTGTATTAGTGAGACACAACTCTGGAGGCACAACAGGCAGCAGCATTGCCAGTCTGGGGGCAGGAGGGTAGTGTGTATTAGCAAATTTTAGAACCACTGACAAATTGCCACCAAATTCCAGCTCACACTTTATAACAGTTACAACAAACAGTTTTTTCCCTTTTGGGATAAAAATGTTGAATGAAAAATAAAAGCTGATCATTTTAATCACCCTTGCCAGTGTTAAGTGGTTTGTCTCATCCATGTAAACTGAAACCTACTGGAGAGCCTGTGCTGTGAAAAACATCAGACTTGCTGGCTGGATTACCAGATGAAAATTAAAGAAAGTCTAAAAAGGGAAACATACAGTATCACATGTAAGAATTGATAAGCTGCAATATAAGAAATGTTGCCTTTTGGTTTAGCCTAGGTTCACAATGCAATGACACTGTTCCAATCAGTGCGACGCTGATTTTGCGGCGCTGCACTGATTTGCAAAAGTAGTTTCTTGACTACTTTTGCCGATTTCAGGTGCGACTTCAATAGACATTTGTCTGACAGATGTCTATCAAGTAGCACCTGAAATCGCGCTGACCTTGCTACTTTGAAATTGCGCTACTTCAAGTGAAGTGGGCGCGATTTCAAAGTAGCATCAATGTGAACCAGGGCTTAATCCTGCTTTAAATGACAAAAACAAATATTTTTCCATTAATTGTCCAGATATTTATTTATCATTGTTAACCCTTTTGTATCAACCAACAAAAAATGTCCTATATGTAATCAGCTTTCATGATTTTTTTTTTTATTAAAAATATGAGGACCTTTTATATAATTAGCGTAGTATAATATTGCTTAGAAACAATAACTCCAATATTCATTCATTCTAATGGCTTTGTGAACATTTTAATAACAAATATTGATTTGTGGTATTGTAAAACAGAACAATTAAGATAGATATATTTAAATTATATTCTATGCCCACTTTTTTTTCCAGCTGGCTAGACTTTATTCGAACAATAAATTAGTTGCAGAAAAAAGTGAGTGAGAGAGATGCGTTTTCTCCTGACAATACGCCATAAATTCCTATCCTGAGCAGCCAAGCAAGTAAGAAAATATCATTGTGAAAAGCACTATTTGCGCATTATCTTGCCTTGTGACATGTTGTAAAATGAAAATCCACTCCAGGCAGTTAGTAGCTCTTGATAGAATTCCAGAAGTATCTTCTTTTTTTCACTCAATGAGAGCATTAAGTCTAACATGTGTCTCCATATTGTGTCCATGGGGAGTTCTGGAACGACTCCAAAACCTTTAAAATTCATTTAATGTGTTATAGAAGAGCAGATAATTTTCTGTCTATCTTCAGTGCAAGCACTTATTTGCAGCTACGCTAAAGGATAAAAAAAAATCTTTAGAGCTGGAAAGTTTTGCATTTTTATTTGTCAGATAATACATTTTAAACATATATAACTAAATGGCTGATAATAAAGCTGTAAATTGAACTTTATATTTTTACAGAATTAAATAAGTATGCTGTTAAAAGGCTTCGTAAAGAAATATTGGAAAGCGATAATTACCACATTGAAGTTCTCTATTAGGAATGTATGAACCACTCACATAAAGCAAACTTGTGAAAGAAATGTTGCATCTCTTCTTTTGAGAATGCTAGCTGTCTAGCTCTCATGCTGACCCTCTTAATTCAATGCGCTGAGACAGCGACCCAAAACAAGTATGCACTCTATTTAATGATCTGTAGTCTTCCCACTGGAGGCTCTTGGCCATTCACTTGAAACTGCTTGAAACAAATGCCCAAAGTTGGGCTTTAGGGCCTATTAACACTTTGGAATTCTTGTACATTGCATTAACATGCATTATATCACTCGTTAATGTGCATTGCGTTAAGGCAGCCCATTTATTTTGAATGGGCTACTAATGCACCAGAATGGACTAAAAAAAAGTAAATGCAGCAATTTTTCAAATGCATCGCAGCACAAAGCACAGTAAAGCTGAGTATCCATCAGAGCTGCTTTGCCTTTGGGTGCCATTCAAAATAAACAACATGTTTCACAACACACTAGCATGCATTGACCTGCCTTACGGTAATGTGCTTATTACTGCAGCGCAAAAGTGTGATTCAGCCCTAAAAGCCAGTGAGTCAACATGACAGTCAGATGTAGCAGCTAAATGAATAGACCTACCTGCAATGTTAATATTAGGTTACAGCTAGGGGACTGAAGGGTTAGAAGGAGTTAATGCACTGTAACATTAAATGCTTGAGAAACAAAATTTCCTGCTGTACTTTCACACATAGCATAACCGCAGGGCAAACAAGCCCCTTAAATAACTGAATGTGAGACTGTGTCCCCAGACAGGCTGACCGCCAATATCCTGTGACACATGTTGCTACTTGCTAGTTTGAACTATACATGTAACTGATGTCCTTTGCAGAATTGCAGACTACATTTGGGCTCCCAGACACTATGTACTATCCCTATATGCAGCTTCGGCACGCAATTGCGGCACAGGGAGACGCAGGTGAGTGGGAACTTTGTCCCACGCCTGTGTTCCATGTGTTGCAGTCATCCAGCGAAACCAAAGGGATTATTTCCTTGTGTTACCAAATGCTACTCACCAAGTACCTAGGTGCTTACCCATGCAAGGCTATTGATGCATGGAGAAGAGACCTGGGTCAAATAACTGAGGATCAATGGGAGGAAGCGTTACAAGCCATACCTACGTGTTCCCTTAACGTTGCGCAAAAAGTGTCCCAGTTATATATAATACTTAGAGTGCACTACACTCCATCCAAGTTGCACAAGATGGGCAGAGTGGCGGACCCCCTGTGCTGCCGATGTCGGCAGCACAGTGCGGATCTTATACATCTTCTGTGGGGATGTCCGAAGCTCCATCGGTACTGGCATGAGGTGATCAATACACTAAATGGAGTGTTCCAAACGACGGTACCTGTAGATCCTATGTACTGTTTGTTAGGGGTACTGGATGAGGTAATCCCAGAGGAACAAACTAAAGTGGCTTTCTCCAGGGCTCTATTTCAAGCTAGAATACTTATATTAATGGCATGGAAGTCTGCAGTGCCGCCCTCTGTCAAAATGTGGATAACGCATATGGGTAAAACTCTAACTATGGAAAAATACATATATCAACATAGAGGTTGCCCACATGGGTTTGAACGCATTTGGTCACGTTGGTTAGATGCACCAGGACTTAGTCCGAGAGAATTAGTTATGACAAGGCTCTTACAGGGTCCTTAGATAAATAAATTACTGTAAATGGGAAGGACGTATAATATATGCAAAATGGAAAGATGTTGGAAGTCAATTATATTTAAAATTGTATAATGAAAATTAAAGGGCTATGTAGTAATACTATATGAACCTATGCTATATACATTGTATGACTATGACAATGAAATGTAGAAAACTGTGCACCGGAAGATGTATTTACTTAAAATGTTCAATAAAGACCTTTTTGATTTAAAAAAAAAAAAGAACTATACATGTAAAATGTCATACTATATATATGTTTATGCTTGATGTCTTGTTCCTCCCCCCTGTTCTACGTGACACCTTTTGTTCTGAGTTTTTATAAAAACTCGAGCCAAGCTACCATTAAAGCGGAGTATACTTTGAGACCATTTTATGTCTTCTTCACGTGTTTGCTCCCAGAGCTCTGCAGAGGAATCCACTGGTCATTCATATGAACCGGGCAGAATTAACCCTTTCAGGGACGTTTTAATGTTTAGAGTGGGATCAGGGCTGCCATCAGGGGGGTACAGCCGTTACAACTGTAAGGGGCATGCCCAGGCCAGAAGAAGTCAGGACGGGTGAAGGGGAGCCATGCTGTGCATTACAGAAACGATCTCTGTGTTCTCTGTGACATTGAGCTCAGACATCGAGCTCTTTACTGCCATCTCTGGCTACTATGTGCATGTGCACCCCTCGTGTACTGGGCTTTTCTGTGTCAGCAACATGTCAGCTTTGTGAAAACGAACTGGGACCAGGTAGGAAGAAATTCTTTACAAGTATGGGCTGTGAAGGAAAGGGAGGGGGGCTGTTTGTGTACAGAGAGGGGCCAGAGCCTTGTGTGTTTACAGATTTGTGTTTGTGTGGGGCTGACATATATATACAGGTGTGTGTGGGGGCTGGCATATATACAGCAAGTGGTGGTGCACCCATTAAAGGCGCACCTCCACTGCCCCCTGTCTCCAGCCACCCATCTCTATATATCATGGACAGATTCATGCATTGCATTGCATGAATCTATCCATGGTCGCTATAGCCACCCCCTATTCAGGTGTCTGGACCCTTTTCAGACGCCGGGCGCCTGAATTACAGCGACGGGTGTGTATTTTCGAAGCACCTGATTAAAGCCATAGGCTCTAATAGGCTTCAAAAAAGGTGAACTTTTTTCGCAATGCTCTGTGTGTGTTAGAACAGCAAATGAATATACGCTTTTCTAACACTGAATCACTTCTCCGCCAATCAGGAAGCGTGGGTGTGTTACCTATCAGCTGATTGGCTAAAACGACAGGCGCTGTGATTGGATGCCTATCAGGAGGAGGAGAAGAGGAGACGCATGGAGGACACAGCTCGCCGCTGTCACCCGCTGCCCCACCGAGATAGGGTAAGTGCTGGGCAGACAGCAAGTGGGCGGGGGGTGTCACAGTGTTAACTTTTAAATGGGCACAGTGGCTGCATTTGATGGGCACAGTGGCTGCATTTGATGGGCACAGTGGCTGCATTTGATGGGCACAGTGGCTGCATTTGATAGGCAAGGTGGCAGCATTTGATGGCAAGGTGGCAGCATTTGATGGGCACAGTGTTGGCATTTGATGGCACAGTGGCTGCAATTGACGGGCACAGTGAGGTTGCAATTGATGTTTTTTTCAGAATGTTTCAGTTTGTTCGCGCCCCCCGAAAATGTTTGTGCACCAGCCACCACTGTCTACAGGTGTGTGTGTGTATGTGTGTGTGTGTGTGTGTGGGGGGGGGCTGGCATATATACAGGTGTGAGGAAGGCTGACATATACAGGCATATGGGGGGGCTGATATATATACAGGTATGTCTGTGAGGGGGGCTGACAAATATACAGGTGTGAGGGGGGCTGACATATATGCAGGTGTGTGTGGGGGGGCTGGCATATATACAGGTGTGTGTCGGCTGACATATATATAGGTGTGAGGAAGGCTGACATATACAGGTGTGTGGGGGGGGACTGACATATGTACAGGTGTGTGGGGGGGCACTGACATATAAACAGGGGTGAGGGGGGCTTACATATATACAGGTGTGAGGGGGCTGACATATACACAGGTGTGTGTGGGGGGGTGCTGACATTTATACTGGTGTGAGGGGGCTGACATTTATACAGGTGTGAGGAGGGATGATATATACAGGTGTGTGTGAGGGGGCTGACAAATATACATGTGTGAGGGGGGCTGACTTATATACAGGTGTGTGTGTGTGGGGTGCTGGCATATATACAGGTGTGTGGGGGCTGACATATATACAGGTGTGAGGAAGGCTGACATATACAGGTGTGTGTGTGTGTGGGGGCTGACATATATACAGGTGTGTGTGGGGGGGGGCTGACATATATATATATATATATATATATATATATATATATATATATATATATATATATACATATACAGGTGTGAGGGGGGTTGACCTATACAGGTGTGTGAGGGGGCTGACAAATATACATGTGTGAGGGGGGCTGACTTATATACAGGTGTGTGTGTGTGTGGGGTGCTTGCATATATACAGGTGTGTGGGGGCTGACATATATGCAGGTGTGAGGAAGGCTGACATATACAGGTGTGTGTGTGTGGGGGCCTGACATATATACAGGTGTGTGTGGGGGGGCTGACATATATATATATACAGGTGTGAGGGGGGTTGACCTATACAGGTGTGTGTGTGGGGGGCTGGCATATATACAGGTGTGTGGGGGGCTGACATATATACAGGTGTGAGAAAGGCTGACATATATACAGGATTGAGGGGGGCTGAGTGCGTACAGGTGGGGTGGCCGGTGTGCGGATTCGGTAGGATGGCTCGTGGGCAAGCCCTGGGAATGTTGGTGGTCAGGCTTGGCTCGGGGGGGGGGGGGGGGGGCAGGCCTAAAGCTGTGTAAGGGGCCCAAAAATTTCTGATGGCTGCCCTGAGTGGGATGTTGTCCACTCCACATTAAACTCGTCAAACACAAGTGAGCACATTTTCTGTGCTCTCTTTCACCTAATACAGATTAGTCACACTTTGATTATTTTATCCTTATTCAGTTTCATACTATGTTTGTTCTTGCATCCAGTATCTGTGTCAGTATTCTATATGTTAGTATTGGTAACCTCTCGAACAGAGATTGGTGTGCTTTTCCTTGTGGCCTGCCCTGACACAATGTTGAAAGTAATTTTTTGTATGTTGTGGCCCATTTTTGTTTATTCCTTTACACAATAACCCTCCCTTAGCCCTTGCCGACCGCAATACACTTTGCGGTTTGCAAATGGTTTACCGGGATTATGGCTGAACATATCAGCCATAACCCCGGTATCGTTTTTTGCAGCCAGCAGTTGGCTTTCTCATGAAAGCATTCAGAGTGGCTCATGAGCTGCTGGAATGCTTTCCGAATTTGCTGGTGTTTCTCGGCATTACCTTTTCCAGCCGAGAAACGATCCGACGGTGACACCGGCTGCTCCCATAGGCTATCAAAGTGTAGATACTCTTTGATTGACTCTATGGCCTTGGAGGACCGGTGCGACGTCATGACGTCACTTCCAGTCCAGGCTAAAAATAAATAGTTTTTTGGGTTTTTTTAAAGCAAAAGATTGAAAAAACGTCTTTTGATCTTTTGCTTTTAAAAGCAAAGAAGAGATCTTGGGTCTGTTTGACCCCAGATCTCTCCATAAAGAAGACTTGTCATCCTTATTTCTATTACAAGGGATGTTTACATTCCTTGTAGTAGGAATAAAAGTGATAAAAAAAATTAGTTAAAGGGACAGTGTAAAAATAAAAAGTAAAATAAATAATACAATTTTTTTAAAGCCCCCTATCCCTCCATGCTCACGCGCAGAAGCGAACGCTTCGTGCACACATATATAAACGATATTCGCACCACACAGGTATCATGAGTGAATGATAGAGTGAGAGCAATAAATCTAGCGCTAGACCTCCTCTGTAATTCTAAACAGGTAATCTGTAAAGGCGTTTAAAGTGTCCCCAATAGAGATTTTTAAGTACCGTAGCTTGTCGCCATTCCACAAGCATGCACAATTATAAAGCGTGACATGTTAGGTGTCTATTTATTCAGCGTAAGATCATCTTTCACAATTGGGGTAAATATTGTGTTTTTCTTTATTCATTAAAGTATATTTTTTCCCCCAAAAAATTGTGTTCGCAAAACAGCTGTGCAAATACCGTGTGACATAAAAAATTGCAATGATTGGCAATTAATTGGAAATGATTGCCTCCCACAGCGATCACATGATTGGGATTGCTTTATTCCTGCTGGTTCCTGCTCAGAAGCCATGACCAAGAGCTATCAGAGACAACTTGTTCAGCATACAAATGCAGACTGCCATGAATGCATATATGTGATGAGTGGGTATTAAGGCCCAGTTTTACTGCCACCACATATATCAGTTACATGGTCAGGAAGGGGGTAAACTCAGAATACAAGCAGACCTCCCAACTTGCAAAAACTAATTTCAGAGAGGTGCCCCCCCCCACCAATTTAACACAGCCAGAGGACGATCAAATGAAGTTATATATCCAGTCACACACCTAGTCACACAGACACACAGCCAGTCACACATTCACACAGCCAGTCGCATTTACAGACACACATTCACACAGCCAGTCACACAGAGGCACACACCTGATGACCTGGAGTGGAAGTCTGCAAAACTTCACGTGGCACAGACAGGCCAGTGGCAGCTAACAGCACCCAGGTCCCTCCCCAAGCAGCAACAAAAGGCAGGAAGTGCTGAAAGGGGGCAGAGCCAATGTAAATTGAATGGACGGGCCACTCCCTTCTGCTTTGCTCTCAATGCTGCTGTCTCCTGTTCTGGAAGCTGCGGCTGGCTCTGCCTGGACAAGCCAGGACATGTCTGGACTCTGGAAAGGTGCAGAGGTGAAGCAGCGAGACTGAGCACTGTCAGCCAGAACCTACCTCAGCCCAAGCCAAGCCCACAGCCTGGGCTGGCGCATCCAGAGGTCAGGAGGTGTAATAGCAGGCATCAGCAGCAAAACTACAGTGAATTAGTGCCGACTGTGGTGTGTCCGGGTGTGGTACGCCACTAATTAAACAGTGCAGCAAGAGCACAACGCGCACCAGCCCAGGATCGGCCCTGCAGCCGGGATATCGCGTGGCACATGCGGGTGTCAGGGAACTGCAGCCGAGATGCGGGAGACTCCCGCACCTCGCAGGAGCCTTGGGATGTCTGTACCAGTAAGCAACACATGTTCTTCTGTACTCTCTTTTTCTTAATAGATGTAATGCAGGGTGCTTCCTTGTTACACCTTTCACTCAGATTGGCAGATTTAAACCCAAATGGCAGCCTCCATGTATCTATTATGATAGGTGTGCTTAAAACAATGGACAAAGTGTATTCTCGGAACAGCTAGCTTATGGTAACAAGGTGTTTTGCAAAGTAAGCAGTCTGGTAGACTTAACCATTGCTGGATGAAAAATTGAAGCCTTGGGCTGGTCAGCTGTATGCATTTCACATAATATTTCATCGTTTTCAATGAAGTACACCTTTTAGTTGTAGGAAGAAACCAACAGGAAACACAGCAGCAGTTACGCGAATGGTGAACTGACCACCAGTTGTGTAGAGTGCAAGAAGGAAAGCATGCATTTTTAGAAAATAACATCTGAAAAACAGGCTATTGGGATAGAGCTGCATCTATAGCCATTTGAAAAAAGAAATTAGTTACATTGGCATTTGGGAGAATAATGCCGTGTACACACGGTCGGACTTTCCGGCAGAAAAAGTCTGATGGGAGCTTTTCATGATATTTTGACCGTGTATATGCCCCATCTGACTTTTTCTGTCAGCATTTTCGATGGACTAGAGCCTGTTTTAAATTTTTCCGTTGGAAATGCAGACGGAGTTTTGCCTGATGAAAAGTCCGGCCATGTGTACACGGCATTACTCACCATGTTTGGAACAAAATAATAAAACAAGATAAAAAGTGTTTTAAATATGAAAAAAAATGGTAGATGCTCCACATCATGCTGAAAGACCTGTCACATTGGATGATCTATGCAAACACCTGTTTGTGCTCTCCATGAAACCGGTAGAAATGAATTCCATTCATTTCACTCATCAGTGGACGTATCCCTGCAGAAAATCCACTCTCATTGACAGCAAAGTAAGTGGTGTTTCATCTCCATGCTAATTGCTTGATTGTTTTAATAAAATTGCCTGAACGACAGCAGGTGCGACTGCCAAGTGGCTATTGTTACATGACATGTGTGATTGATTACACCTTCAAGGATATAAACCGTTTGTCATACTTGAGGGGTTTTCCCTGTAGAAATAGGGGTCAATTGGATATGTGGCACTATGCATCATACCTGAAATGAATGAAAATAGATAATAAATGTTTTTAATTGTGTTTTAATACTTTTATTCCTATGATCTGAAACAAGAGCGCAGCTCTAGAAGGATATGTACCTATAAAAAAAAGAAGATGCTAGTTTACTCTGGGGAGTAGGATTATTTATTATATATTATGTATATCATATCTAATTCTGTATGAAATACTTTCATAAACATACAGTGGAAGTAAAGGCTTCCACTGCAGAACTTTACTGCAGGGAAGCCAGGTTTCCACCTATCTGCCAGAAACATTGACAATTATTACTAATTGTAGAAATAACTCTCGGCGGAGCTGCTGGTTTAAGCGGGCTTGTTACCTTCACTCTCCTTCCCTCTGTTTCACTGGCACCGGGTCTAGGGTTCCATTGAGTTCACCTCTGGACGATACACGCACCAACACTTGAGTACGTTTTCAATGCTTTATTGAACAATTAACGAAGGAAGTAGCAGGAAAGGGGCAGAAGGGAAAACTTCAGGGAGAGCTCAAATACCTTTCTGTAGGAATCTTGACAAATGTCCTTTAGAGTTGAATATTACAATAGAATGCGCTCCCCTCGTGGGGCACACTCTCTGCTCGCCTGGATAGGCCTCTCTCACTTGCCTAGCAGCCAGTACGTAGCACGAACAAAAGTCTCTGCCACAGATTTGTTTGGGATAAACCCGTACGATCCTCTGCCACAGGATGTATTGGTTTTGTGGTGAATGTCAGTCACAGTGCTTGAACCTTTAAGCCAAACCCGGCAACACTATGCTATGAAGTTACTTTAGGATACAACCTCCAACCGAGTCACCAGGCCCCTCTCCAGACCAGCAATCTGCATGATCCTTCCATGACGGGTCCTCCCCTGGGATCTTCTCGGTTGTCCAGCTTCTTCACTCTGGATAGACAGCTCTGGACCATTCCTCAGCTGCTGTGGAAGGCCCCAGACAGGCTTCTGGGCCCACCCATGCGCCGCAGCAGCGTGGGCCTCCGGAACGGAGGACCACGAGATAGCACTCTAACGCATACCTGTCGGCCAGGAGGGCCAGCAGGTGGCTGTAAAACGAACCCCAAAACATGGCGTCTGTCCCATATATACGCTCTCCCAGAATGCAACTCGGAGGACCACCTCCACCTAGTTGTCTCCAGAACAGAAGAGCATCCATATGCTTTGACACGTTGCCTTTCCAACACTAGCCAATAGTAACAAGGACACCCACCGGCCCAGTATGGAAACACATGCAACGTCAGCCAAGCTGGAACAGAGGCATATCTAACTTCACCTAACGAGCAATTTGCTAAATTTACCTATCAGATGGTAGATCGCAAATCTACCAGCACTACATAATTAAAACCAGTAGGGAGTCCCTAGAATTGAAATACAAGTTTAGGGTAACCTTAGCTTCAACTAATGTTAGACAACAAGTAACACCAGCGCTAAAACATGGCCATCTGTGGATGGGGAGGAAAGGGCACGGTTAATGACATGGGATCTGAACCCAGTGCAGCCATTGCTGGAGGGTATGGATAAACAGTGTACAACAAAACAAACGGACCAGCGCTCAATGGGTTGAAGAGTAAACACAGTCTTACAGCAGACAGTTGAACATGATTAGTCCTAGTTTATTCAGTAATGCATGTAAAAGAACAATCCTGTTGTCAGGAAGGGATATGAGGTAGGTAAAAAATATATCAATAGCTTACAGTTTTACAGAAGATCCATGGAGCAACGAATTTGGAACACGCTCACTAGCATGTGGGAAAGGGCTGGACGTGCTGAAGGAGAAAGCGAAGATGATTGATAGCGGGAAGGTGGAGACCCGAAATGTAAGCTGCATGTGGCTGGGATGCCAAGTCCGCTGGCGTACTGACAGGTGGAAGGGAGAGAGATGCGTTGCTGCAGTGTGGATGACGCTATACGTTCACGGCATCTAAAGCCCAATCAATGTGAATCCCAGCTGCGTGGGAGTGTCCCAAAACAATGTAAACCCCAGGGGGATGGAAAACCAGGGCACCTCATGGACCTGGGTGACCTGTTAGCTGTGGTGGTTGCCTTGACAATGCATTTCGCACATCTGCGCTTTTTCAAATCTAATGTTAGACACCAATCGCTATTCTGTTTTAAATGCAGTGGGCCTTTAACCACTTCAGCCTCGGAAGAATTTACCCCCTTCCTGACCAGTGCGTTTTTTGCGATTCAGCACTGCGTCGCTTTAACTGACAATTGCGCAGTCATGCGACGTGACTCCCCAACAAAATTGACGTCCCTTTTTTCCCACAAATAGAGCTTTCTTTTGGTGGTATTTGATCACCTCTGTGGTTTTTATTTTTTGCGCTATAAACAAAAAATAGCGACAATTTCGCAAAAAACGCATTATTTTTTACTTTTTGCTATAATAAATATCCCCAAAAAATATTTAAAAAAACAAAATTTTTTTCCCTCAGTTTAGGCCAATACATATTCTTCTACATATTTTTGGTAAAAAAAAAATTGCAAGCGTATATCGATTGGTTTGTGCAAAAGTTATAGCGTCTACAAAATAGGGGATAGTTTTATGGCATTTTTATTGATAATTTTTTTTTACTAGTAATGGCGGCGATCAGCGATTTTTATCGTGACTGCGACATTATGGCGGACACTTCGGACATTTTTGACACATTTTTAGGACCATTGTCATTTATACAGCAATCAGTGCTATACAAATGCACTGATTCCTGTGTAAATGACACTGGCATTGAAGGGGTTAACCACTAGGGGGCAGTGTAAGGGTTAAGTATGTTCTGGGGAGTGTTTCTAACTGTGGGGGGCATGGCTACATGTGATACATCACCGATCCCTGCTCCCAATCACAGGGAGCAGAGATCAGTGACACTGTCACTAGGCAGAACGGGGAGATGCTTGTTTACATTAGCATCTCCCCTTTCTTCCTCTCCATGAGGCGATCACGGGTATCCCCACGGCGATCGAGTCCGCCGGACCTGCAACCCGACTGACGAGCTCCCGGCTGGCGGCGCGCACACAATGGCATGGCAGCAAATGTAAAGGGACATACGGGTACGCCCATTTGCCCAGCCATGCCATTCTGCCGATGTACATCAGCGTGCGCAGGTCGGGAACCAGTTAAGAAGTATATCTGACAGGTAAACAATGCATAATTCATACCACAGGCAGATAGACAGATTTAGCGATATTGTACAAGGTAGATGATTACTGATTCATAAACTCATCAGTAGGACTGCATCAATTTCAAATTTAGATATAACTAGTTTAATTAGAGTTTATGTAGCAGCATAAACTAACTCAGAAAATAAAGGGTTCTTGTGTGCACACTATGCAAACCAACCCCAATAGCAGGTGGGCATAAGCTTTCCTTACATAGGGGTTCCCCTGAAGGTGTCTGAAAGTCCCTGGCACCTAATTGTCCACGTTAGCCAGAATACATTGGGGCCCTTCTGTAGGCGGTGCACTGTCCCTTTAAGAGTGTGGGTGATAAGTGGTTGACAAGTCACTAGATAAGTGCAGTTCCTATTGCATTAGCTCTGTGTGTCAAGAGTTTAGGATGTGTTATTCAGCTCACCACTCCTGTCAGGCAGCAGGTTTGGTCAAAGGTGCTTGGCAAGTAGCTGTTTTTAGAAGTCTTAGTCTGAATGGTGCCTCTCTGGCTTCCTCTGGTTGTAGGCTCTCTTGGCACTGGGTCCCTCCAGCTTTGGGTTCCAGTACAGCAGGATAAATCTCAGTGTCCAGGTCCTTTGGCCCTTGGAGTGTGCACAGACACCCTGGCAGCGGGTCTGCACTGCTCCAGGTTCCTGCACACAGGTGGTTTGCAGCAGCTCAGTCTCTTGGCTCTGGTCCTCAGAGAATGCAGCAACTCTCCTCTCTCTGTAAAACTCCAAAGGTGTAGAGCACAGACCCCCCACAGTAGGTGTGCACCTCTCGCTTCCCTCTCTGCAAAAGACCCCTCAGTCTTTAGATTTGCCTAGAAAAGACAGTCCTGTCTCTCCTCTAATCTGCAGGGGTTTATGCCTCCTGTAGTTTAGCAGCCATTCATTTGCACTGTACAGCCTCCTTAGAGAACAAGTCCCAGACATCATCCTGCTTTCCATTGCCGCTGATTGGCCCTGACTCACCTGCCTTTTGAAATGGGCTGGGTGGGTGGTGAAAGAACAAGCGGGCGGGGTGATTATTTACACAGATTCCTCTCCTGCAACAGCTGTGAGAGAAGGGAGAGGCGCTGGCTGCACACACACACAGACCATCACTCTTGACAAGAAAAAACCTGGAAGCTGATTGGTTTATATGCAGAGCTGTACCAAATTTAACTTTCTTTGGTTTTAGTAAATCAACCCCAGTGTACTAGCGGTAGGGTCTAGCAAGGGAGTTCACACACAGGGAAGCTCGGAACACTCTGTCATTGCTCACCACAGCCGCTCCGCACACAGCAGCGGCACCAGCGCCGGGGTGGTGGTGGTGAGTGGGTAATCGGCTACACTCTGCTAGAGAACAATATGTCTATCATAGTATAATGGGGAAATGTGACTGATCTCCATGCAGTTTGGAGTTTGAACCAAGCCCTAAATCTCCGCAGATACTTTCCCTAAAGTGTGTGTAGGGAGTGCACAGGAGTAGGACCATGAAGTAGGAAAGGGGTGAAGTAAGGTAAGGCAGTATATGCTTTTGGAAACAAAACATCCTTTATTTGAGCTCAACATTAAGAATAATATTGTAATAATAATAATTTTGTTGTTCTGAGAAACAGCATCTGTTGCATTTTTTTCAAATTCCCTGCCTTAGGTAAAATGAAGAACACATACAGGTAACTGTATTGGTTAGGCAAAAAAAAATTGTAACTGTTTCTACATGTGTTGCTTGCATTCTGAGATCTGACAGAATTTTGTAGCCTATGTATATGTTTGTATCCCCAAATTTCTGACCTTCTGTCTATGAACTACAGTTAACTCCAGGTGAAGGGAGGAGACAGAAAAAAGCCACTAAAGCTCTTTTTTTAAAAATTTTAGTAGTCAAACAATCAATCTTAATGTGTGCCTAAATTCAACTTTTTTACTACTGGGTTGATTTACTTAAAGCAAATCCACTCTGCACTACAAGTCTAGATTTTATAATCTAAT
This sequence comes from Lithobates clamitans, assembly GCA_037952925.1. NCBI lineage: Eukaryota > Metazoa > Chordata > Amphibia > Anura > Ranidae > Lithobates > Lithobates clamitans. Next base: position 1,578,282 of record JBBGZY010000377.1, on the reverse strand, counting down.
CATGTACAGGCAAAAATGCTGTTTTTTATTCTTCTTGCATTTCCCCCTCGGATCTACAGAGCCTGCACTTCCAAGTGCACTTGCAGTGCAAGGGGGATTTGCCTTTGGTAAAAAAAAAAACTATGTCTTGGATGTTGCAAATAAAAAAATGCATCCCAGGCTGCAATAGTCAACCTCCTCTCCAGCACTGTCACTAACATTTATTTAACTCCTTCAGATCCGCGCTATAGCCGAATGACGGCTACAGCGTGGATCTGCTTTGCCGGGAGTATGTCAATTGATGTCCTCCCCTTTGCAGCCTCGCCACTCCCTCCTGAGGGGGGCGCGCGGCGCGCGGCGCGCGGCGCGCTGTAATCACCCGAGTCAATGAGACTCGGGTGATCACAGATCCGAGTAAGGGGTCGATCCCGGTCCCTTACCACGTGATCAGCTGTCAGCCAATAACAGCTGATCATGTGATGTAAACAGAGGATCGGTAATTGTTTTTTTTTCTCCTCACGCTGACAGCGTGAGGAGAAAAAAAGCCGATCACCGGAAGAGGAACAACATATTATGTGCCCACCAGTAACTCCTGCCAGTGCACAAATCAGTGCCAAAAATCAGTGCCCACAGTACCAACCAATCAGTGCCCATGTTACTTAAGTGCCAGCAATCAGTGCCACCTATCAGTGCACACAAGTGCCACCTATCAATGCCCACCAGTGGTGCCAATCAGTGCCTCATCAGTGCCACCTAGCAGTGCTGCCTATCAGTGTCACCTACCAGTGTCGATCAGTGCCCATCAGTGCCACCCATCAGTGCCACCTATTAGTGCCCTTCAGTGCCACCTATCAATGCCCATCAGTGCCACCCATCAGTGCCACCTCTCAGTACCCACCAGTGCCGCCTATTAGTGCCCATCAGTGTCGCCTTATTAGTGCCCATCAATGCAGCCTATCAGTGCCCATCAGTGCAGCCTATTGGTGCCCATCAGTGCAGCCTATCGGTCCCCATGAGTGTAGCCTCATCAGCGTACATCAATGAAGGAGAAAAAATACCTGTTTGCAAAATTTATTAACTAAATATAAAACGGTTTTGTATTTTTTTTTTTTTTAATTCGGTCTTTTCTAATTTTTTTAACAAAAAATAAAAAACTCAGAGGTGAACAAATACCACCAAAAGAAAGCAGAGGATCTATTTGTGGGAAAAAAAATGATAAAAATTTCATTTGGGTACAGTGCAATTGTCATTCAAAGAGTGACAGCGCTAAAAGCTGAAAATTGGTCTGGGCAGGAAGGTGTTTAGGTGCCCAGTAAGCAAGTGGTTAAATCTGACACTCAATGTCCATTGTTTTCCAGGTTGAATTTTGCCCAGTGTGATTGGACCTGAAAGATTGAGAACATTCCAAAAGTTCAGGATGCTATGACCTGGGCATCACCACAGTGCCCTAAAGTCCCAGTGTAATGATGCCAAGAACAGCCCTGACACCATGTCAGTACTGCTCTCTACATTATTGGACCACTCACCACCAGGAGAAGATCTGAAGAGGAGGACACTGCTAGTCACAGCCTGAAGGCATCTAAAAAATCTAAGTATAAAAAAGCATTACATACTACAAGGACGGCTTCAACTGAGGGATGGGCATTGATTGGGGGACAGGGGGCAAAGCTCTAACACATAAGACAATTAATATACATTTGGAGTAAAATGAGAGCATGGAAAAAAGCATTCTCTCACTCCATTAGGGCAATATATTAAATTTCAATGAGTCTGCATAGCTTCAGGGAGTTAATAGAGAAGCAGGTGCCCTTTTAACAGGAGAAGGACCCAGAGGTGACAATGAATTAGCTTTACTTTATTATCATTATTACATTTGTAAAGTAGTTAAGGGATGTCTTTTTTTTTTTTTTTACTTAAAAAAGTAATGAATTTATGGTGAGATTGGTGAAATAAATTGTTCATATCCCCATCAGGCACACATTTAAGAAACCTTTGCCTTGTGCACTGGTCCAAATAATTTGGTGGAGGGGGGTTATGGTGTGGGGTTGTTTTTCAGGGGTTGGGCTTGGCCCCTTAGTTTTAATGAAGGGAACTCCTAAGGCATCAGCATACCAAGACATTTTGAACAATATCATGCTCCCAACTTTGTGCAGTTTGGGTAGGTCCCTTTCCTGTTCCAACATGACTGCACACCAGTGCACAAAGCAAGGTCCATAAAGACATGGATGAGCAAGTTTGGGGTGGTGAGTTTGGGGTGGACTGAGTCCGGACCTCAACCCGATAGAACACTTTTGGGATGAATTAAAGCGGAGACTGTGAGCCAGACCTTCTCATCCAACATCAGTGCCTGACCTCACAAATATGCTTTTGGAAGAATGGTCAAACATTCCCATAGACACACTCCTAACCCTTGTCGACAGCTTTCCCAGAAGAGTTGAAGCAGTTACATCTGCAAAGGGAGGGCCAACTCAATAATGAACCCTATGACTAATGCCCCGTACACACAGTCGGACATTGATCGGACATTCCGACAACAAAATCCTAGGATTTTTTCCGACGGATGTTGGCTCAAACTTGTCTTGCATACACACGGTCACACAAAGTTGTCGGAAAATCCGATCATTCTGAACGCGGTGACGTAAAACACGTAAGTCTGAAATATAAACGGGCCAGTGGCCAATAGCTTTCATCTCTTTATTTATTCTGAGCATGCGTGGCACTTTGTGCTTCGGATTTGTGTACACACGATCGGAAATTCCGACAACGGATTTTGTTGTCGGAAAATTTTATAGCCTGCTCTCAAACTTTGTGTGACGGAAAATCCGATGGAAAATGTGTTATGGAGCCTACACACGGTCGGAATTTCCAACAACAAGGTCCTATCACACATTTTCTATTGGAAAATCCGACCGTGTGTACAGGGCATAAGACTGGGATGCCATTAAAGTTCATGTGCGTGTAAAGGCAGGTGTCCCAATACTTTTGACAATATAGTGTATGTACAATATTGCAGTGGAATGGTGTTTCGAGAGAGGAGACCATGCTGTTCTGTTGGCCTGTTTTAAAACACTTGATGCTTACAGACATACACACTTGTATCAGCAAAGGGATTCACGCCTGCATTTATTTTGCTGCTGGAATACCAACCTGTATGTCTGGTATGTTGTTTTAAGCCAATAGAGAGCCAGCAACATTACTGTGCAAGTGGCCCCATGAGAGTTACCAGAACCCCTCCCCCTTCATATCCTTATATTTACTTATTTCTGCAATAAGATACAGTATACTGTATGTCAGACTAGAATTGATGGCTCTCACTTTTGTTTACTAGGTCAACAAGCCATGCTGTTTCTGTCCAGAGCTGTCAGGCAGGCTTGTATCCAGGGAGAATTTAAACTCACTGCTCCCCTCTGATTGGTCCATCATTATGTGGCAGGAAGATCTGTCACTTATAGCCAGGTTCCACTTACTTTAAATTTTATATTCAGTGTTTGGCTGTCAGGTTTTTTCTATTGGCTGAATCAAGTACTTATTATGGTACTGGACTTAAAATGACACCAAACTCTCATTATAAAATTATATTCAAGTATGTATTAACTCAGAAAATGCCTTTTATTGCTCTCAGCCTCCTCCAAATCTCCAAATTCCTAACGTTTGTTTCTCTGATCCAACTTCCTGTTAGAGGGTGGCTATGTTTGTTCTCCATGATCCCACTGTATGTATGAAAGTAGCCACACTCTCTTGTTTACTCCTGGATGTACTGGATGTACTGGAGACCAGTGGCGGCTGGTGCTTAATATTTGGGGGGGAGCAAACCAACAGCACACCCCCACCCCACCTGGAAGAGTGGGAGATGAATGGGAAGGTGGCGATCAGCCCCCCTGCTGGAGACAGATGGATGGGAAGGCAGCGATCTGAGGCCTCCTTACCTTAGGAGGCAGATGACGAGTCCTGGCCATGATGACACTCTGATCTCCCCTCCTCCTCCCTCCGCTCTCCGAGTCGGGGAATGCTGGATGTGACTGCAGGTGAGCTGTCCCTGAAGACCTCACTCCAGGGCAGTTGCTTCTCCTCCCGGCATAACAGGAGGTGTGTCCTGAGACCTCTGGCCAATCGGGTCTCAGGATTTGCTTCATGATTGGCCAGGAGGAGAAACGGGAAGACAGAAGGGAATATTAATTCGCTATTGTCACAGAACTGGGTGAGCTCAGGGTGCAGTGCTCTGCGCCCCAAGCCCACCCTTTTTTGAAGCCAATTAGAGCCTCAGGCTCTAATTGTGTGCTTCCAAAAAAATAAAAAACCCCATTGGAATCCATGCATCCAGCACCCTGCATGTGGATTAGAGGCAGGGCGCATAGATTAGGGGGGTGGCGCCCTTGCACTCCTTATGGATGGGCGTCCACTGCTGGGGACTATAGGATTTGTAGTGTGCATAGTTTAGTTCACATGACAGCAACTACCATGCACTGCTCATTCCAAACAAACAGAAGTGAGAGGGGAAAATAGAAGGTTTGGGAGGTCTTGAATGACATTACAAGGAGCCAGAAAAACACGGTAAGAAACAATTCTATGAAAAAATGATTGCAGGGCCATTAGGTAGTGAATGTGTGGATTTTTTGGGGCAAAGTATGAATATCGTTTAGTGTCACTTTATTGTGGGAGAAATGTCAGTCACTGTGTGAATAGACAGGTCTTTTGTGGATTGTGATTTATCCTAATGATTTTTTCTGCATTTAATCCTTGAGCATAATGGATGAGGCTTTAGTAGTTTATTGTGCATTCATTTTCCTTCTATATTTATCGACTTGGCTTGAGCATTTATGGTTGAGTCCAACTATGCTATCTGTTTATTACTAAAGTTATTGATGTTATTTATACCATTGTTTAAAACCCTATAGAGTTACCACTGCCAAATTAAAGCCATTTCAAATTTAAAGTTAACATTGTCTGGCGTCTTTTACCTAAGGGAACTGAGATTTTGTTAAACTGTGTTATTTAAACCTGTGCAATCATATGAAGTGCTAACAGTCACGTGAGTGGATTTTTTACAATCCTATCATCTAGGGCTGGTGCTAAGCAAGGTCGATGAAGGTAGGTGCTTTCCTGAGCATAGTCTTGCATGAGGCTGCCTCAAAGTGGAGAGCTGATTACTTAAAAATGAAAGAAAAAATTGATATCACACAAGAGATCAATGGTGATCAATGCTAAGTTTAAGCTAGCCTGGTGTGTTTCCTGTGGGTACAGGGCTACCCAACTGTGGAACCTATTTTGTTTTTAAATTTATATTGGACTGCCAATGCTTTAACCAAGAACTCTTTTTCAATTTATTTATGAATTGAATAAAAATGTTCAGATTTGATTTCATTTTATTGAGTTTCTATGCCTTAAAAATGTGTATTTTGGGTATGTTTGTGTTAAAGTCTATTTTTTTCAAACAACATCTGTTTGAGATTTTGTCAAAAAGTTTTGCAAAAGAAAGGAAGTAAATACTAAAAATACACAGGTAAAACATATGAAGTCTTTGGTCCATGAAGGAAATGCAAATACAATTATCCAAGAAGAAGGGATGTTTCCACACATTCAATCTCCACTTCAAACCATCTTGGGGAATCAAGACTTAGGTGTCCGTTTATGAAGCAGTGAAATCTATTCACTGCTTCGTTCTCCGGCATTCACAGTGAAGAATCTTCTCCTCTGTGTGCCTGTTTATGAAGCGGTGTAGATCGCTTCACCTTTGGAGGAGTGAAGAGATCTACAAATGCTTCAAATAGTGGAGAACGGCCTCTGATACTGGAATCTCGTGAGACTTTACGAGATTATAGTACCAGATGTCAGTTTATCAAGCAGTGATAAATTATCACCGCTCAACGGCGTGGATTAATGTTAATAAAATAATGTGTCCCCCTACATTATACACATATGTATACACACACACACACTATATATACATGTATATACACACACATGATATATATATACATATACACATTATATGTATATATGTATAAATATGTATACACATAAATATGACAGGGGGACATGGTTACAGTGTTGGGGGGTCTGAACGAGGCATAAGGAAGTTAAAAATCTTCCTCCTTCCCCCTCAGATCCCCCCAGATTTCCTCTTCACTCCCCGATTCACCAGCTCTGAGCTGGTGAATCAGGGAGTGTGAATTCTGACTCAGATCGCCAGTGAAGCGGTGAGATCACCGCTTCATAAACTGGCCGTTACTGTGTCATTCATGAGGATTCTCCGTGTGTAGAGATAATCGGCGGGAGAACAAGTTCAAACATGTTCTCCCCCGATTATCACTGTTTCATAAACTGTTTATGGACTGTGATCAGCGGTGATCCTCGGGATCACCGCTGATCACTGCTTCATAAACGGACACCTCTGAGAGAGACTAACAATAGTGTCCACGCTTTTGACGTGACACCCTGGTGAGATCACTTCCGATGCGGTGAAGCATGTGGACATTATACCTAGGAGGAGAAGGTATCATTGAGCTAGTGAAAACAGTCCAGCGCTAAGAATCAAATGTTGAGTATTGACATATCAACATACTGTGATATACAAAATAAATTGTGATTAACATATACAAAAAACTCTAACACCATCATCTGATTCATAGTGTCTCTAAATAAAACAATGCAGCTGCATTCAGATCCATAAATAAAAAACTGTTGTAATTGTGTTTTTTATGGCCATCTGAATGAAGCCTTAGTAATTGTGCATGCGTCCTTCACTAACACATGTTGGGAGGTGAAGATAGTGGAATCCATTGCAAGCAGACACAGGATAGAAGAAAGTGCGGTGTGATTCCCAGGTTGCCGTTGAAACTGAATGCCGATAGTGAGGCTTGGAGAATAAATGTGACAGGGATCATTGTGGGCATCAGAGTCAGCAGAGCCTGCATCGGGGGTAAGGAAAGGTGGCACTGGATCAGATCACCCCAGTGGGAGGGATTTTAGAGAGTCTCTAAGGGGTTGATTTACTTTAGGCAAATAGACTGTGCACCTTGCAAAGTGCAGTTGCACTCTGCAAGTGCAATTGCTCCAGATTTTACTAAATGAGGTAAAGCTTCAAGTTACAAAGAGTACCCAATCACATGCAATGAAAAAAAAAAAAAGAATTTTTGCTTGCACATGATTGGATAATGGAAGTCAGCAGAGGTCTCTCCCATTTACTAAGCTCTTTAGCAACTGTCTTGATGGGTGCAACTGCAGTCTATTTGCATTTGGTACATCAACCCCCAAGACTTTTAGCCTCTAAAAGTATCACCTATATCTAGGACCCCCCCAGAGTCAGGATTTAGCTACCCAGTGGGATTTGGGTGCACAAATACTTGATTCAATTAGGTATTGTTGTGCTGTACAAATTAGCTTTACTTTGTGACTGTTTGCTGCTCTTGCTATTATGCAGCCTTGTTGGGTGTGTAGCCCAATACATTTTCCTTCGAAGCCTTAAGCCTCGTACACATGATTGGATTTTCTGCCAATGAAACCATGGACTTTTGTCCGAAGGGCATTGCCCCAGACTTGTCTTGCATACAAACGGCAAGGAAATTGTCAATTGCCAACAAGCATGAACTTAGTGACGTACTACGTGGTTTTTCAGCTCTTTAGCGCCACCCTTTGGGCTCCTTATGCTAATTTTGTGTTAGTAGAATTTTGGTGAGTGTTGATTCGTGCTTTTCATTTCGCGCTTTTCATTTCCTGCTTTCAGTTCATTTCTGAACGGCCGTTCGTCAACCAGACATGTTGCGGAATCGGAGGAGATAAGGTGTTATTTTTTATTGGCCTTGGAGTTATTGCTTTTACCCAAGTCCAGTCCAGGAACAGGAGGAGGAGGTGTTCTTGGACCAAAAATCGGTTGCTTTATTAATAGTGACCAATCATGTCACATGCCTTTGCTGCGAGAGCTCCAGGAGAATAATCCAGATGTTTTTCGTAATTATCTCAGTCTGATAGACCCCTGCTTTCACCAACTCTTGGCATTGTTGACCCCCTATATTAAGAAGCAGGACACATGCATGAGGCTTTTATTTTATTTTTTGGTTGAATAATAATGATTAGATTTGTTATCTTTTTTATATTTTTGGATGCGTAGAATGTACTTTTTGGTTAAGTTCTATTGGCAGATAAAAAAAGCAAAAAGTTTTGCCTGGATCAACCAAATTTAATTAATCAATTGTTGGCCTTATTTTTCCCTGGTGAGCATAAATCAATCAAGCGGACTAGTCTGAATGCAGTTCAAGTTGCCCTATAACCATATAAGAAAAAAACAGAGAAAAGATTCTCTAAAGAGGGTCAACGAAGAACACTTTTGAAAATACAAACCAGCTTTATTAGTTACCAAAAAGATAAAAACCAAATTGGAATTACAAACAGTGAAAAAGAAGCAATGTGGGCAGACGGCTACCACAAACCAATTAAAAATTGGACAACGTTGTCACAGGGGGTTATAAAAACAGATGGGAGCCGCGGCAATGCATCCACTCATATCAATCAATACATCATACATACAGATAGAAGTAAATAGAGTAGGTGAAGTCCATGTTAATTTGGTATTAATTTCAGGTGTAGAATTATCCTATAGGAGAGTATCCAACATGCCACGGACAGTTCTTATACCAACAGTATGATGAGGATATAGAGTGGGTGCACGGTCTGGCCTTAAGGTCTGGATGTAGTATGATCCAATGTGGAGGAACCAGACTAAATACAAGATGAGTCACAAATATGGTTGGTTATCAACCGGCTGTTAGTCAGACTGCATAGAGAACCGTTTACAGGCTACAGCATTTAGAGGATGTGAGTTAATCTACTAGAGCAGCATAATGATTATCCATAGAGACAGCAATAGAGGGATGCAGAAAAACCGACATACGTTTTGAAGCGCTGAATGGAGTAGAGAAGTCTCATCAATCGCACTGTCTTCGTCGTCGGATAATAGCAGTCCTTCGTTCCGGGTCTCTGTGTGGATGAATGCCGCTTGTAAGCCGCTTGTAAGCTTAGATGGATTGCAGTCTGAGTGAGGAGTCGTCCGTAGCCGTAAAGCCTCTGTGAGGCGGTTGTTTCGATACAATGTGTGGCTGAGCGGGGAGGCTGCGATCAGCTGGTAGATGTTAGTGAAGACGAAAGGCCAGATCGAATAGCGCGCGGCTCCCGGTGACGTGCTGACGTCACACCGCTGACGCGTTTCACCAGCCAATCATACTACATCCAGACCTTAAGGCCAGACCGTGCACGCACTCTATATCCTCATCATACTGTTGGTATAAGAACTGTCCGTGGCATGTTTGATACTCTCCTATAGGATAATTCTACACCTGAAATTAATACCAAATTAACATGGACTTCACCTACTCTATTTACTTCTATCTGTATGTATGATGTATTGATTGATATGTATGAGTGGATGCATTGCCGTGGCTCCCATCTGTTTTTATAATCCCCTGTGACAACGTTGTCCAATTTTTAATTGGTTTGTGGTAGCCGTCTGCCCACATTGCTTCTTTTTCGCTGTTTGTAATTCCAATTTGGTTTTTATCTTTTTGGTAACTAATAAAGCTGGTTTGTATTTTCAAAAGTGTTCTTCGTTGACCCTCTTTAGAGAATCTTTTCTCTGTTTTTTTCTTCTATTGGCAGATAGCATGTCTAATTTTATTTGTTTTCTTTTTTTGATGCACAATAAAAAAAAATGTGGAGAATAATACTTGGCTATGTGTTTTACTTCAAATGACAGTTTGGGAGGAGGCAGTTACATTTAAAAAAAATACAAAGTAAAATTGACAAGGGACACCAACATAGTTGTATCTTTGATCTTAAAAACTATGGGATAATTGTGTTGTGGTAACTTAAAAAAAAAAAAAAAAGCATAATTAAAATTATTCTTGATATCACTCGAAAAAAGAATTTGTTTGCAATAACTACATCAGTATCACCAGCAAATCAGCTTCATTATCATCCGATTAAAGAAGAAGAGAATGTGCGCTGTATTTGGAGATCTCATAATTTGCCACGTCACGAATGTTAATTTTTCATTATGAAGGCTGGTTTACAAGACCGACCGCTTCAGGCTCGTCCTTGCTTCCGAGCATGCCCGTTTGTACTTTGGACTTTTGTCCAACGGACTTGTGTAAACACGCTCGGAAAATCCGACAACAGACATTTGTCTGCAGAAAATTTTAAAACCTGTCATCCTACATTTGTCCGCAGAAAATCCGACAACAATTGTCCAATGAAGCATACAAACGGTCGGATTTTCCGCCAACAGCCTGTCATCACACATTTCCCGTCGGAAAATCCGATCATGTGTACAAGGCTTTACTGTGTCAGATGTTGGCACTGCCAGAAGGGGTTGTTGACATCTGGAATTAGGGGACTCATAAATCAACAGCTCCTTTGGGGGTAAATGCTACATGATTTTGCGAATCAAAGAGTATGTTCACATTTGAAAATATTTAAATTTTTACTTGATTAAAAGGTAAAACAAATAAATAAACTTTGTATAGTCCTGTTTATTTAGAATTTTTAGCAGTGTTCACTACTGCACAGACTCTGGTGTGCAATGAATAGGCAGCAATGCTTCTGTGCTGTAAACAGAACTTTAACCTTTTTTTTGCTAGAACTTTATTGAAATGTCTCAAAGTGACATTTCGTTCAGGTCTATTGGCTGAAGTGCGATTTCGTAGACTTCATTGCACCACACTGCACTGACAAAAGTGTACTGTATGCTGTACTTTTTTTTTTTACAGCATACCTCCATGGCACAGTGGTGTCTACTCGTAGAGGAATTTCACCACTCCTAGCCTATATAAAAATCTCTTGCCTATAGAACTTCAGATGCTGACCAAAGTGAGCCCAACCATGCTCCATAAACTAAGCAGAAAAGCAGGAAATCACACTCCAGTTTCAGATCATATCCAACTTTAATAATGCCAGAAAGGAAAGCACACTGCAGCTCTTTCTAGGACCAATCCTCTCTAATGCCACGTACACACGACCGGACTTTCCGGCAGAAAAGGTCCGACGGAATCATTCCGTCGGACATTATGATCGTGTGTGGGCTTCATCTGACTTTTTCTCTCTAAAATTCTGATGGACCTAGAAAAAGAACATGTTTCAAATCTTTCAGACGGACTCAATCCCTATCGGGAAAACTGTTTGTCTGTATGCTAGTCTAACGGACCAAAAACGACGCAAGGGCAGCTACTGGCTATTGAACTTCCTTTTTCTAGTCCCGTCGTACATCAAACAAACAGACTTTGGTGCGATCGTGCGTAGGCAAGTCCGTTTCAGCGGAACTCCGTTGGAACTCCGTCGAAAAGACCGTCAGAGTCTACTCTGATGGAAAGTCCGGTCGTGTGTAATCATGCACCTACGTCTGCTCCACTGCAACACACACACTGACTCCCAGGAGGGGGTAGAGCCCTGAACCCTTGCTCAGAATAACCTAAGAACCCAGCATACATCTGCACCATCAAGGTGCCTGTTCTCTACACTATCTGGCCTATACTACCTTTTAACCCTGTGACAGGGTACTGTACTGTCACAATACTAAGGGTTCTTCTCCTAATGTGAGGGTGACAGAGGAACAATGCCAATGCTCTAAAGTGGTCCTAAAGCCTAAACATTTTTTATGTTAATGCATTCCTTGCATCAGCATCCCCCCTCAACTCTGCTTTTACTTACCTGAGCTCTCATTTAAACAAGCACTGTGCACGTCTGCAGCTCTTCTCTTCCCTCACTTCTGGGTCTCGCTGGCTTTGCTGAAGCACTTGGAACCATTGGCTCCCAGTGCTGTTAATCAAAGCCAGCGATGAGGGAGCATGGGGTGGGGCCTAAGTCCCACTGTCTGTGTCAATAGACACGGCAGCAAGGCTTGGGAGTGAGCATGCACAAGTTCCCCCATGGGAAGCGGCTTCCTATGGAGGCATTGGACAGACAGGAGGGGCCAGGAGCACCAGTAGGGGGCCCGAGAAGAGGATGTTTGCGGCGGCTCTGTGCAATTCCATTGCATAGAGCAGGTAAGTATAGACATGTTTGTTATTTTTTTTATTATTATTTAAATCAAGCAGCACAAGTAAACAAGTGATGGTCTGAGACTGTTTAAATGATGCAGTAATAAATTGTTTTAGACAACAATAAAAGCTTAAACTGCCCTGAAAGCATGAAAAATAAAAAAAATTAAAAACAGGAAATGGTTTCTTCTGCTGTTATTTCTGTCACCAAATGGTAAAAATGCACGTTTATTTACAAGAGATAAAATACTAAAGAACTTAGACCTAATAGCTTCAAATATAAAATGGAGTATGAAAATTCTTTTCAGAACACCCTACTGTGTTAATGCCCTGGAGAAGTGTTCGTTGAGTTAAAAACCCACTGCTGAGCAATCTGCTTTTACTGACTATTAAAATCTGACAATGACCTAACCTACCTCTGTGTATAACAAGTGAATTAAATGTTGGAATCCCTAGAAAATGATTGCCTATGGGTTAATTAAAACCCCACTAAATGAAACATCTGTTTCATTATACGCCAATGGTACTGATAATTAAAGAGTGAAACCCATTGAAGTGATGCAGTTTATTAGACAGTATTCAATTTTGTGGATTTCAGGATCTGGGTAGATATTGTAGAGTCAATTTTGTTGTCATTTCTTAGTATGAGTATCAAAATAGCAGCCTTGTTTCATTTTTGGTATTATCATTGCTATTGATAAATAAAATTCACCCCAAATTACTTGGCATCTGCTTTAAGCTGTCCTGGGGATCTGGTCTACATATTTGTTCTACTCATAATTCCTCCATACACAGTATACATGGCACAACAATAACCAGTTACAAAACACGGGAGGATGAAGACCTCTTCCCGAAGACCTGATTTGTAAATGATTACATTGTTATTTGTGCTTATGGAGGACCCTTATATACTTCTCTGTAGAAAGTTATTCAGGCTTCCACTCACTCCAAAAGCTTTCCTAAGCTGCTCTTTTTAGATTTAACATGAAATAAAAAATTCACAAAGACTGCAGAACTACAACAATGACCTCCATTTGGTGAGACATACTGGCCAAAAACGGCATGAGGACCATTATTGCCTAGCTAGACAAGAGGAACTTTGAAAAAATAAGAAGTAAGTTTTGGTAGATTTCAGCTTGAAGCTGAAAATTCTGCATGGCGAGGCGGAGCCGACATGCATTGTTAGAGCTCCACACCGCTGAGGAGAGAAGAGAAGGACAAAGCGGAGCCTGCAGGCTCAAAAGGTATCCATTTGAACCTTTTTGCCCCAGGGAACAAACTGTGAAAGTTTGGGCAGGAAATATGGTACTGGGAGGAAACCGTGGCAGAAATAAAAATCACCTCAGAAAGAGCTCACAGGCACTCACTGCAGCTAAAGCAGCTCCAGTCACCTCACAAGATACAGCATCAGGGCGCTCTCACAGACAGAAAATGTCACAGCAAGACTCTCCATTTGAGTCAGATACAGAACAAATCCTCTCACAAACTTCTCCACAAGCCTCCTCAGTATCCCCAGTAATATTATTACAATTTGAAAAGATGCTTCATAAGGCTTTAAAACAAACCTCAGACCAAATAACAAACAGCCTAACCAAAGAAATAAGAGAGCTGGGAAACCGCACCGCAGCCTTAGAAATAAAAATGGATGAAATTGAAATTACAACCCAAGAAAATATAACAGAATTGGAACAATTAAAAAAAGAGAATTTAATACTTCAAACTAAGCTCGAAGATTACGAAAATAGAGCCAGACGTTCAAACTTGCGCATAAGGGGAATACCTGAAACTGTGACAGACCTGCAATCTACTATTACTGCTCTATTACAAGAACTAAAGCCAGATATCCCTATTGAACGTTTAGAACTGGACAGAGTACACAGAGCCCTCACAGCCAAAAAGAAAGATGGACCCCCACGTGATATAATCACAAAATTTCATTATTACAGAACGAAAGAACAAATACTAATTGCTGCAAGAGAAAAAAAGGAACTTAATTTTCAAGGACACAATTATCAAATTTTTGCTGACCTATCCCAACTTACTATTACTAAAAGACAATCCATGAAACCCCAACTAATGGAACTGCAACGCCACAACATTATGTATCAATGGGGCTTCCCCTTTTCAGTCAGATTTAACTACCAAAGTACAATTTACAGAAGCAGATCAGCAGATGAACTACAACAAACCCTTTTAAAATTAAATCTGACAGAACCCACAAGCAGCAACTCTCCCACACGCAGAAGAATGGCGTCATCTTCACCTTCAGGCAGCACCCAGAAAATTTCAGAACAAAATGGGAATCATCATTCTCACAAAAGAGGCCGTTATGCCACATCATCCATGGACCAAGAAGATTCAATGGACTGACATCCTAATTCCTGATATCTCTTCATTTATTATACTAAGAGATGGTTCTCTTTAAAAAACCTATATTTATAACTGAATGTAACTGCATTCTGATAGTCACACACTGTGTGGGATCATGTTACATTCCAGTTATATTTCTTATTACTTCTGATTCATATAGCCTTAGAATATATAAGTGAAATAAGGAAATTCTTGTTCAGTTATATATTATCAGGTAATAACAATAGATTTATTACTTTTTAGGACAAATATGTTCAATAATCCAGAAGTAATGGAAGCTTTTTCTTTCTTTTCTTAAAACAAATATATTATTACCTAACTAGTTCCTAGAATTATGTTTTTGTTTATTCTAATCTGAAGCAATACAACCTCAATTTTATGAGTTAACATATCTAAACAGTTACATATGAATAAAATATGTAATTGTTTACTCTAAAAGGGTTAAAATCCCAAAATAATTCAAACTATCTTCATCAATACCAACGTTATTAACAGTACCTTTCTAACTGAATTATTTAGCCTAGGGCAAGACTAACCATATACAACCACCCTGGAACAAATAATTTCAACAAAAACTATATTCTGCACTCCAATTAATGAAACATCATTTTGATGTCTTTTGACACTTTTTGACACTTCTCTCCTGTAAGCGGAAGATCTGTGTACCCCCATTAGCCCTCCTCATTCTCCCAACCATATTATGTGGGAGTGTGACGAAGGCACTTATTCCCCTGAGAGAGATATTTATTCTCTTTCACGGGTAAATTGTGATTACTTGCAAAAAATAATTTATACAATGTATCATTTAATCTCATATGTTTTTTGTTTACTCTTTACTCCAGAATTCACTGGTTTCTTTTCTATCTATTCATCTCTTCAGTCCACACAGGTTGATCTGCGCAGTCAGCTCTGCATAACAAAAAGTAAGTCAAAACTATTTGATCTATTGCCATGGCACCACTGAATATACTTTCCCTGAATGTTCAGGGAATAAATGTCCCTCAAAAAAGGACCAAAGCCTTCCGTACTTTCCATAACAAGAAGGCTCACATAGTATGCCTCCAACGAACACACTTCACCAAAGATTCTACTCCAAAATATATTTCTCCTTTTTATCAACAAATTTACAAGGCTTCTGCCTGTACCAAGCAAAGGGGAACTCTAATTGCATTTCACCGATCCACACCATTCACCTTATCATCAGAAATTAAAGACCCAGAAGGTAGATACCTGATACTCATGGGTTATATAATGGATACAGCAATCATGGTGATTTCCTACTACGCTCCTAACAAAAAACCTACACCATTCCTCTCACATATATTACAAGTGATTAATACACACAAAATAGGAACAGTGATAATGTGTGGGGATTCGAACCAGGTCCTCCTCCCATTTCTAGATAAATCACCTTTTACACCATCCAAAATAACCTCTAGATTACCTTTTTCTCAACTTCTTTCCAAATACAATCTGGTAGATTCATGGAGAGAAAGTAACCCAATGAAAAAGAAATTCACTTATTTCTCGCACCCTCATCAAACCTTCACCAGAATAGATCATATTTTTCTAACAATAGGAATGATACCAGAAATTATTGCATCAGATATAATTCCGATTCCGTGGTCTGACCATAATGCAGTATACACTACTATAGCCTCAGCCATACCAAAAGCGCATGACCCAACGTTGTACTTACCGGACATAATGCTCAAACACCCACTACATCAGATGGCCATTGAACAAGCTTTAAAGGAATACATATCAATTAATAATACAACAGACATCTCCCCAATAACACTGTGGGAAGCTCATAAGCCTGTCTTGCGTGGTACAATACAAAGACAAATGGCACTATTTAAACGGGAACGCAAAAATCTAGCAAAAAAACTAGAACTCAATTTTAATGCAGCCTACATATCATTTCAAGATAATCCATCTCAGAGTACAAAATCTCATCTGGAAAAATCTAGATTGGAATACTATCTATTTCTCACTGAGTCAGTTGATAAATCCCTCAAACACTCCAAACACAATTTCTACATAAATACAAACAAACCAGGTACATATTTGGCTCGGGCATTAAGTTCAACTAACAAATCTTTCAAACCAATACGTTTGAAATTATCAAAAAATGTTTACACTTGTAATCCAGTTAAAATAGTCCATAAATTTCACTCACATCTCGCAACTTTATACAAGACCAACAATGAATTTAATCCTACAGAAGCTGAATCCTTCTTCTCAAAAATAAACTTACCTGAGTTATCTCAGAATCAAAAAAGCAGTTTGGATGAGCCTATAACTATAGATGAAGTTGCTAACGCCATAAAAGACCTAAAACTTAACAAAAGACCAGGCCCATAGTTACTCGGCTTTATACTATAAAACATTCTCAGAAATACTCTCTCCCATTCTCACTGAAACTTTTAACAAACTTCTAGATGGACATTCTTTTCGGCAAGAAACACTAATGGCAATTGTTTGTATGATCCCAAAACCCCTTTCTGATGATACTTCCTGTGTGAATTATCGGCCTATCTCTCTGTTAAACCTCGATATTAAATTATTAGCAAAAATAATAGCAAAACGCCTCAATAGCATTATAGGAAAATTAATACATAGAGATCAAGTAGGCTTCATGCCAAATAGACAGGCAGGCGATAATATACGCAGGGCAGTGTTATTGGCACATATTACTAAAAAACGGAAAATCCCTTTATGTTTTCTATCTCTCGATATTAAGAGGGCATTTGACACAGTATCCTGGCAATATATGCAATATTCATTACAAAAATGGGGTTTTGGACCCCACTTTTTAACATGGATCAAAGCATTATATAATAAACCCAAAGCCTATATAAAATATGCTGGATACAAATCTGAAGCCTTTAATATCGAAAGAGGTACCCGACAGGGTTGCCCATTATCTCCCTTATTATTTGCCCTTATACTCGAACCCATGGCCCAATACATCAGAACAAACCAAACTATAACTGGCATTGAAGTAGGAGGTATTACACACAAATTATGTATATTTGCAGACGATATATTACTTTTTCTATCATCACCACAGGTCTCTGGTCCTAACTTAATACCAGCTCTTGATGGATTTGCAGCCCTATCCGGCCTTATGATTAATCCTAAGAAATGCCTAGTGCTTAATATTTCACTCACAAACATTGATCCCGGCTAGGGCTGCACTCCCATTCACATGGGCAGAAAAATCAATCCCATATCTTGGAATTCATTTAACAGCATCTCATTCTGACTTATTCTCAACCAATTATCCTCCTGTATTAAGACAGATCACAAATCTAATAAAACAATGGTCTCAACTTCCTTTATCCTGGATAGGGAAGATTAATGCAATCAAAATGACTATTCTACCCAAATTGCTTTATCTATTCAGAGTCCTCCCTATTCCAATTCCTTCCTATTTTTTGAGAATAGTACAAAAAAGAGCAACTTCGTTTATATGGGGCTCTTCTAAACCACGTATACCTATACACACACTACATCTTCCCAAAAATAAAGGAGGCCTGGGATACCCTAATTTTACTAACTACTACAGAGCAGCACATTTGGCCAGTCTGTCCAAATACCATGCAAAACAGGAAATCCCATTATGGGTATTTATAGAGGCTTCAGAAAATGACCCTCTATTAATATCAAATGTATTATGGCTTGATCCTAAAGACCGCTTTAAAATTCATAATCCCATAACTAAACACTTCTTATCTCTCTGGGATAAACTAAAAACCAAATATCAGTTACAATCTCCACACAATCCTCTCCTTTCTTTTATCAGAAATCCGGCCTTTTATCCGGCATGGATCTACCCAAATTCTTTTAAAGCTTGGACAACATCAGGCATTCAGACACTAAATGACTTCATAGCATCTAAATCATTCCTTTCATTCCCATCGCTTAGAGAAAAATATGATCTACCAAACTCTGAGATATTTAGATATCTCCAAATCAAAAATTTCTATACACCATTCCTAAAGGGGGATACACCATTATCCCAATTATCCATTTTTGAATCAATCTGTTCAAAAGATCCATTTGCTAAAGGTACAATTTCATCACTTTATAATCAATTATATGGAGTAGAAAATCTTAATAGACCCTCTTACGTTCAGAGGTGGGAGGAGGACCTAGGACGAACTTTAGAAGACACGGACTGGTCTAACATATGGCTCACATCTAAGTCATCTTCACCCAACATCTTAGCACTGGAGACAAATTATAAAGTCCTAACTCGCTGGTACCTTGTACCCGCTAGAGTGGCAAAATATTCACCTAATACCTCAGCTCTTTGTTTTCGAGGATGCCCAGAAATAGGCACATATTTACACATATGGTGGACGTGCCCAGTAATCCAAACCTTCTGGAAGGAAGTCTTCATGATTGCATCTAAAATATTTAAAAAAATAATACAACCAGATCCATATTTAACTCTACTTAATCTAAAACCGGAATGGTTAACACTCTCTCAATTCAAACTTATGATCCAACTAATAACGGCTGCAAAACAAACAGTGGCCAAGGCATGGAAATCTCCTACATTGGTACTAGCAGAAACAATTCACAGAATGAATAATATAATGTCCCATGCTAAGATGATAGCCATCGATCAAAATCAAATTCCAAAATTTGAAAAACTTTGGCACCCTTGGATAAAACAACAGTTCCTGTCAAATTTCAATGACTCTGTCCTGTTGCCATGGTAACAGATTAAATGACTTACAGAGACACCCATTCTAAGGCTTCAAAGAGAACTACAAAGAATAATAAACTGACGAGCGGGACAACCTTGTGGACCATACCTCTACCTTTCAACCCTTTTTCTTCTTTCTCTTTCCTTTTCTCCACCTTACGATTAAAGCTCATTATCAGAATTTATTTGACCTATATACACTCTACTTGTAAACAATATGTATAGTAGGTATAAATCATTTAAATACCTACAAAAGTAACTAAGGAAATGATATATATCTTTAATTTAGGTTTACGTGAACCCAATGTTTAATATTTGAAATTTCATGATATTTACCTATATAAACCCTACTGTAAAACAATGAGCTTACTTTATAGATCCTTGTAAACTTACTTTATGTATCTTTATAACATTGTATACTCAATAAACTTCTTTTGACAAGGAAAATTCTGCATGGCAAGAAAGAGATTCAGGCTCTGAAAGATTTGCAGGACTAGGTCACCAGAAATTATTATTTCTATTAACGGTATTTACATAGCACCAAAGATTTACACAGCAATTTTCATGTTACATTCACATCAGTCCATGCACTCAAAGAGCTTTTAGTCTAAGCTTTCTATCTCGCATGCAGATGAAAATACACACATGGGGCAAATTTAGACAGGAGCCAGTTAACTTTCCAGTAGGTCTTCGGAGTGTGGGAGGAAATAAGAGTACCTGAAGGGAACCCATGCAAACACAGGGACACATGTAGATTGGGATTCATATTGAGGACCCCCGTCTAAAAAGCAGATGTGCTAACCAATAAACCACTATGCAGAAATCAAAGAATAAATACCAATTGCTCAAATTGCTCAAAAAAGTACATGATCATATTCAGGCAGTTTGTAATCATACAATGCTCACATTTATGCATGTATATTTACACCCGAAAAACTCCCTTCCTCCCATAGAACCAGCCTTCCTTCCCATTGCCCAGCCCATAAACAAACTCCCGAAGCTTGATGAATGTGCGAAAATGCCTGTAAAACATTTGTAAAATGCCTGTAATACACCTGTAAGATGCCTGAAAAACGTATGGAAAAAAATTCTTAAGAATCGCTGGTCCCTCCGTGCCTACACTCTTCTCAGATGAAGGCGGGTTTAGAACTTAAAAACATATTACTGGTACAATTAAGGGAAAAACATTTATAAATATACAGTGGGTCAAAGTTGAGCCTCTTGACCAGTGGCGACTGGTGCGGCAAACCAATTAACCCCCCCGCTCGAGACGGACAGAAAGGTGGTGATCCCCGCAACCCCCCCCGTGTGGGAGATGGACTGGCAGATGGCGATCCCCCAACGCCCCCCGCAGAAGGTGGATGCGAAGGCGGTGACAATCCCCCCCGGACAGAGACCTCTTTACCCTAGGAGACAGATAACAGGGATCTCACTCCTCACTTAGGACTCCCGACCAATCGGGGCTCTTGGGTCTTAGGACCCGCTTCCTGATTGGCCAGGAGGATGAGGAAGGCAATAGCGAATATTAATTTGCTATTGTCACAGAAGTGGGAGCCCTCCCTTTTTTAATGCCAATTAGAGCCTCAGGAAGGAGAAGCAGCAGCTCTGCAGTGAAATCCATGCGTCTGGTGCCTGCATGTAGATTAGGGGGGCGGCACCCCTGCTCCCCGTATGGACGGGTCGCCACTGCTCTTGACCATGGGACTAGTAGCAGTGGCTTCTTATTCCACTCATGTTGGCTCATCTTGTTATGGATTACTGTACACCATTTAGACTGGTCTTAGGAGCAAACAAAGAATTATGTTAGTATTGCAGCAACAGAGAAAATCAACAGAATGCAATGGAACATCATCACTCACTGTGATATGCGTATCACATACACGCTGCTTTTAAACTTTGACTTATGCGTGTTTAAAACGTCTGTGTTAAATTTACAGTATATCTGCACTACTATAGGTTTTACTTAAAGTGGCCCTCTGTCCTACTGTACTCTAGAATGGCTGATTAATATTCACATTCTTGTTATTCTTTTTCTCTTCATTATATAAATATTGGGCTTTGCACAGGGAAGAAACACAATTATTATTTTTATTGAAATAGGCTCTATTTTTCTTTCAAATAAAGATATTTAAAAAATTGGGCACAATATTCTAATACTTACAATTCTAAAAAATAAATCAGCTTTATCTTATAAACTCGTGTGTTTTAAAATCATATGTATGTTTCTACAAAAAACATAATTAAAAATAAAGTCGTTTTCATTATTTATGAGAGGTCTAGACATCATTTTTGATTGCCAGAACCCTCACAGATCACACAGTAGATACAGTATATACTCGAGTATAAGTCGAGTTTTTCAGCACATTTTTTTGTGCTGAAAGTGCCCCCCTCGACTTATACTGGAGTCAAGCACTTTTCTGCAGCAAAAAAATTCATTTTCTGAACCGATTTGGGGCCCCGTATCTCAGGGCCACTTGGTGCTAGGAACCCCAAATTTAGTGTGCAAACCCAGTGGTACTGGTACCACAACATATCCAAAGCTGGGGTTCCTAGCACTAAGTGGCCCTGAGATACGGGGCCCCAAATTCGGTTCGGAAAATGTCATTCTCTGCTGCAGAAAAGTGCTTGACATTTTCTGAACCGATATTTGGGGCCCTATATCTCAGGGACACTTGGTGCTAGAAACCCCAGCTTTGGATATTGTATGGTGCTAGTTCCACTGGGTTTGCACACCAAATTTGGAGTTCCTAACACTAAGTGGCCTCAAGATACGGGGCACCAAATTTGGTCAACTGTGTCCATCTGCAGCAATGTCATTTCGGGACCCTTTGGGTTCAGAGACCCCAAATTTTGGCTGCAGTTAGGGGGCATCTAGGAACCCTTAACTACCGAGTTTGAAGTTCGGGGGACCTATGGCTGCAAATGGGCACAGTGTGGCTGCAAATGGGCATTGTTGACCCTCTTTTCCACTTACAGTAGCTGTGCATTTCACACCCTCGTCTTATACTCGGGTCACTAAGTTTTTCCCATTTTTTTGTGGTAAATTAGGGCCTCGACTTATACTCGGAACGACTTATACTCAAGTATATACGGTAAACAACAAATACCTGTCATGCACTTATCATTCATCTTAAACAATGAGCTACAGGAAGGCTTGATATCCAAAAAGGGAAATGAATACAGTTCCGAGAAGGAGATACTTCTGGTTAAAATTAAAATTGCCTGTGCTTTCTACTTCTTGGTAGCCATCAGGATCAAGAATGACTGTAATTTTTGTGATAGAATATTCTCACACTAGTGACTAGATTCACTACCAGCAAATAGGGGTAAACTCATTTGTTTAATTGCAGACCAGTCGGCATTTAGATCAGACAAATCTCGATGTGCACACTATTATTACCACACCATAAACCAAACAGAAGGAAAAACTGCAGAGATATAATTAACAGCATAAGCAGGAATAGCTAAAAGATATAGATATAGTTGTAACGTGTTAAAGAGTTAGTTCTCTTTTACAGAAAAAATGTAAAGGTGAACCAACACCATACACCCTTTCCAACACCCCCGGTCCCCACTGTACTTACCTCCAGAGATGCGGAGCTGAGCTGTCAGTGCTCATGCAGCCAGTCCAAAATAGCCGCTCCTCTCCCCATTCTGTGTGCAACGCTTCCAGGACAGACCAGATTAGTTCTGATTGGTCATCACCATCAAAGTGAATTACTCAGGTCTGTCTTGGATGCACTGCACAGAAAAGAGGGAGAAGAGTGGTGAAGTCAAATCCCCAGACCACTTGGTTGGCTGCGGGAGTGCTGACAACTCACCATCCCCAGAGACAAATACAGTGGGGACCGGGGAGGGTGTACCATGTTAGGCCTGTGAATGGGCAGAGGAGATCCTGACATTCATCTGCGCCTCCTTCATTCGGAGAGCACATTGCATTTGGGAGAAGAATAGTAGGAGTTTTGGGAATTGACAAGGGGACAGAAAAGGGAGAGTGAGCAGCTCAGGTCCTTTGCAGTGGCATCAACATACATCTCACTAGAAATTCACAGCTGTGCAGGTCACCTGCAATACTGAGGTATATTTTTACAGTAACCAAAAGCCAGTAGAATGTGGGATGCAGATACATTATTTGCAGATACATTATTACACTGGTGTTGTATGCCCCAAAGTTATTTTTTTAACCAAACCTCAACTTTACCCCAAATTTAGGGGTATCAATTTCTAAAGAGGAAGCTCTGGAAGCTGTGCCAAAAAAAGGCAGGTAGAGGGCAAATAAACAGTCCCCATTTTTGCCTGTGTGCTCACTGAACCTGATCTTTTTCCCATTCCTGCCTTACAATGAATTGTTCTGCACTGTGTCTCTGTGTGGAGGCAGCCATTCCTAAGTTAGGGCTAAACATTGTTTCCTCTATCTACTGTTGAGTAGTTTCTAGTAGTCTAAACTTTAGTTAATAAATTAAGTTACGAATATTAATTACATATACTATATATGTATACTATACTATATATTAACTGAAGGCTGGGTGGGATCATGGTTATCCTGGGTGGACGTCATATTCCTAGGACTATGCCTTCTGTGCTCCCCACGGGCTGCGCTGTGGTGTGATCTGTTACAGATGGCAGATCAGTGTATTTGGTCACTTCTGGTACCATGTGATCACTGTGACCAACCACAGCAGATCACCCATCCCTGTTACCCTTACCTGGCTCCCGCACTCTCCCGGGAGCCTGCCATTGTGGCCTCAAGCTGCCTGGTTTGTTGGTGATGGTCCTGCTGGCGATTATTTTTGCTTGTAAGATTTTCCTCCTGGTGGCCATGGCAGATGCGGAGAAATGAATGTAGTGGGTTTGACTGTAGTTGTGGGGCGTCTCACCATTGTGGCAGTTACCTGGTGGTCCACTCCACATTCTGCAGCTCTATATTATATATTATCATGTCTTGTCATATGAAGATTTCTTATGTGTACGTTTTCCTTTTAGAATAAATATTTCTCTGAAATATACACTTGAAGAAGCGGGTCTCCGTGACACATGTAGAGTCCATAACTGGAAAAAGACGAATATCAAACCCCCCATCGTGGATCGATACATCTATTCCTTTCCTGTTTATACCAGAGAAATGTAATTGTTTAAGGTTGTTTCTTGTCATGGGATACTCTGTACTTTGTGTATGTTGTATGTCTGCCCTTGTGGGTATTTTTTTTAATGGATCTTTTCAATAAATTTGCATTTTTATAAAAAGCTGTTTAAGCATTGTAAGTCCATATCGTACCACAAAAGTCGAAAGTTGCCTCAATTTCTTAGTTGTCTTTGTAGAATTGATAGGACGAAGGTACTTTATAATTCTCCTTAATCCAGTAGCGTAATATATTTTAACTCTGTGCAAAGTAAAGTCTTCACCATATAGGTTGTGTCTAAGAAACAGGAACTCTCTTTGACCACACAGGTAATTTAATACTACCCAGTCAGACATGCACGGAGACTGATTCCAAGGTAGAACACAAGTCCAGTCCAGAATAACAAGACCTCTCAGTATCTTATCAGCCAGCCAAAAAACTTCAGCTCCCTCACAAAATCAAATCAAATCAAATATTATTAGGGTCTTCCTGTTGAAGGGATTCCACCTCTCTGGGATGGGGTTGGAGTAGGAGTTGTTCTACTGAGTCAAGCTGTTGTTCATTGAGGTCCTGGCTGTGGTAGAGCCAGGGGGCCTATACCTGGAAGAATCTCTGACACCCTGAGACTTCACCTAAGAGATCTAGTTTGCATAGTCTCCCTAGAAGGCATCTGAAAGAAGCTAAGTGTGCATAGCTGCTCCTCTGGCCTCATGAGTACTGACTTTATTATAAGATCCTCGTGACGGTGTACTAGTGGGATAGCTGAGCCAAGTAGTTTCCCTACTGTGGGGTCCCTACCTCAGACCTCCTCTAGTCTCTCGTGGGAAAACTCTGAAGTTTAGCAGACAAATTGTGGCAGGAGATTGCACCCTAGAGAAGAGTGTCCTCCTGTTATTACTAGTGGTTCTGGAGTATAGGGTAAAACTCTACAACCTCTCTAAGTTTATTCAGCAACAAACCACACAAATACATCCCCTAGACTAGTGATGGCGAACCTTGGCACCCCAGATGTTTTGGAACTACATTTCCCCATGATGCTCATGCACTCAGCACTGTAGTTGAGCATCATGGGAAATGGAGTTCCAAAACATCTGGGGTGCCAAGGTTCACCATCACTGTCCTAGACTGTTACATGTGTCAGTGTGCTTGGACTACATCTTGCTGTGTGTTAGCAGCCTCTGTACTAACTCCGTTCACCATTATTATCTGTGCTGCAGCTAATCAGGGATTGTGCAGTGACTTTGTTACATAACTTTTGTTACATTAAGTCAGCCTTTTTCAACCAGGTTGCCTTGAGGTTTATTCAAGGGTGCCTTGACAAGATGCCTAAAAATTGCCCAAAATTGTATACATGCCAGCGTGTGGGTGAAGCCTGCCTTTTAGTTACACAAAGCCACCGTTTTCATTGTGCATCATTACAACCTTCTAGCAATCATCAGTTGATAAGGAGGATGTCAGTCACCTGCATATCATCTTTGTTTGCCCCCCCCCCCCCCTGAGTGATGGAGAAAAATGAGGGAGAAGAGAAACATTGGAACACTAGTCAGTACCACTTTGCAAAAGTGCTGTTGTTTTGGAAGAATAAATAACCTCTAACGTTGAGTGTCCTACTTGTGTGGATGTTGCTGCATTATGTAAAATTATTAGAACAGTTTTTATATTTTAGAATGGGGTGTCTCAAGACTGTCCATCTTTTTTAAAGGGTGGCTTGACTGAAAAAAGGTTAAGAAACACTGCATTAAGTCATTGTCACCCAGTGGCCTTTCAAAGGTTGTGCTACAAAGCATAAAAAAAAATCAGCATAGATTCAGAAATTCTTCCCCTCTAGGCTTTGATAGGGATAAAATGTTTTATATTTCTGGTCAATCAGAGAAAAATGCTGCTTATTGTTTTTGCAGTGGGGAGTGGTGGGGCGATGGTAGATCTACCTACTTTATGTAACTTGGGTAGAAATTGTCTCCATCCAAGAAAATTTAATCATTTTTAACCACTTCCGGACTACCTTCCGCACATTTACTGCGGCAAGGCGATCCGGCTGCGTGAAACAACGTACCTGTATGTCGCTTCGTGCAGTAGCCTCTGGGGGCACGCATGCTCTGATTGGACAGAGAGGAAGCCAATCATTGGGTCCAGCAGACGCTATGTCCGCTGGCCACCCGCTATCGTTCTCCAGAGAGGCAGAACGGCGATCTGCCTATGTAAACAAGGTAGATCGCCATTCTGACAAGGGAGAACATGCTAAGCAGGAACACAGATATCTGTGTTCTCCCAGTCAGAGCAATCCCCACACAGTTAGTAAGCACCCTAATGCCACGTATACATGACCGGACATTACGGCATACTTTGCCCGGCTGACTTTGACGAACTTTACGATGGACTTTCCGAATGAACGGACTTGCCTACACACGATCAACCAAAGTCCGACGGATTCGTACGTGATGACGTACACCCGGACTTAAACAAGGAAGTTCATAGCCAGTAGCCAATAGCTGCCCTAGCCTCGGTTTTTGTCTGTCGGACTAGCTTACAGACGAGCGGACTTTTCGACCGGACTCGAGTCCGTCGGATAGATTTGAAACATGTTTCAAATCTAAGTCCGTCAAACTTTTGAGAAAAAAAAGTCAGCTGGAGCCCACACACGATCGAATTGTACTCCAGACTCTGGTACGCCAGACCAAGTATGCCGTAAAGTCCGGTCGTGTGTACGCGGCATTAGGGAAAAACTTAACCCTTGGATCACCCGTGGTGTTAACCCCTTCCCTGCCAGTGTCATTAGTACAGTAACAGTGCATATTTTTAGCACTGATCACTGTATTAGTGTCACTGGTCCCCAAAAAAAGTGTCAAAAATGTCAGTTAGGTGTCCGATTTGTCCGCCACAATGTTGCAGTCCCTCTAAAAATCGTTGACTAGTAAAAAAATAAAAAATAAAAATTCCTTAAAAATATCCGATCATTTGTAGACGCTTTAACCAAAAATATGTAGCAGAATACATATTGGCCTAAATCGATTAAAAAAAAAATTGATTTTAAAATGTTTTTCTATTGGATATGTATTATAGCAGAAAGTAAAAAATATTTTTTTTCAAAATTGTCGCTCATTTTTTTGTTTATAGCGCAAAAAAAACACAGAAGTGATCAAATACCACCAAAAGAAAGCTCTATTTGTGGGAGAAAAGGGACTTCACTTTTATTTGGGTACATCGTCACATGACCGCGCAGTTGTCAGTTAAATTAACGCAGTGCCGTATCGCAAAAAATTGCCTAGTCATAAAGGGGGTAAAACCTTCCCGGGGCTGAAATGGTTAAATCAACCTTTCCACACTTAAAGTGGTTGTTAACCCACTGTAAGAACTTTATATAATCCTCTTTGTCTCCCAACGATAGGTGCTCCTGTCTCTGTTTTATTAAAAAAATGCAGATTATACCTCATTTCAGAGTGCCGATCGGTGCTCACGTGACCGGCCGGCTCTCTCCTCTCCCCGTCTGACAGATATAGCGGGCGGGGCCGAGATTTCCCTGGTGATGTCAGTCAGGAAGGGAGGAGGAGAGAGCCGGCCATGTGAGCGCTGATTGGTGCTCTGAAATGGAGGTATAATCGGCATTGTTTTAATAAAACACAGAGACAGGAGCACCTATCATTAGGCGACAAGGAGGATTATATATGATATGAAATGTTATTTCAGTAGCAGGAAGGGAGGAGGTGGGCCTTGAGCTGACAGGCAAGGAGGGAGGGGGAGAGGAGGACAGGAGAGCTACAGATGATGGAGGCACGTAAACTGTCAACGGTGTCAGGGCTCAGCAGCCATGATAAATCGTGGTCAGTTTACAGAGGGGAGGGCATAGCCAGGCAGGATCAGCCAGGTATTTTAGGTAATACAATGGGCCAAATTGCACAGCACAAGCACTGTCCTGTATAACATGCTGGAACAGGATCTAATTTTTTTTAGGTTGACAAACACTTTAACATAACTTGGTGACAAAGGGGTTGATTTACTAAAGGCAAATCCACTCTGCACCACAAGTGCACTTGAAAGTGCAGTCGCTGTAGATCTGAGGGGAAGATCTGAAATGAGGGGAAGCTCTGCTGATTTTATCATCCAATCATGTGCAAGCTAAAATGCTGTTTTTTATTTTCCTTGCATGTCCCCTTCAGATGTACCGCGACTGCACTTTCAAGTGCACTTGTAGTGCAAATTGGATTTGCCTTTAGTAAATAAACACCAGAGTATATTTTTGGTAATGAGAAAATCTGGTTGTCAAAATGAATCTTCGGACTCCTGGTCTAGTCTGCATACACAGAAATCTGTTGAGACATCGAGTTGGTTATGTGTAGCTAGGGGACAGTTCAGAAGAATATTTCACACGCTGGTATTTTCTGGTGTACAAAGTCTATGGATTTGCCCACCACTGTGGATCTTTGCTCTGCCTGCTGCGATGGTAATCTTGCAAGTAACAAAATTCAATAGAGAGGTTGATACCCACTTGCACAGCACCCCTCGGATCTACAGTGACTGCACTTCCAAGTGCACTTTCAGTGCAATTTCAAGTGCACTTTGCACTTGTAGTTTGCAATTGTAGTGAAAAGTGGATTTGCCTTTAGTAAATAACCCCCACTGTGCCCTTTAAAGCCTTTTCTGATATTCGCAAAATGCTCTGCTATCCTCACTGTAAGTGCCGTGTGGTCCTCCCAATATATTGGAACCCACATGGGCACCTCAAGAGGTATATGACATCTACAGTTCCATATGTAATGAACACTTTAATGGAAAAGGTACATTTGGTAGTATGAGATGCAGTGGCGGCTGGGGGTCAAAATTTTAGGGGGGGCGCAAAAAAGACCTGGCCCCCTCACTCGCACCCCCCCCCAAGGCAGGCTCTTGCACTACATAGTAGATGGCAAATCTATAGGAGATTGCACAGACTGTATTGTGTATGGTCTGATGAAAAAGGGGATTGGACAGAGTATGGTCAGCTTTAGGACAATACCAATAAATAAACTGCTTTCATATAGGAAAGAGGATGGATAGCCAGGATATACACAACCAGCAGGAAGGGGTGTGCAGGGATGGATGGACAGGTAGCTGGGTGGATGGATAGATGGATAGGTGGGTGGATGGATGGATAGGTGGGTTGGATGGATAGGAGGATGGATGGATGGATGGATGGATGGATGGATGGATGGATGGATAAATAGGTGGATGGATGGATGGATGGATGGATTGATGGATAGGTGGGTGGATGGATGGATAAGTGAGTGGGTAGATGGATAAGTGGGTGGGTGGGTGGATGGATAGGTGGGTGGACGGATGGATAAGGGGGTGGGTGGATGGATAGGTGGCTGGGTGGATGGATGGATAGGTGGGTGGACGGATAGATAAGTGGGTGGGTGGATGAATGGATGGATGGATAGATAGGTGGGTGGATGGATGAATAAGTGGGTGGGTGGATGGATAACTGGGTGGGTGGATGGATAGGTGGGTGGATGGATGGATAGATAGGTGGGTGGATGGATAGTTGGGTGGATGGATGGATAGGTGAGTTGATGGATAGGTGGGTGGACGGATGGATAAGGGGGTGGGTTGATGGATAGGTGGGTGGATGGATGGATAGGTGGGTGGACGGATGCAGAAGTGGGTGGGTGAATGTATAGGTGGGTGGACGGATGGATAAGTGGGCGGTGGATGGATGGATAGGTGGGTGGACAGATGGATAAGTGGGTGGGTGAATGGATAGGTGGGTGGATGGATGGATAAGTGGGTGGATGATGGGGTGGGTGGATGGATGGGATGGATAGGTGGGTGGGTGGATGGATGGGATGGATGGACGGATAGGTGGATGGAGTTGGTGGATGGATGATGGGGTGGATGGATGGGGTGGATGGGTGCAGCGAGGAAGGAGATATTTAATGATCAAGAGATGGTAGATCTGCCTGTCAGTGTTCTGATCCATCACAGATCAGTGTACAGTGAAGGAAGCTCGTCTGGATGGATGGCTGGATGGATGGGATGGGGTGGATGGATGGATGCGGTGGATGGATGGATTGGGTGGATGGGTGGATGGATGGGGTGGGGTGGATGGATGGATGGGATGGGTGGATGGATGCGGTGGGGTGGATGGATGGGGTGGATGGGTGGATGGATGCTGTGGGGTGGATGGATGGGGTGGGGTGGATGGATGCGGTGGGGTGGATGGATGCGGTGGGGTGGATGGATGGGGTGGGTTGGATGGTGGATGGATGGGGTGGATGGATGGATGGATGGGATGGGTGGATGGATGCGGTGGGATGGATGGATGGGGAGGGTGGATGGATAGATGCGGTGGATGGATGGGGTAGATGCATGGGTGGGGTGGATGTATGGGGTGGATGTATGGGGTGGAGGGATGTGTGGATGGGTGGATGGGGTGGATGGATGGGGTGGATGGGTGCAGCAAGGAAGGAGATATTTAATGATCAGGGGATGGTAGATCTGCCTGTCAGTGTTCTGATCCATCACAGATCAGTGTACAGTGAAGGAAGCTCGTCTTCTCCTCCTGCTGTCATCTCCTGCCCTCCCAGCACAATGTCACCATGCCATTCAGTTTGATCAGATCCCCCTGCCAGGGAGAAGCTCTGGTCTCTGCTCTCAGACTGGGTGTAAATGCAGTGAGAGGATAGGACAGCCTGAACAACTAGTATAACATCTAGCATTATCCACTGCGTGCCAGGCTGCCCCTCCCCCTACCTGCCACACATTTAACACTAGCAGCCCCATCCAGATGTACTGTGTCCGGAATGTACTAAAAGCTTCTCTCTCAACCCTTCACTGCACTCCCCCTCCTCCTCCCCAGATCCACTACACAGGCAGCTGCTGCAGGTCTGAGAGCACAACACAAGTTGCTTAATGTTACCTGCTAGCAGCTTCAGTGATGTGTCCCGATCACCGGCCGACTCCTCTGCTCGTGTTCTGACCAGCCAGCAGCGGCCCGTCCATTCCTTTCTGTTTTTTTCCGTATGCTCAGTGGAGAGGGGAGGGTCCTCCTCTCTCCACTGAACACACGGGGATTAGTCCTCACGGCGACCATCTATTTGTAGCCCGCCGGAAGTGACTTTGTTCTCACACTGGGAACAAAGCACCCAGTCGGGCGGATGCTGGTCGGCGCGATCGTTTGGCCGTAAAGCATCTCCAAACCCCGCCAATGAAGCGCCGCGTGTACAATCTCGTGATTGCATTGACGTGGTGCTTCCCATAGTGCACTGTGTCCAGCACCCGAACACAGTGCACTTGGTTAAAGGACATGTTTTAAAAAAAAATTTTCTTAAAGGGGCAGTTTTAAAAAAGTTTCTTTTTTTTTGTGACTACAGCAGGGAGGGGCGGCACCCGGGCGCCCCCTATGGACGGGCCGCCACTGATGAGATGTAAAGGAAGCAGTCCTCATAGTTTTTGAATCCTTACATACTTGACACCATCTACATGGATAAAAGCCTTTTAGATTTCCAAACATTCTGATCTCACTTTTCACTGAAGCACCTGAGCACTTTTATGTTTTTGTTTTCTCTTAACATTGATACATTAGGCACTGTTTATTAGGACGTATATTGCTTAATATAGGCTGCTAGCGCTGTTTTATATATTTTTAATTTCCTGAATTTCAGTTATTTCTGCCTGTAATCTAATAGCCTTTGCTCTTTTCTTAGTTACCAAAAACTCAAGAAAACCCAAACCTGCATCGTTAAAGTACTGAAACCATTCTTTCAGCTTTTTTAAATTCTTATCAGGATAAATGTTCCACCGTAAACTCCTTGAGATCATTTTATCCTTAACCAATTGCCGACCGCCTAACGCAGATATACTGCGGCAGAATGGCACGGGCAGGCAAAATCACGTACCTGGTACGTGATCTACCCCAGGCGGTCGGCTTTGTTAGGGAAGAGATCCGAGGTGAGGGCGAGGCCCCTCATTCGTGGCCACCCCCTCGCGATCGCACCCAACGAATGACAATCTTCCTCTGCTGCTGTAATGTAAACAGCGGCAGAGGAAGTGATGTAATCTCTCCTCGAGTCGGTCTTTTCGTTCCGGCGCCGAGGAGAGAAGACACCAATGTGAGTTGCACCAACACTACACTAACAGTAGAACACTCTAGGCACACTTTTCACCCCCATCACCCCCCGATCACCCCCGATCACCCCCCTGTACCCCCTGTCACAGTGACACCAATAGCAGTTTTTTTTTCTGATTATTGCATTGGTGTCAATTTGTGACAGTTATAAGTGGTAGGGCAGTTAGTGGTAGCCCCATTTAGGTCTAGGATACCCCCCTAACCCCCCCTAATAAAGTCTTAACCCCCTGATCACCCCCCGTCGCCAGTGTCACTAAGCGATCGTTTTTCTGATCACTGTATTAGTGTCACAGGTGACGCTAATTAGGGAGGTAAGTATATAGGTTCGCTGTCAGCGTTTTATAGCGTCAGGGACCCCCATATTCTACCTAATAAAGGTTTTAACCCCTGATTGCCCCCTAGTTAACCCTTTCACCAGTGATCACTGTATAACTGTTACGGGTGACACTGGTTAGTTAGTTTGTTTTTTTATAGTTTCAGGGCACCCCCCGTTTATTACCTAATAAAGGTTTAGCCCCCTGATCGCCCGGCGGTGATATAAGTTAAGTTTTAGGGTCAGATAAGGTCTGCGTCGCCCCAGGCATCGTCAGGTTAGGGCCAGTACTGCTAACACCCACGCACGCAGCATACACCTCCCTTAGTGGTATAGTATCTGAACGGATCAATATCTCATCCGATCAGATCTATACTAGCGTCCCCAGCAGTTTAGGGTTCCCAAAAATGCAATGTTAGCGGGATTAGCCCAGATACCTGCTAGCACCTACCTATTGCCCCTCGGCCCAGCCCTGCCCAGCCCACCCAAGTGCAGTATCGATCGATCACTGTCACTTACAAAACACCAAACACACATAGCTGCAGCGTTCACAGAGTCAGGCCTGATCCCTGCGATCGCTAACAGTTTTTTTGGTAGCATTTTGATACAGTCGCTAACAGTCAGGAGCTTTTTTACCTGTAATGCCCCGTACACACGGTCGGATTTTCCGATGGACAATGTCCGATCGGAGCGTGTTGTCGGAAATTCCGACCGTGTGTGGGCGCCATCGGACATTTTCCATCGGATTTTCTGACACACAAAGTTGGAGAGCAGGAGATAAAATTTTCCGACAACAAAATTCGATCACGTCAATTCCGACCGTGTGTGGCCTGTTCCGACGCACAAAGTGCCACGCATGCTCAGAAGAAATTCCGAGACGGGACAGCTCGTTCTGGTAAACTTAGCGTTCGCAATGGATGCAGCACTTTCGTCACGCTGCAATGTTAAAAATGGTTTAATACAGCGCAATCTCTTCTTCTTTATAATGTGACAAGAATTACGTAGTTTTGCTGCTCATATTCACACACACTTCTCACAAAGTTTTATTTGTGTTTTTTTAGTGGGATTCCCTGAATATATTGTTATTAGTTGTCACATCTGACAGTTTTATATTTTTTATTTGTTATTTTTTTGGATTTTAAGCCTTTTTTTTCTTTAATGTTTGGATTTTTTCCAAGGCTGATCTTTGTTCAATGTTATTTTTATTTTTCCTCCAGAATATTTTTGGGTGTGTTTTGTGTGTCAAGTTACCCCAACACCATTGATATCTTTTATTATTTAATCTCAAGGAGATTGTTTGGTGTTGGTGTCCCTTGTTCATTTCACATTGTATATTTAAAATGTACCTGAATCCTCACAAACAAACTGTCCTTTTTTAAGTAAAACACATAGGAGAGTATAATTCAAAACAAAAATCCTTTATTAAGGGCTCAGAACCAAACAAAGAGGAAGGCAACACTGGATCAACAGGAGAAATTAGCGAAGCCTGGGACACCCACGGCAGACATCAATTCTTCAACATCAAAATTGGTGGCCTGAGGAGTCCATATCTAAGGGACTGCAGTCTGGTCCGGGATTCGCAGAGATCTGGATAGCAGCAGATGACATCTATGTCCCCAGGCTGTGGTACCACAAGAGGCTGCATCTTTTGGCCGACCAGACTGAACCCAGGGCAATCACTGTCTGGTCTTCCTTCCATGCTTCCTTCCGGGCTGTGGCTGTGCAGTTGGAGATGTGGCAGGAGGACGAGTAGGACCTGGAGGAGGAGGAGGACTGGGGGGACCTGGAGGAGGACTGGGAGGACCTGGAGGAGAGGGAGGAGGAGGAGGAGGACCTGCAGGAGGAGGAGGAGGACCAACGCGAAGGTGTGTCTGAGGTGTAATTTGGCCCCTCATACCTTTCTCCAGAGCCTCCGATATGAGGGCCTCACACAAGACTTTTTGGCCCTCCTCCATCCTCTGCATTTTATATGCTATGAAGGCAGCAATGTTCTCCTCCATAGTGTGGGGTGCTCCCAGGACCTCTGTAGCCCTCCAAAAGAATGCTATAGCAGCCTCCTCTAGGGTACTCCTCCTACTGCCACTTTCTCTTTTCAGGGGGGGTGGAGGGACCTGCAGATCAGCCAGCCGGCTCGGCCCGGCCACCTCCTGGCTGAGACTTCCCTGTGTATGAAAAAGGGACATGGTTGTAATGTTTTGCATCATCAATCACAATCCTAAATTAGTACTCCCAACTAACATCTAGTTAACATCATTGATTGGACAAGCAGAAATATTTAGAGGAATGCTATACCTGGCTCAAGCTGGGCTCCTCCACATGTGGCCTGGAAGGCCCAGGTTGGGCGTCAGAAGCCTCAGCCGGGGGGGAAGGAAGCCTGGAAGGAAGACTGGAGAGGGATGGCCTGGGTTCAGTCTGGCCTGCCAGAAAGTGCAGCCTGTCGTAGTACAACATCCTGGGGACATAGATGTCATCTGCTGCATCTCTGTGAATCCAGGACTTTCTTGCGCTCCCTCAGATATGTGCTCCTCAGGCAACCAATGAAGATCTTTAAATAGGTGATGTCTGCCGTGGGGATCTCCTGCTTCACAATTTCACACAATTGCTCCAGTGCTGTCTTCCTCTTTGCTTGGTTCTTGAAATGGGGGTGGGTAATCTCCCACAGACAGGGCAGCTCCCTTAGCATCTCTAGGAATACTGACATGAAGTCATTATCTTTTAATAAGATATCCATGTTCACTGCAAAACACAACACAAGACAAAGCCTAATGTCAGACAAAACTCTCCTAATCTTGTTACAATATAGGCCTCAATCTAGAAGCAGTATAGGCACAAGTTTGTCTCTTACCTTCGTTCTTACGATTGGAGCGTCCAATGCTCCTTCCTCCACTCACAGATCGTACGTAATACGCACGCGTGTTACGCTTTATGCACACTGCGCATGCGTGTAACTCCGCCCGCCCCTGACGTTCTTTCTAGTCTATTCCCCGCCCCTTTTCGTTCAGCGCAGTGGGTGAAGAGCACATGGCGGAGTTACAGCAGGTGCATGCTAATTCTAGCAACGAGGAGGAGGAAAGCCCAGATCCAGGCACGTCCCGATCCAGAAGGAGACGTTTTAAGGCCACAAATATGTCCTTTGGGGAGATGTTGGAGATGGTCGACATCATGAGGCAGTCCGACTATGACGGAAAATATGGGCCTTACCCACACCCCAACATCCGAAAGGCAAAAATCATTGCTAAAGTGATCAAAAGCCTTCACAGGAATTTCAGGGTACGCAGATCTAAAGATCAGCTCAGGAAGCGGTGGTCGGACCTGAAGTTGAGAGAGCCAGAGCAGTACCGAAAGATCCAGAGAGTGCTGCAAAAAAGTAAGTAGTTGTGCTGTGTTCCTATTCTTTCTGTCTTTATTCCGTTCGTTCTGCTCCATATGCTTTTATTAATTGTAACGTTTAAAAGGGCAACTTTAATGTTCATGGGCCCATTATTCGTTCGTATCAAACATTTTTCTTTCGGCCTCTAGAACACCATTGTTTAGGCCATATGCATTTTCACACATTTTTTGGGGCCTACTTGGATGCCAAATATTTGTTTGTGTAGATGGGTTTGTTACTAGAATGAAATGCCAACTAGATTGTGTGTAAGGAGAGGACACTGAGCAGCTGTTTTCACATCTGGACACTGGAGCACTAGTGTGGGACCCCAGAACACCATTTTTATTAGGGGGGGCACACAGGTGCTCCAGTGTATACTATAGGGGGGGCTACATCTGTGAAGCTTGTACCAAACAGGTAAAGTATTGCAGCTTGACAAAGGCCACTAAAAAATATACATCTTGGAACTCGGCTAAAATAGACAATTGTACCCCACTTCCAAGCAATGTTTCCTATTTCTAGTTCTGCCATCAAATATCTGTGTGCTAAGTATACCATTTTTGTTTTACATAGGGGAGAAAAGACTCGGAGGACACCCCTCATCCCAGGAGAACACAGACCCCCCACCTATGGAAGAAGGTGAAATACCACCAACACAAGAAGAAGAGCAGGAGGAAGAAGAAGATGTGGTGGAGATTGGCACCACAACAGGTGAGTGTCTGCGACCACAGACTCAGGTAAAAGAGATGGATGCTGGCAGATTTTTGAGACCTTTTTTTTGTTCTTTATCTCTTTTTAGGTGATCGTGATGTGAGGGATAGAGAACGCTTTACTTCTGAAAGTGCCCAGATCCTGACCGGGGAGATTATGGGGTGTAATCCCATCATTGATGTTTTGGGGCGAATTTAAACCCCACAAAATCACCTGTTTTATTGTGGTCCAATCTTCTAAAAAATTTTTCAATGTTTAGAAAAGCCAAATTTGGAGGATGCACACAGTGTGCCAACATGTGCTATCTGCCATCACGGGAGATCAATGGACGTGTTTTGGGGGTGCAACCCCTTCCTCAATTATAAAGTCGCGTTGAGGAAGGGCTTGCTCCCCCAAAACACGTCCCTTGATCCCCCCTGATGGCAGATAGCACATGTTGACATTCGTAAATTGGTGTGCATCTTCCAAATTTGGCTTTTCCAGGGGTGATTTCCCCCCATCTAAACGCTATATCAAACCCAGTTCCTAAATACTGATGTCTGATATAGCCTTCAGGTTTTCCCATATGTGAACTTTGTAAGTTCAAGTTTTTTGGCATTCTTGTTGGTTTTACACAGGCCTGTTTTATCTGAAATTGATATTTCGATTTTTGATAATGCTACTGCAAAAATTGTTATACAACAAACATGTTGGTTTGTTTTAAAAACCTTTCGTAAATGCACATGTGATTGTGCAGGTATAAAAAAGTGGCTTACTCAAGAATGTGTGGATTATTGTCTCAACACTACAACACTTTTGGGGTGATGTAATTGCTGTTTTATGCAAAAATGGGGGTTATTTCCTAAGGGCAAATATACTTTGCACTACAAGTGCAGGTTCAGTGCAGTTGCAAGTGCACTTGTAGTGAAATGTGTTTTTGCATTTAGGAAGTACCAGCCAACACTGTTTTTTTAAGGTTACCCAATCACAACATTTTCTGCACTCAACACATTTCTGTCAGGGTCAGCTAAAACAAACACAAGCAGTAAATGTCCACAAAGAATTTCTTTTGGTTGTTTTTTATTTGAAAAAGGTTTCACAGATTGTCTGGCATATTGATAGCCCCCCTACCCGCAAAGAACTCCAGGTATAGTAACCGGACATCACGGGCACTCAGGGAGGGCAAGCCAGGACGGCCACTTTCAAGCGCCGTCAGTGTTGATGGATTTGGGATTCCGGCCTCAGGCCCAACTGAGCCAGCATAGTTGGCTGAATGTTTTCTTAAAAAATTATGGAGAACACAGCAGGCAAGTATTATATGGTTCAGTTTATACTCCGCCATATGGATGGGTGTCAGAAATAATCGGAACCGGCTGGCCAGGATTCCAAATGTGTTCTCCACCACTCTTCGGGCTCTGGCCAGCCGGTAATTAAAAACCCTCTGTTCCGGGGTGAGGGTCCTCATCGGGAATGGCCGCATCAGGTGGTCCCCCAGCGCAAATGCTTCATCAGCAACGAACACAAATGGGAGACCTTCAACATTGTCCTCTGGAGGTGGCAAGTCCAAGCTGCCATTCTGGAGACGCCTGTAGAACTCCGTCTGGGCGATGACTTCACCATCGGACATCCGGCCATTCTTCCCCACGTCCACATACAGGAACGCGTAATTAGCTGACACCACCGCCAACATCACTATACTATTAAACCCCTTGTAATTATAATAGTACGACCCCGAGTTGGGTGGTGGGACGATGTGGACGTGTTTCCCATCAATTGCCCCTCCGCAGTTAGGAAAGTCCCACCGCTGGGCAAAGTGGGAGGCCACAGTCTGCCATTCCTGTGGCGTTGAAGGAAACTGTTGAGGAAAAAACAATAAACATTACTATTTTTTCACAGAAACATGGCAAGCAGATTATACACAAACATTATGGGGCAACCTCCAGATAGCATTTATTAAGGGGAATTTAACAACAACAAAGTATAAGGTACACCTATCATATTCCCCCTCCCCCCCTCATGGGCCATTTCTAACATTATAGGGGGGAACTCTTGGACAGGTAACCCTCTTCACTTCATTGAGAGATGAATGCCTAAATACAGGGTATTACTAGGAACAGCCCCTCCTTAGTTACACTATTGGCAGACCACTGGACAGGTAAGAAGTGTCATAATACAAAGATATAAATACACACTGTACACATTTGAGCACATTTGAACATTCTGCTATTACCTATCAAGATAATAATAGGATACAAAAACTTTAAACAGTACCATTGGAAAGTATACAGGCAGGCCCTTGCACTACATGCTTTGGGGAATTCATCCATAAATCTGACCAGTAAAGAGATGGGTATAGTGTGTATGGGTTTGGCAAAGTCAGCA
The DNA here is from genome assembly GCA_037952925.1 of Lithobates clamitans. Classification (NCBI taxonomy): domain Eukaryota; kingdom Metazoa; phylum Chordata; class Amphibia; order Anura; family Ranidae; genus Lithobates; species Lithobates clamitans. The sequence continues at coordinate 1,539,214 of JBBGZY010000377.1, read as the reverse complement.
GATAGATGATTGATAGAGAATTGGGATCAGCTGACATAGCAGTTGGGGGGAGGGAGGGTTACAAAAAATTTGGGGACACCACAAAAAAAAGCCTCTGGCACTCTGCCTGAATTTAAATCATAAATAACATTTCCAAACATTTTAGGGGGTGTTTGGGGTAAAGCACTATTATAGAGCTGATAAAATACATTATTAAGTGACTATGTGAGGTGAATATAGGGCAGGAGACACCATGCTGGAGAGGTTATTGAAGGGCAAATATGTATGAAGGACATAAAATAATAATTACATAAAAATCCAGCATGCATGAGGACAAAGGGGACATTCACAGCATATTACAATCATGGTAATTAGGGAATGAGGAAAGAAATACAATATATTAGCAAACATTCAATACAATAAAATGTGATATAAAAGGAAAAAAAATCTTACCTTCATATACTCCTTCTGCAGGACCTGGATGATGGCAGAACAGGTCTCTGGGATAATGATACCTAGAGCCTGGGGGGGAGATGCCTGTCGAGAACTTTAAGTCCTGCAGACTTCTCCCTGTGGCCAAATACCGCAAGGTAGCGACCAGCCTCTGCTCCGGAGTGATGGCTTGCCTCATGCAGGTATCCTGGCTGCTGATATAGGGGGTCAGAGAAGCCAACAATTGGTAAAACACGGGGTCCGTCATCCTGAGAAAGTTCCTGAAATCATCAGGATTATTCTCACGGATCTCATGGAGCAAAGGCATATGACAGAACTGGTCATGCTGAAGCAACCAATTCTTGGTCCATGAACTCCTCCTCACCCTGTTCATGGACTGGACTTGTGTCAAGGTCAGGACCCCAACACCAAGCCCCCGCACAGCATGAACTCTATGAGGAGTACGCATACGAAACATGTTACAAGTAACAGAACGCACTGAAGAACAGCAAGGCCTGTGAAGAGCGACCTGAAAAACAGCAACGTGCAGGCAAGATTACACAGAAAACTCAGATACGAACTGACTGCACGCACTGAAGAGCAGATACAAACCCACAAGCACAAACTGAACGGCAGAAAACGATCTGAAAGCCACGAGTCTTAAAAAGCGCGAATCGTCTCTCACCCAACTTTTACTAACACGAGATTAGCAAAAGGAGCCCAAAGGGTGCCGCGCTTGGTTCTGAACCGGCCTTTTCTAGTCTCATCGTACGTGGTGTACGACACCGCGTGGTTGTCGATCTGAAATTCCGACAACTTTGTGCAACTGTGTGTAGGCAAAACAAGTTTGAGCCAACATCCGTCGGAAAAAATCCTAGGATTTTGTTGTCGGAATGTCCGAACAAAGTCCGACCGTGTGTACGCCCTATAAGTCTCACTAGTGTACCACTAAATTTAGAGCCCAAAATGGCAAATCGAAGGTACACTAGTGAAGAGGCCTACACGTTTGAGTATGACAGATAGTGAAGAGGAAGTCACTCATCTGTCAGATTCAGGCTCAGAATACGATCCTGTAGACAACAGCGGCTCCATGACAGATCGCTCTGAAGACGGAGTTGTGGTCCCTGCCAAGGTCAGGTGTACCAGACCCCAAACTTTATCTTCTGTCGTTGATGTGCAAGAACCACAGGTCCCTCGCATGGAGCAGAGCAGTACTAGCGCCGCTATTCCTTCTGGTGAACTGGCAAGCACCAGTGGCCTAGTACACCCTGGTCGTACATCCAGCACTGCACTATCACGTGGTGACGTGGCGAGTCCCATAAGTGCAGTTCAAGCTGGTGAGCTGGCAAGCACAAGGCACAAGTAGTGTGCCGCTGCCACCAAGAAGACGAACACAGGCCCGTCGTGCCCATAGTGCCCTTCCTGCTGCTTTCCCCACCATAATTGGGAACCCATCACTTCTGTAGCACTCGTACTTCCCTCATTCACTGGCCAACCCGGCATTCAGGTGGAAACAGTTGATTTTACGTCACTTGATTTTTATTCGCTGTTTTTCACCGAAGATCTCTATAGATCTATTGTGGACCAAAGCAATTTGTACGCTGGTCAACACATCGCCACTATTCCCCGGTCCTCCCTTGCCAGAGATTGGAGACCAATTACGGTCTCCGAATTTAAGCTCTTTCTGGGCCTTTCCCTCAACATGGGCATAACCAATAAGAGTGAGTTGCGGTCATATTGGTCCACTGACCCAATTCACCATATGCCTTTGTTCTCTGCCTCCATGACCAGGGCACGATTCGAGCAGATCTTGCGGTTCATGCACTTCAATGACAATGAACTCTGTCGTCCTCGTGGAGACCCTGGATACGATCGGCTCTACAAAATTCGGCCCCTCGTAAACCACTTCAACCAATGTTTTGCAGACTTGTTTACTCCCCATCAAGTTGTCTGAGTTGATGAGTCCCTGATTAAGTTTTCTGGTCGCTTGTCATTCAAACAGTACCTTCCCAGCAAGCGTGCCAGATACGGGGTTAAGATGTATAAGCTCTGTGACAGGGCCACAGGCTATACATGTAGTTTTATGGTTTACGAGGGAAAAGATAGTCACGAAGAGCCGACAAACTGCCCTGACTACATAGGAAGCACTGGCAAGATTGTGTGGGACTCGGTGTCACCCTTATTCGGAAAGGGGTACCACTTGTACGTGGACAATTATTACATGAGCGTGACACTTTTTAGTCACTTGTTTGATCAGCAGATTGGAGCATGTGGCACCGTGCGACCTAATCACTGGGGCTTTCCCCAGTGGCTTGTAGATTCCCGTATTAGGCTGGGGGAGAGAGCCTGCTTGCAGTGTAAAAATTTGCTCGCTATGAAGTGGAGGGATAATAAGAATGTTTTCGTTCTTACCTCCCTTCATGCAGACATGACGGTCCAAATTACTACGGCGACTGATGTTGTGGAGAAACCCCTCTGTGTCCATGAATATAACCAAAATATGGGAGGGGTGGACCTCAACAACCAGTTTTTGGCGCCATGCCTAGTTGCCCGTAAGGCCAGACGCTGGTACAAAAAAGTGTCTGTTCATTTATTTCAACTGGCTTTGCTGAATGCTTATGTGCTATACAGAGTTTCAGGATGGACTGGATCCTTCCTTAAATTCCAGGAAGAGATCGTCAGAGCCCTTCTGTTTCCAGACGGTGCTCCGCCTCACCTTCCCCAACCAAATGCAGTAAGTCAGCTGCATGAGAGGCATTTTCTTTATGTCCTCCCATGTACCCCTACCCAACGAGCCCCCCAAAAAAGATGTTGTGTCTGCAGCAAGCGCGGATATAGGCATGACACCTCCTGTCCTAAAAATCCTGGTCTTTGCATTGGTGAATGTTTTGAACGTTACCATACACTAGTTGAGCATTAGCGTAGGGTACAGCACTGCACAGACTAGGACACACTTTCACAGGGTATTCCAGGATGCCATCGCATTTTGAGAGACTCGAACCTGGAAACAGTTACAGTTACAAAAGTTACAGTTACAAAAAAAGTGTAAAAAAAAAAGTAAAAAAATAAATAAATAAATAAAAACAAAAAAATATAAAATAAAAAAACAAAAATAGCTGTCCTTTTATTGTTCTCTCTCTATTCTCTCTCTATTGTTCCTCTCTTTTTTACTGTATTCTATTCTGCAATGTTTTATTGTTATTATGTTTTATCATGTTTGCTTTATAGGTATGCAATTTTTTTATACTTTACTGTTTACTGTGTTTTATTGTTAACCATTTTTTTGTTTTCAGGTACGCCATTCAGCTGCAGAGCGGATTTATTTATCTTGACAGCAACAGCGTTTGCTCCCACCATACATAAAGCCGTGACTCCAGCGCTGTCGAAGGTGATTTCACCACCACAGTTACATACTTCAGCATATATGCCGAAGCATGGGGAAAAGCAATCCTAGCGGCTAATTAGCCTCTAGACTGCTTTTACAAGTTGTGGGAGGGAGTGCCCCCCCACCGTATTCCATGTTTTTCTCTGGCTCTCCTGTCCCAACACGGAACCTGAGAATGCAGCCGCGATTCAGCCAGCCAGCCAGTGGTAATTATGCACCCGTGGAGCTGTTTCCCATCAGTATTGATGCATCCCCTATATATACTTTGTTGGCTGCAGTGGGGGAACCCCCCAGACGACGTCTAAGAGGATGATACACGTCGGGTAGGACCCCACTGCCGCCACATTTTTACAGCGCTGTTTTAAAAAAGATTTACATGTGAGTGTATCTCTTAACTTTTAATAAATTCTACATTTGTTTATGGATTTACACTATGTGGCCTTTCCTTCTTTTTTCTTACTTGTCATCACCACTACGTGGTTCCTAATATCATTCTGAGGGACATATCAGCTTATGGTTCATCCCAAGAATATCACCCCTCTGGATCATCTACAGCCACTGACCACCCAAGCTTTGTCTGACCCAACTCGGCGTATGTCCCTTTGGGTCCATTAGATCTGGTAAGCCTCTTCATTGTCGGTGATGGTGTGTCTGTCTTCACTCCAGATGTTATATACCTATTGATGTGCTCTTTGTCTGAAGTCATATAACTTCTGAGGACTTCCTATCACTAGGATCAATATATATATGGATGATTTCCTCACACATTCTACACTTAGAACTGCTGGTTTATTATCTTTTCATCTTGATATTTTTCAACTTGATACTGGACATTTTATAGCTTCTTTAGCGCTACACTTATTTTGTTTTCTTTTTACTTGGCATATATCCTGTTGGCCGTGTTAGCTGCTGGTTTTTGTTTTCAAGGCAGCGCAGAATTATATTGTACATTTTTCCTTCTGACCATAGCTGACCATAGAGCTGATCAGAGACCAGAATGGCTCCAAACATCTCTATGGCCTAAGAAACCAGAAGCTACGAGCATTTTATGACTTAGATTTCGCCGGATGTAAACAGCGCCATTGGGAAATTGGGAAAGCATTTTATCACACCGATCTTGGTGTGGTCAGATGCTTTGAGGGCAGAGGAGAGATCTGGGGTCTAATAGACCCCAATTTTTTCAAAAAAGAGTACCTGTCACTACCTATTGCTATCACAGGGGATATTTACATTCCCTAAGATAACAATAAAAATGATTTAAAAAAATGAAAGGAACAGTTTAAAAATAAGATAAAAAAGCAAAAAAATAATAAAGGAAAAAAAAAAGCACCCCTGTCCCCCCCTGCTCTTGCGCAAAGGCGTTCAAAAGCGTCGGTCTGGCGTCAAATGTAAACAGCAATTGCACCATGCATGTGAGGTATCACCGCGAAGGTCAGATCGAGGGCAGTAATTTTAGCAGTAGACCTCCTCTGTAAATCTAAAGTGGTAACCTGTAAAGGCTTTTAAAAGCTTTTAAAAATGTATTTAGTTTGTCGCCACTGCACGTTTGTGCGCAATTTTAAAGCATGTCGTGTTTGGTATCCATGTACTTGGCCTAAGATCATCTTTTTTATTTCATCAAACATTTGGGCAATATAGTGTGTTTTAGTGCATTAAAATTTTAAAAAGTGTGTTTTTTCCCCCCCAAAAATGCGTTTGAAAAATCGCTGCGCAAATACTGTGTGAAAAAAAAATTAAACACCAACCATTTTAATCTGTAGGGCATTTGCTTTAAAAAAATATACAATGTTTGGGGGTTCAAAGTAATTTTCTTTAAAAAAAAATAATTTTTTCATGTAAACAAAAAGTGTCAGAAAGGGCTTTGTCTTCAAGTGGTTAGAAGAGTGGGTGATGTGTGACAAAAGCTTCTAAATGTTGTGCATAAAATGCCGGGACAGTTCAGGATATCTAAGGGCGTAAAGTTTTGATTTCACTCCTCACTACCTATCACAGTTTTGAAGGCCATAAAATGCCCAGATGGCACAACCCCCCCAAATGACCCCATTTTGGAAAGTAGACACTCCAAGCTATTTGCTGAGAGGCATGTCGAGTCCATGGAATATTTTATATTGTGACACAAGTTGCGGGAAAAAGACAAATTTTTTTTTTTTGCACAAAGTTGTCACTAAATGATATATTGCTCAAACATGCCATGGGAATATGTGAAATTACACCCCAAAATACATTCTGTTGCTTCTCATGAGTACGGGGATACCACATGTGTGAGACTTTTTGGGAGCCTAGCCGTGTACGGGACCCCGAAAACCAAGCACCGCCTTCAGGCTTTCTAAGGGCGTAAATTTTTGATTTCACTCTTCACTGCCTATCACACTTTTGGAGGCCATGGAATGCCCAGGTGGCACAAAATCCCCCCAAATGACCCAACTTTGGAAAGTAGACACCCCAAGCTATTTGCTGAGAGGTATAGTGATATATATATATATATATATATATATATATATATATATATATATATTTTTTTTTTTTTTTACAGACCTCACTTTTTGTCACAAAGTTTTGAAAATTGAAAAAAGAAAAAAAACATTTCTTGTCTTTCTTTATTTTCAAAAACAAATGAGAGCTACAAAATACTAACCATGCCTCTCAGCAAATAGCTTGGGGTGACTTTCCAAAATGGGGTCATTTCAGGGGGGGTTGTGCTATCTTGTCATTTTATGGCCTTCGAAACTGTGATAGGTAGTGAGGAGTGAATCAAAAATTTACGCCCTTAGAAATCCTGAAGGCGGTGATTGGTTTTCGGGGCCCCGTATGCAACTAGGCTCCCAAAAAGTCCCACACATGTGGTATCTCCGTACTCAGGAGAAGCAGCAGAATGTATTTTGGGGTGTAATTCCACATTTGCCCATGGCATGTTTGAGCAATATATCATTTAGTGACATCTTTGTGCAAAAAAAAAATTGTCACTTTCCCGCAACTTGTGTCAAAATATAAAATACTCCATGGACTCAACATGCCTCTCAGCAAATAGCCTGGGGTATTTACTTTCCAAAATGTGGTCATTTGGGGGGGTTGGGCCATCTGGGCATTTTATGACCTTCAAAACTGTGATAGGTAGTGAGGAGTGAAATCAAAACTTTACGCCCTTAGATATCCTGAAGGCGGTGCTTGCTTTTCGGGGCCCCGTAAGCGGCTAGGCTCCCAAAAAGTCCCACACATGTGGTATCCCCGTACTCAGGAAAATCAGCAGAATGTATTTTGGGGTGCAATTCCACATATGCCCATGGCCTGTGTGAGCAATAAATCATTTAGTGACAACTTTGTGCAAAAAAAAAAAGTTTGTCATTTTCCTGCAACTTGTTGCAAAATATAAAATATTCCATGGACTCAACATGCCTCTCATCAAATGCTTGGGGCATCTACTTTCCAAAATGGGGTCATTTGGGGGGGGTTTGTGCCATCTTGGCATTTTATGGTCTTCAAAACTGTGATAGGTAGTGAGGCGTGAAATCAAAAATTTACACCCTTAGAAATCCTGAAAGCGGTGCTTGGTTTCGGGGCCCCGTACGCAGCTAGGCTCCCAAAAAGTCCACACATGTGGTATCCCCGTACTCAGGAGAAGCAGCAGAATGTATTTTGGGGTGTAATTCCACATATGCCCATGGCATGTTTGAGCAATATATCATTTAGTGACAACTTTGTGCAAAAAAAAAGTTTTTCATTTTCCCGCAGCTTGTGTCAAAATATAAAATATTCCATGGACTCAACATGCCTCTCATCAAATGCTTGTTGCATCTACTTTCCAAAATGGGGTCATTTGGGGGGGTTTGTGCCATCTTGGCATTTTATGGTCTTCAAAACTGTGATAGGTAGTGAGGCGTGAAATCAAAAATTTACGCCCTTAGAAATCCTGAAGGCGGTGCTTGGTTTCGGGGCACCGTACGCGGCTAGGCTCCCAAAAAGTCCCACACATGTGGTATCCCCGTACTCAGGAGAAGCAGCAGAATGCATTTTGGGGTGTAATTTCACATATGCCCATGGAATGTTTGAGCAATATATCATTGAGTGACAACTTTGTGCAAAAAAAAAAGTTTGTCATATTCCCGCAGCTTGTGTCAAAATATAAAATATTCCATGGTCTCAACATGCCTCTCAGCAAATAGCTTGGGGTGTTTACTTTCCAAAATGGGGTCATTTGGGGGGGGTTGTGCCATCTTGGCATTTTATGGTCTTCAAAACTGTGATAGGTAGTGAGGCGTGAAATCAAAAATTTACACCCTTAGAAATCCTGAAGGCGGTGCTTGGTTTCAGGGCCCCGTACGCGGCTAGGCTCCCAAAAAGTCCCACACATGTGGTATCCCCATACTCAGGAGAAGCAGCTAAATGTATTTTGGGGTGCAATTCCACATATGCCCATGGCCTGTGTGAGCAATAAATCATTTAGTGACAACTTTTTGTAATTTTTTTTTTTTCATTATTCATTATGTCATTATTCAATCACTTGGGACAAAAAAAAAAATAATATTCAATGGGCTCAACATGCCTCTCAACAATTTCCTTGGGGTGTCTAATTTCCAAAATGGGGTCATGTACTGCCCTGCCATTTTAGCGCCTCAAGAAATGACATAGGCAGTCATAAACTAAAAGCCAGTGTAAATTCCAGAAAATGTACCCTAGTTTGTAGACGCTACAACTTTTGCGCAAATCAATAAATATACGCTTATTGGCATTTTTTTACCAAAGACATGTGGCCGAATACATTTTGGCCTAAATATATGACTAAAATTGAGTTTATTGGATTTTTTTTATAACAAAAAGTAGAAAATATCATTTTTTTTCAAAATTTTTGGTCTTTTTCTGTTTATAGCGCAAAAAATAAAAACAGCAGAGGTGATCAAATACCATCAACAGAAAGCTCTATTTGTGGGAAGAAAAGGACGCAAATTTTGTTTGGGTACAGCATTGCATGACTGCGCAATTAGCACTTAAAGTGACGCAGTGCCAAATTGTAAAAAGTGCTCTGGTCAGGAAGGGGGTAAATCCTTCCGGGGGTGAAGTGGTTAATGTTTCTTTCCAGAAACACCACATCCCACGATGTGTGTAATTCTGCTACAAGTACATTTTTGAGTCTCATAAAAATACTTCTCATGCCACTTGATTCAGATTTGGGTTTGTCAAATTTTTCTTCTGGAATAATCCTTCCACTTTTATGACATTTAAAATTATCCATACTGATAATTAAGATTGGATATTAGCTTTTCCAAAGATACCGTGATTCCTGCGCCCTTTGAAAAACCAGGTCCAGCTTAAGGTGTTGGAGCCAGTTGGGATCATTGTCCAGTGTCTGATATTGCTGCTATCTGGAATTTGGTTCTTTTTTACACCTCAGTATGTTGGAGCATGGTGGGATTATTATGCAATGCTTGAAACTACTGCTATCTGGTAAGAAGTGAATCTATGTGGTGATGGGATATTAAAGTCTTTGTGTTTTGAAGAGCAGTGAAGTTCCCTTATATTTGGTTCACCCAATTCCCTTGAAGAGCACAGAATTGTTCACATATTTGGTTCACTCAGTTGCCTTTTGTATAAGGGTTTGTCAGTTGGACATTTTTCATGCACCTTTTTATGCACATTTTTTTGTACCTTTTATGAACTGAATCGTATATTTTTTACTTTATGAGTCATTTCATCCAATTTCATCCAATTTCATCCAAAGCGCTGCAACGGCGCTTTGCCGGCGAGTTTGCAGCGCTGGCCCATTGTTTTCAATGTGAAGGGGCGTTTTAGGAGCAGTGAATACACCGCTCCTATAGCGCTGCAAAGAAGCCGCTTGCAGTACTTTTTTGACCATCCTGCAAGCGCACTGCTCCAGTGTGAAAGCACTCAGGCTTTCACATTGGAGTGAATTGAGCGGCTCTTTCAGGGCATTTTGCAGGCGCTATTTTTAGCGCTATAGCGCCTGTAAAGCGCCTCAGTGTGAAAGTAGCCTTATTTATGTGTTTGATTCCTCCATTTCAATAGTCACACTTCCCTTCGCCAGGAGAGTAGGATAATCGCAGGATTTTAACCCTTTTTTGATAATTGACAACATGACATATTACTAAATGCACAACTCACTGTATCAATATTCCTCTACTAAAAATATAACAAATTACTTTTCACATCACTTAATATAAAGCATCAATAAAAAATAATCATAATTGAGATGTTTGTTTTAAAGCAGTTTACATAAGCACAATTTATTTCTTCCACTTATTTTGATACACTCCAATAACTTTACATTGCTGCGTTCTGCAAACATCAGAAACCTGATCTGCTTTAGATTAGAGCATTTATATAAATTAGGAGCACTATAATAATTGGAAGTCATTGCTGTTGCAGCAGGCCAAAACCTTTTCATTTTCAGACTGGAGCAGTTTGAAAAACATTAGAAATGTTGCAATTATTTTTAATTGCTCTGTTCAGGATAGAGCAATTTAAAATTACTAGAGCTTCAATTTTTAGCACTTTAATTTGGAAGTGAATCAAGTAATTTTCTGCCATGCAGTTTAAGATATATTAAGCCAATTTTCAAATGTGGCATTTAGAGAAAATCAAATCAAATTTAACTTATGTTAAAAGCTGAGAAGGTCATGTCAACAACGTTGCTAGTAAGAAAAAGCTAAACAGAATAAAACACTGCAAACAACCTACAATTAACATTGAAGCATTTTGTGGCATAATCTTTCAAAAGGTTTAAAGTGTAAACAAGGTAATTAAAGAATGTTCTACCAATGTAAAAGTTTTTTTCCCTAATAATGCTAAAATTATGAAAAAATATGTACTTTATATAAAGGGAATGTATAGTAGTTTTGGCATTTTTTTGTATATTACAGTGAAGATATATAAAAAAAATATAAAAATATATATATTAAAATAAATGAATAAATAAAGCTTGGTAAGTATAAAATGTTGATTGTAAATAGTTTAATAGCTCTTACTTAAATTTACACATAGAACTGAAAGAATCAAAGAAGTGACCCATCCCGTTCCTCTGCTTGCTTTGTTTAGATGTACAAAATGTCATTCCAAATAAGAAAGTCTAATGGCAATCTACTTCTGCATTGATCTCTTTGGATAATGAATAATACTCTTTGGATCGGATTTTCAGCAAAAAAATATAAAAAAAATATATACAGTACATAGTCAAAAAAAAAAAGATATAAAACATTAATTTAAAAAACTTGAAAACTTGTAAAGATACTGAACCAAACATAGTTTGCAATTAGAACAAGGTTGCATTACATAAAACAATGTTTTTTCTTAGACAATAAGTTTCTTCTCTGACATATTTCATGACACCGTAGGTATTTAGAATTAGGGATGAGCTCAATGTTTGCTTGTTTGGATCTCCATCCAAATGCAAAATATTTAGGGTGTTAATATGGATAAATGTGACAGATTCCGGCCACCAATTGTTTCTAAGAATCCTTGCCAACCACTGACATCACGCCCCAGCCTCATAAGTAATTGGGTGGGGAGTGGAGGAGTTATATCATTGCCTAAATATGGCCAAATGGCTATTGCTATATATGGGCATTGATGTCAACACTATTCCCGCTCCTTCCGTTATATAGCTCATGACAATTCACAAAGTCTTTCTTTTGGCAGGCATCGCGATTGACTATGGATTTACAAAGAGGGACTTTTGGGGGAATTTATTTCTAGGTTATATCTTTTTTTGTCGCTATTTTTAAGTTACATCTTTTTTTTTTAAACACTTACTTATTCATGTGGGGGGGTAGTCTCTGGGGCCCACTGATTATTAAAGGAGACTAGACATGTGCGGTTCATCTCATTTTGAAATTAAATTCGGCCACATTATTCGTTTTTCGGATGTATCCGAATTTCTGAATGACAATAGTAACAAATTGAAACAAATCCAAAATAGTAAAAATAAATTTTGGATGAAATTCAAATTTGAATAGTTTTGAATCAAATTTGAATCATTTTCAAATCAAATTCAAATTTCTGAATAGAATAAAATACAATACAATAGAGAATAAAAATATATAATAGGGTAAAACAGAACAGAATACAAAAAAGACTAGAAAATATAGACTAGAAAAAAGGGATAAAATGGAAAATAAATGAATAGAATATAATAGAACCGAAAAAAATATAGTAAAACAATACAAAATAGAGTAGGAAATAAAAGAACAGAATAAAATAGAATAGAAAAGAAAGGATAAGAATAAAAAAGAATAGAATAGAATATAAATAATGTAACCATCTACTGAAATTCAAATTCTAAATAGAATGAATTTGAATGGAATACATTTTAATTTGAATTGAGTAGAAAAGAATAGAATAGAATAGAAAAAAAAACAATAGAATAGAATAGAACACAACAGAATAGAAAATAAAAGAATAGAAAAAAATGGAATAAACAAACAGGGATAGACTATAAACTAAAGGAATATAATAGAAAAAAGGAATAGAATAGAATCTAAAATAATTGAATTGAATAAAAAAAATAGAATAGAATGAATAGAACCATTTCCTAAAATTTGAATTCAAAAAGAATAGAAAAGAATAGATTAGAATAGAATAGTAAATAAAAAAATATAGCAGAATAGAATAGAAAGAATATACCATAACCATCTTCCTAGATTCAAATTTCTAATAGAAACATAAATTCAAATTCAAATTAGAATAGAATAGAAAAGAAAGAAATAGTAAATAAAAGAATAGAATAGAAAATAATAGAATATAATAGAAAAAACAATAGAATAGAACGAAATAGAAAGAATATAACCATCTTAAAAAATTTGCATAGAATAAAATCAATTTAGAATGGAATTCAGTTCCAATTTGAATGGAATTCGAATTGATTCGACTTTTCTGAATTATGTCAAATTGAGTTCAATTCGACCACATTCAGAAAATTCACACTTTGAATAAACCAAAAAATTATGAAAATGAATTAAACAAATTTAACTAAACAAATTTATGCAAATAACGAATCAAAACACTTTTTTTGGTTTTCACATGTCTAAAGAAGGCTTGCCAGGGTTGTAGGGAAGAGGCCCTTGTCCTCATCAACATGAGGACAAGGTGCTTTGTGAGGGAGGAGTCCCCCTAGCAAGACACCCCCACCCCCATTTTAAGGGAATATACCTGATATGGTTCAGGAGGGGGGCATACACCTAAGGGTATGAATTTTTTATGGGGACCTTACACATTTTTTTTTGCATTTTATATGTTATTTAAAGAATTGGGCATTTTTTATTTTTCACTTTAACTGTTTAAAAAAAACATTGGTCTTTCCTGAATAGAGTTTTCACAGTTTTTTTTTGTATTTGTACATGTTTACAGGAACCCATGCTATTTTTGACACCCCCTTGCCTATTAGCCCAGAAAATGGACATGTTTATTTTGACAGATTTCCTATAGATTTCAATGTAGCATCCACTAGCTGGAATGGGGCAGCTGCAAAGCCAGATATATTGCTAAGCTGGCATTGAAATGCTGGGTATGGAGGAATTTAGGGACATTTCTACCATTTGCTTCTGAAGCTGCATAAGAAACACCTGCCTGGTCAAGGATATAGCTGTAGATGTGCTGAAGACTTATGAAGAGGTTCAAGCCTACACCACATGCTGGGCCTCTTTACTGCTTGATTGGGCACAACATAAGCCTCTGAAACACTTGTGAGACCCTGTTGTGCCCCCCATAATGTGCCCTGCTGTGCCCCCATATAATGTGCCCTACTCTGTCTCCATGTAATGTTCCCTGCTTTGCCACATGTAATGTTCACTGCTGTGCCCCATGTAATGTGCCCTGTTGTTCCCCAAAAAATGTTTGCTGCTGTGCCCCATGTAATCTACCCTGCTGTGCCCCCCCCATAATGTGCCCTACTGTGCGCCCACATGTGATATGCCTTGCTGTGCCTCCTATAATGTGCTCTGCTGTGCCCCATGTAATGTGCCCTGCTGTGCTTCATGTAATGTGCCCTGCTGTGCCCCATGTAATGTACCCTGCTGTGCCCCATGTAATGTGTCCTGCTGTGCCCCCCATAATGTGCACTGTTGTGCCGCATGTAATGTTCCCAGCTGTGCCCCATATAATGTATCTTGCTGTGCCCCCCATAATGTGCCCTGCTGTGTCCCCATGTAATGTGCCCTGCTGTGCCCCCATGTAATGTGCCCTGCTGTGCACCCAATGTAATGTGCCTTGCTGTTCCCATGTAAGGTGTCCTTCTGTGCCTTCCATGTAATGTGCTCTACTATGCCCCCCCATGTAATGTAACCTGCTATGCCCCATGTAATGTTCCCTGCTGTGCCCCATTAATATGTTCTGCTTTAGCCCCATGTAATGTGTCCTGCTGTGCTGCATGTAGCGTGCCCTGTTGTTCCCCATATAATGTGCTCTGCGTGCCCTGCTGTGCCCCATGTTATGTTCCCTGCTGTGTCCCATAATGTGCCCTGCTGTGCCCCCCATAATGTGCTCTGCTGTGCCCTATGTCATGTGCTCTGCTGTACCCTTCCTGTAATGTGCCCTCCTGCCCCCACATACTGTGTCTTATGTAATTCCTGTACACTGCCCTGCTAACTCCCCTGTGTTCTGCCCTGCTAAACCCCTGTGCTCTGCTCTCTGGACCCTTTGTACCCCGCCCTGCTGTACGCTGCTTACCTCAAGTTTAACCCAGAATCAAGCATCTGTGCAGAAAAAAAAAATCAAGGACGCGTTTTTCATTAGATAGGTCTCCATAGGACACAGCCAATCAGTGTACAGGCTCACTGCTGTTACCATGTGACTGCCATGACCAATCACAGCAGATCACATGACAGTTGTACACAATGGATGGCTTCTTTTCATGTCATCCATTGTGTACAACTGTGTTGCTAGCTGTGGTTGGTCAATTTGATCACATGGTATCGACAGGGCCAATCACAGCCCATCTGTACCATTGTTCATTCGCTTTGACCAACCACAGCTAATTACGACAAAACAAACTGAATGAACCAGTTTAATGCAGTAAAATGCTTGCTTATAGCAATGTAATTTACTGCTATTAGCAAACATAATGTGTAAAAATAATGTGTAAAAATCCTGATCACTTCCCCAAAGTAGTACAATGTTATACTGTTATAATATGTTATTAATTATTATGTATTAATTAATTAATTATTTAATGTTATAGTAACATTATATTTCTCTCGTCACAGTGTGTCTTATTTTATTTGTTTTTCGTACTGTCACCAGTCAGTGTCCCTGATCACCGCCACACCAGTTATATGATGATGCTGTACTGCACTGGTGACAGTACAGAATGTAAAAAAAAAAATTGTGATTTTTTATTTTTTTTTACATTTCTTCATTTTCCAAAAAATTATGACAAAATATTACAACTTCAAAGGACCCACAATACCTCTTCCTAAATACCTTGGACTGTCTACTTTCCAAAAAAGGGTCATTTAGTCGATATTTGTACTGTCTTTGCATTTTAGGGCCTTGAGAAATGAGGCCATCAGTACATCAGGAATTATCAATTTTCAGATACTGTATATACAGTGGGGACGGAAAGTAATCAGACCCCCTTAAATTTTTCACTCTTTGTTATATTGCAGCCATTTGCTTAAATCATTTAAGTTCATTTTTTTCCTCATTAATGTACACACAGCACCCCATATTGACAGAAAAACACAAAATTGTTGACATTTTTGCAGATTTATTAAAAAAGAAAAACTGAAATATCACATGGTCCTAAGTATTCAGACCCTTTGCTCAGTATTTAGTAGAAGCACCCTTTTGATTTTTTTTTGTATTTCAAGTTTGAGCACCCCCTGTTGGCGCTGGACACTATATTGCATGATGCACAACTATGAAGATCACTCTGGACATTCAATGTAACATTGTATCATTTGGCAATTTTTGCTTTTATGTTATTGAGTTTTTAGCCATCTATTTATTTATATGAATCATGGTTCATTGAACTATAATAATTTCCGGGCCATTATCTACCACTAGAGGATTGTTGCATGGAGGAGATCCTGCTGCACACTTCACATTCACCACTCTTCTGAACAAATGATTTTTAAACTCAGCTGCTATCCACACAACTTAATTGTCTGGTATCACTCAGCCTCGGTTCACACCAGAGGCGGCACGACTTGCAGGTCGCCTGCACACGACTGCCGGGGCGACTTGCAAGACGACTTCTGTATAGAAGTCTATGCAAGTCGCCCCCAAAGTAGTACAGGAACCTTTCTTCTAAGTCGGAGCGACTTGCGTCGCTCCGATTAGAACGGTTCCATTGTACAGAACGGGAGGCGACTTGTCAGGCGGCTAGGTCGCCTGACAAGTCGCCCCCGTGTGAACCGAGCCTAAGGAAGCATTAAAGCTGTTTTTTTGTTGCACTGAGTCACCTTTATTGGATTGTATTATTTTAAGTTTGAGCACCCCCTGCTGGACACTATATTGCATGATGCACAACTATGAAGATCACTTGGGACATTGTATCATTTGGCAATTTTTGCTTTTATGTTATTTAGTTTTTAGCCATCTATTTATTTATATGAATCATGGTTCACTGAACTATAATAATTTCCGGATATTTATTCACAGCACTTTGTATTGGCATTTAATGTCTCAGCGGCAATCGCTATCTTATTGAAAAAGAATACTTTGTTATTTTTCAATTTTTTTAATTTTATTGTAGATTTCACCATAGTTTTATTTTTATTTAAGCTGAGAGATACATATGTATAGTTTTTTTGGTGGGCTCCACCCTTTATTTATTAATATTTTTTTCTATTATGCACATACTGCCTGCACGTCCACATAGTGCTATATCCCCCATGGTGGTTTAGATCACCCCCCTATACCTCAGTAAAGACAAGAGTTGATACCCAGTACACCTAGATAGTATAATTTATTGTAGTATTAGCGCAACACCATCCCCATTTGTCAGTTGTTAGTCACACCAGGGTTTAAGGCTGGACCCCATTCGGTGCAAGCTGCTTTTCCCTATCTAAAACCACCTATAACACCACTGCTTGGTAGCGCAGGAATAATACTCCCTATATTTATTGCATGCCCACTCCTTACTATGGCATACTAAGCACACCATTTTTTTCTGCTTTATCCAGCTTATGATCTTGGCAGCAAAGGCATCCAGAGCGTCTCTGCTTGGCGTTACGTGCGTCTCTGTGCCTTTAAGGAGGGGTGGGCTCCCTTCAGGCACATTTGCCCCTAATCTATCCACTGCTATATGTGCCCCTATTTAGGAGACTCTAAAAATTATAGAGTTGTGAGTGCAGTATACAGAGGAGCCTTGACATGGATACTGCAGCTTATGCATATAATTGTAAATGTGTGCAAACAAAACCCTCTGATTTTAATGTAAATTGTTAGAGAGGATCAATTTGGTTGTTTTGCAGACTGGCTGGTAAGTATGCTGGGAAATCTTTTGTTTGTTTGTGATGTGCATTGCCCTTCCATGTGCACCTTACTGCAAAGGCTAGTTATAGTTTGGGGTGGTTGCCACTTTTTTGATCTTGCACACAGACCCACTGATTTCATAAAACCCCCCTGGTCAGTTCTCCCTATCTACTCAAACACACTGACAAATGGCTTGGAATTTCTAGTGAGATGGCTGGCATATAAGAGAACCTCCATCATTGGCCTTCTAAGCTACCTGAAGTAAGTTCAAAAGTAGGAAGTGGAAATTAGTAGTTTGTTGCTTTGGTTGCTTTGAATTGCTAATGGGTTGGGTTTGCCTCAGACCCATGTTGTACCCAAACCTCACTCCTAGTTAAGGGTTGGTGGGAAGGCTTAGTTAAGGGGTTTAAAGGTTATATTAAGTTTTTTTTAGCTGAGGGGTAGAGGAGAGTTAAGTTTGAGGGGCAGCCTAATGCTGCGTACACACGATCGCACATTCCTACAACAAAGTCCATGTTTTTTTTTCCGACGGATGTTGGCTCAAACTTGTCTTGCATACACACAGTCACACAAAGTTGGTTGGAATTTGCGAACGTCAAGAATGCGGTGACATACAACACGTATGACGGCACTAGAAAGAGGAAGTTAAATACCAAGTGCACCACCCTTTGGGCTCCTTCCACTAATCTTGTGTTAGTAGAAGTTTGGTGACAGACGATTCGCGCTTTTCAGCCTCCTACTTTTCCGATCGTTACTGCTCTTCAGTTTGTGCTTGTGGGTTCGTATTTCTATTACGTATTTGATTTTCAGTGCGTTCTTGTCCACTCGTATCTGATTTTCAGCTCCGGCCTTTGTTTATCAGTGCTTTCTGTTAGTTTGTTCTGACCAGCCGACCGTTTTGAAGCCATGAGGACCCTCACCCTGGACCAGAGGGTTTATAACTACCATCTGGCCAGAGTCAGAAGAGTGGTGGAGAACCCTTTTGGGATAATGGCCAGCCGGTTCCGCCTATTCCTTACACCAATCAACATGGCAGAATATAAACCTAACAATATAATCCTTGCATGCTGCATTCTACACAACTATTTAAGGAGAAATTCAATGACCTATGTGGCCTCAGTTGGGCCTGAGCCTGGACTTCAACAAGAAACCCTGATGGTGCTTGAAGCTGGCCATCCTGGCTTGCCCCCCCCCCCCCAAAGCACCTGCGAAGTAAGTCAGAAGTATGTAGAGTACTTTGCAAGTGGGGGGCCATTGATATGCCAGAAAATGTTTAAGAAACATTTTATCCTAAATTTTTGAACTTAACTGAAACAAGATTTCCTTTGATTTACTGTCTGGGTTTCCTTTAACTGTCTGCTAGGTTCTCCAATGGGCTTTTCTTTTTGGACATTTTCTTCAATAGTGCAAATGTAATTTATTTGATACATGAGGTGACAATCTCTTCTTCAGCAAACTATTATTATGTTGTAGGTCTGCTACACACACCTTGTTTTTGTTGTTAATGTATATAATGCATTACTGAGAAAAATATCAATCATTTTCAGCACCATGAAGGAATTTTGGGGAGTCATGAAAATGGCGTGATTGTGGCAAATTATAAAACACTATGGGTGTTATTTACTAAAGGAAATTCCACTTTGCACTCCAAGTGCACTGCAAAAGTGCACTTGAAACTGCACTGAAAGTGGATTTGCCTTTAATAACTAACCCCCATTTTCACTGTAAAAACCAACTTACTACAAAAATTGCTATTGAGCATTGAAAGAAGAAGCCACACATTGTTGAGTAGAAAACATTTTGCTCAAAGCACATTCACATGTGCGTTAGAAAAGGGTTTTGGAACAAACCAACAACTTTGGTGTATAACTTTTTTTTTCACATTGTAAATATCCTTTTTTTGGTTAAACAGGCATGTTTCAAAGCATAACATACACAACTCAAGAACTTACAAAGTTCAACTTTGACAAAGTGAAGACAATATCAGACATAAGTATGTCCAAACTGTGTTGATATTACCTTAATTTGATGGGGTGATTTCACCCCTGTAAAAGCCAAATCTTGAAGATGCACACAAATTGCGATTCAAACTGGGAATTTCCTTCCTGATCCCATGCCTAATGTCAACATGTTCTAGCTCCCATCATGGGGGATCAATAGATGTGTTTTGGGGGTGCAATCCCTTCCTCTCACCTAATTGAGTTGCGAGGAAGGGGTTGCACCTACAAAACGCGTGCATTGATATCCTGTGATGGCAGATAGTACATGTTGACACACCGTGTGCATATTTAAAATTTGGCTTTTAAAATACTTTATAAATTTGTTTTCAAAGCAAAAATACAAGATAAAACAGTGCAAATGTTGTGTGTTTTATATTCTGCCTAAAACATCAATGATGTTCTTCATTTTTCGTTGAACATCATTGATGTTTTCTTTTATATTTTCTAAATCACGATTGCACCCCATTCTCTCCCCGATGAGGATCTGAGCACTTTCATGGTGAAATGATCTTCTTCCTTCACAACATCCACATCACCTAAAAGAAAAAAAAACACACCATGTGTTATAAATATGCAGGCATCTCTTACCTGAAGCTGTGGTCTCAGACACTCACCTGTTGTGGTGACAATTTCGCCCACTTCATAAACCTCTCCCTGCTCATCCTCTGCTTGTGGTTTTGGGAATTCCCCTTCTTTAGGAGGTGTGGGGTCCCTGGTGTCCTCTGATGTCCTAAGTCTTTTCAGCCCTTTGTGAATAAAAAATAGGTATACTTAGCAAACAGATATTGGAGGGCAGAAATAGGAATATGAAACATTGCTTAGAATTGTCGTACAATTGTTTGTTTTGGCAGAGTTCCAAGCTGAAGAACATTTTGTTTCCTTTCTAAAGCTGGAATACTTCCCTTTTTTGTTAAAGTATCACACACATATAGAGACCCCTAGTATCCACTGGAGCACCCGTGTGGGACACCCTAAAAAGTTTGATTCTGGTGTCCTACACTAGTGCTCCTGCATCCAGATGTGTAAACAGATGCTGAGTGTCCTCTCCTTACACTGAATCAAGTTTGCATTTCATTCTAGTTACAAACCCATCTAGACAACAAACTTAATTTAATACAAATAGGCCTGAACAAATGTAGTTAACCTGTATCTGCCAAAAACATCTTATAAGTGGGCGAAAAAACAATGTTTCCTACGACCGATTACTGTGCCCATGAACATGAAAGTTGCCATTTTAAACTGTACAACAGTAAAGAAAAGCACATGGAGCAGCATGCAAGTAATAATAATAATAGGAACACAGGACAAATGCTTACTTTTTAGAAGCAGTTTCCTGATCTTTCTTTACTGATCGTGCTCCCTCAATTTGAGGTCTGACCATTGTTTCCTCAATTGATCCTTGGATCGCCATACCCCAAAATTCCTGTGCAGACTCTGCACAACTTTAGGCATGATCTTGGCCTTTCTCACATTTGGGTTTGGGTACGGTCCATACTTCCTATCATAGTCGGCCCTCTTGAAGATGTCCACCGTCTCCACCATCTCTATAAAGACCATAATTGAGGCCTTCAATCTCCTCCGGGATCGAGAGGTTCGTGGCTCCGGCCTTTCGTCTTTGCTGCTCTCCTCTGCATCCAGCTGTTGTCTCTCCACCATGTGCTCTCCCTCTGCACCAAAAGACAAGGGGCGGGGAATAGACTAGAAAGAAGAAAAGGAGAAACTGCTTGAATTTGTGAAGCCGGTGATCCCCACGGCAGACATCAAGTATTTAACGTCTAAAATTGGTGGCATGAGGAGCACTTATAATAAGGAGCGCAAGAAGGTCCAGGATTCCCTGAGATCAGGAGCTGCAGCTGATGACATTTATGTACCCAGGCGGAGGTACTATGACAGACTGCATTTTCTGTCAGACCAGAGGGAACCCAGGCCAACACTCTCCAGTCTTCCTTCAAGGCTTCCTTCCCCCCCAGCTGAGGCTTCCGACGACCAACCTGGGCCTTTCAGGCAGCAACATGTGGATGAGCCCAGCTTGAGTCAGGTATAGCATTCTTAAAAATATTTCTGGTTTCCAAATTAATGATGTTAAATATATGTTAGTTTTGATAACTAATTTCTGATTTCACAAAGTGTTTTACATATCAATAGACAGTAGTGGCCACAAATGATTGGGACAAGACTGAAAAATGCTTGGGTCAGAATAATAGTCTTTTCTATTTATTAACATTCAATTTGCAACAGTCATGAGCTCAAAATTGTGTGTGATTGATGAACCAAGAACTAAAACTATGTCCCTTTTTCATACACAGGAAAGTTTCAGCCAGGAGGAGTCCATGGAAAGTGGAAGCCAGGAGGTGGCAGGGGTAAGTGGCAGCCAAGAGGTGGCCAGGCCCAGTAGCCTGCCCGAATCCCAGGTCCCTCCCCTCGGCCCTCCACAAAAAAGTGCCAGGAAGAGGAGTAACCTGGAGGAGGCAGCACTTGGCCTATTTCTGAAGGCTACTGCGGCCCTCAGAAACCCCCCCGTTTTCAAGAGGACTATGCCTACATGACAGCCTGCAAAATGCTGGAAATGGAGGCGGGCCAACGCCTCTTTTGTAAGGAAGTGATCTTGCAAGCCCTAAATAAGGGGTTAAGGGGCAGAACTCACAAGCCAAAGCCACGTTTGTGAGTTGAACCATGGTCCTCCTCCTCCTTCTCCACCTCCTGCCACAACTCCAACGCCAGAGCCAAAGCCTGAAAGGAAGCGTGTAAGGAAGACCAGAGAGTGATGGCCTGGGTTCAGTCTGGTCTGACAAAAGATGCAAGCTGTTGTATGACCATAGCCTGAGGACAGATATGTCATCTGCTGCTGTTCCTGATCTCTTGTAGTCCTGGACCAGATTGTGCTCACTATTATATGGACTCCTCAGGCCACCAATTTTGGCTGGCAAATAGTTGATGTGTGCCCTGGGGTACAAAGGCTTTGCCAATTTCAGCAGTTTCTCCAGCGTAACCTTCCTCTTTATTTTGTTATGACCCAGAATAAATGACTATTTATTTTTCAGAAATACATGCCTATGTGTTTTACTTCAAAAAGGACAGTTTGTTTGTGAGTAGGCAGGTACATTTCCTAAATAAAATGTCAAATTAACAAGGGACACCAACACCAACCAACCTCCTTGAGGTTAAAAAAAATACAAGATAATAATGGTGTTGTGGTAACTTGACACACAAAACGAGAAATAATATTATGGAGAGCACTAGAAAAAAAAATGTAGATCTTGATAAAAAAAAAGAAACAAAAATAATAAACATTATTGTGGAGATCTGACGAAAAAATAAAATATTATTCATGAGATCACAAGAAATAATAAAGAAATCAGTTTGTGAGAACTCTGTGTGAATATGAGCAGCAAAACAACTTCATTCATCTAGCATTCTAAAGAAGAAGAGAATGCGCTGCATTAAACTATTTAAAATATTGCAGTGTGACAAATATGCTATCTCCATTACGAACGCTAGTTTTACCAGACCAAGCGCTTCCGTCTTGTAATTTATTCTGAGCATGCTTGGCACTTTGTGCGTCGGACTTGTTTACACGTGATCGGAATTTACGTGAACGGATTTTGATGTCGGAAAATTTGAGAACCAGATCCCAAATTCCGATGGAAATTGTCCGATGGAGCCTACACACGGTCGGAATTTCCGACAAAAGGCTCACATCGAACATTTTCCGTGGGAAAATCCGACCGTATGTATGGGGCATTAGGATGAGGTTTGATCAGGGATGGAGGCACTTGTACTGATTCAACTTCAGGTAAAAAAAAATAAAAGCATAAAAGAAATTGGTTAGTTAAAAATAGCCAAAGTAAATCAAGAATCTTTTCATGTGTTTTAAAGAATTTCATGAAATAACTGCAACTTCTATTTATGAATGGATAGTATAAGGATAATGACGTACAGAAAGACAGAATGTTCTCTATTCTCATCATCTTCAGGTAAACATTTTAAAGCACCCTCTAGCTACGACTTGGCCTGGTTTTTAGAGATTTTGTTGTACTTTTATTTTTACCTTTGCCACTTCTACGCTTGTAAACTGTTCTTTCTGCACAGCATTAATGCTAAAAATAAACAATGACATTCAAATAGTAAATAAATACATAAATAAAGAAGCCATACTGGCATAGAGATAACAAAAACACATTTTTATATAAGTTCTTTTTAGCAAATATTCCACTACAGATTGGTATTAATGGTGGTAAAAATATAAGCAGATCATTCACAAGAACATATTTGCATATCTGATGACTGAAATTAACAGCTCAGTTGGTTTTTCAGGTTCCTTTTCATTATTAAAATTAGTAAATCTGTGTATTAAAGCCTGTATGCCTGAAGTGGTGATAATATGTAATTTATGTTGCATTCTTTGTCCCAATGTGTCAATTTTCTGTTCTTTCTTGTCCTGTGAGGAAATCTCCCCAGTGCAATAAAAACCTGACAGATGGGGCTTTAGATATATGCAACTTTTCTCGCTAAATATAAAAGCAGACCTGCAGCCAAATGTAAAAAATTAATAGAACATTAAAAGATAAAAAATACAGTTTGTGTTGAAAAAATCACTTTCCGTCCAGAATTGCCCTCCACGGTACCTTGTTTCCATTACTAGATGTCCTGAGCCTGGAACCCAGCATTATTTAACTCAAGGTTTTTCAACTGGGATACCGTGGCAAAATTACATAAAGCCCTGTACAGTCTAGTCAGGGTTTTATTACCTCCCCCTATTTCCTTTCCAGGCTGTCCATATCCCGGCGGTTGAAATTACGCTAGGAGGGGGGATTTGGGGGCATTTGTACTAGGAGGGTAGATTGACCACTTGCCTACCAGGCCAATTCTGACATTCCTCTCCTACATGTAAAAGTCAAATTTTTTTTTCTAGAAAATGACACAGAACCCCCAAACATTATATATGTTTTTTTAGCAGAGACCCTAGAGAATAAAATGGCCGTCGTTGCAACTTTTTATCTCGCACAGTATTTGCGCAGCAATTTTTCAAACACATTTTTTTGGAAAAAACAAAACAGTAAAGTTAGCCTAATCATTTTGTATAATGTGAAAGATGATGTTACGCCGAGTAAATAGATACCTAACATGTCACTCTTCAAAATTACAAACGCTTGTGTAATGGCGTTAAACTTCTGTACTTAAAAAATCCCCATAGGCGACGCTTTAAACATTTTTACAGGTTACATGTTTTCAGCTACAGAGGAGGTCCTGGGCTAGAATTATTGCTCTCGCTCGAATGTGTGCGGCAGTACCTCACATGTGTGGTTTGAACGCCGTTTACATATGTGGGCGCGACTTACGCATGCGTTCGTTTCTGCAAGCGAGCACGTGGGGACAGGGGAGCTTTAGAAAATGTTTTTATTATTGTTAATTTTACTTTTATTTTTCTAGTTTGATGCTTTCTTTTTACATTTTTTTTTATTTCACTTTTATATCTATTACAAGGAATGTGAACATCCCTTGTAATAGGAATAGTGTGTGACAGGTCCTCATTACATTGAGATCCGGGGTCAATAAGTCCCTAGATCTCACCTGAAATAAAAAAAAAAAGATCCTGGCTTCACAGCCGAGGTGGCGGCATTTTTTCAAATGCAGAGGCCAGGCGTGACGTCATAACATTGTGCCCGGCCTCCGAACGATCATAGGGACTTTGGGGACCATTTGGCCTGCTGGAAATCTCTATGGTCGACATCTGCCACCGGTCTGTTCCTTCTCCGGTTCGCCCCCTAGCAGGGGAGAGCCGGGAGAAGCACTGGAGGGCGGCGGAAGGGGGGGACGTCCCCTCCCGCCACCTATAAGAACGATTAAGCGGCTGAACAGCTGCTATGATTGTTCTTATGGTGCAGGGAATCACCAGCTCTAAAAGAAGATATCTGAATGATGCCTGTAACTGCATTCATTCAGATATCACCGCTCAAATTTGACAACGTCATATGATGTTGGGCGGGCGGGAAGCGGTTAAGGAGGGGTTGTACTGGGGTGGGGATTGGGGGGTGGATTTGTGTTAGCAGGGGGATTTATAGCCTACAGACCACTTAACTCTGCCTTACAAACTATGTTTTTGTTTTTTTTTTTACATCAGGTGCAGTGCAGTAACAAGCGTGAAATTGCACGTTTTGCTGCCTTTTGCATATGTGCGAGAGTACCATTAATTCTTAATGGCACCCCCACACATCCACCAATTGCATGTATGTTTATGCCCACTGAAATACATGGTAACACAGTACCATGCAGCAATTTAAAAATCATGCCAGCACCTTTTTTGCCTGTTTCATGAGCATAGAGCAGCCTATTAAAGAACTCAACACGTGGGGACACGCGAAAAAAAAAAAGTGCTTACGCTCAGATGCACCTCCTTGTGTGAACTAGCACTCAGACAGGTGTGCCTCGGGATTGTGCACAATTCTAAAGGTTGCATTGACTGAAAGAAAGATTGAAAAACACTGATTTAACTCACTTTTCTCAGGTTGCCATGGACCCACCACTAACCTGTGACTGGACAGTGAAGTAGAAGCAGCACAGTGATTAATTTCTCTTAGGCCTCTTTCACTCGAACGATCCGTTCAGGTCCGCCTGTCAGTTTTTTAGGCGGACCTGAACGGATGCTCCATAAACCTCTATGGAGCGTCGGATGTCAGCGGTGACATGTCCGCTGACATCCGACCCGCTCCGATCCGAAAAAGTGTGACGGAGGAAAAACCTGCTTTTCCATCCGTCTGCGGATCGGGTGACGACGGACTCTACGGTCTGTCGTCATCCGATCCCCCATAGGGGAGAGCGGCGCTCTGACAGGTCCGTCACTGCACACTGTGCAGCTACAGACCTGTCATATGCCTGCTCAGCGGGGATCGACGGAGCGATCCCCCGCTGAGCAGAGCGGGCTCCGTACACGGACACATCCATGTGGAGGAGCCCTTACCGTTATTCTGCTTTCTATTCTCATCAGCATGCTGCTTGTGCTGCTTCTTCCTCTCGCACTCCAGCCCTGCTGTATAGGGACTGCAAGAGGTTGATACCATGTCAAATTCAGATACTTACACTGCCTGCACTTGACATTTTTTTTAGTGATGTATTAATGATTACATAGCTGCATCAAAGTGCAATGAAAGGCTCAGTTATGGCAATTTAAACAAGTGCCAAATCCAGTTAGTATTTGATGTACAAGTCCCATAAAGTAAACAAAAAACTTTTCTTTACCTTCCCTGTCTGAGCCAAATCTTCCTTTATTTGTGTCTCACATGCTCTGTCTTCCAGGTACTGTAACTTCAGCAACAGGGACAGTGCTGTCAATCCAGAACGCAATGGGCAGGGCCAGGTGTGGCCAGATGTTGCTTGAGAAGCTATAGGCTTGTAAATCAGCAGTAACAATGCTGATAGCCATGTCCCTTCACACATTTTTCATGTAGTGCAAGCAGGCACAGCATATATGCAGTGGCAACTCTGCTCTCAGTTCTGGAGCAAGGCAGTATCATGATGACCATACCATCAAAGAAAGCTACATTAGGTGGACTTTAATGGTAAGATTAAAGTGATACTAAAGTCTCGTTTTTTTGTTTTTTTTTTCATTTGAAAAAAAAAAACTAACATGTTGTTATACGTACCTGCTCTGTGCAGTGGTTTTGCACAGAGCAGCCCCAATCTTCCTCTTCTCAGGTCCCTCGCCAGAACTTCTGGCACCTCCCACCTGCCAAGTGCCCCCAATGCAAGCAGCTTGTTACAGGTGTGCCTGAGCCGAGCCACTGCTCTGTGTGTCCATTTGGACACGGAGCCATGACTCAGCCCCCACCTCTCTCCTTATTGGCGCTTTGACTTTGATTGACAGCAACAGGAGCCAATAGTGCCTTGCTGCTGTCTCAGCCAATGAGGAGAGTCCTGAACAGCCAAGACTTTTGTGTAAGATCGCTGGATCGAGATGGGGCTCAGATAAGTATTAGGGGGGCTGAGGGGGACTGCTGCACACAGAAGGTTTTTCATCCTAATTTATAGAATAAAAAAAACATCTGACTTTGGAAGCACTTTAACAGGTTATTATGTGCTGCACTGCATTTTTATATGGGAGACCATAGTTCTACTTTAACTTGTATCTTTTATATTTGCTTTGAGT
Source organism: Lithobates clamitans (assembly GCA_037952925.1). Taxonomy (NCBI): domain Eukaryota; kingdom Metazoa; phylum Chordata; class Amphibia; order Anura; family Ranidae; genus Lithobates; species Lithobates clamitans. The sequence goes on along the minus strand of JBBGZY010000377.1, from coordinate 1,511,853 downwards.
TCAGGTTGACTTGACTTGACTGGGAAACCAAAGTCTACACTTTTTCTGTTTTGAATTTCAAAAAGTAATTTCTTTCACTTGAAATTTGTCAGGAGCCAGCAGGACATTATACTATACTATCAGGCTGAACACAGTGACCAGCGATTCAACGGAGTTTAGAAATAACACTGTGAAGAAAAAAATATGGTCACAGTTAGAACTGTTGACTGGTCTAAAATTAATGACTTACATACTACCACACACTGGGCTTATTTTCTAGCATAGAAAAAATGCTATGAGCATCATTCTTCCACAGAAACTCTTCTCTCTAATAATAATACATCACAACTAGTCAAATCATAATTTTTTAAAGAAACAGTTTATAAAGAATATGTTACTAGTATAAATTATTATATGGATGTAGTGGTATGTTCACCACTTGGTTACTTAGCAATCCACCAATCACCCTGCTGCCAGACTCCCATCTATCAGTTAAGACAACAAACAGTCATTTGCACAGTTTTGTTACGTTTATTGCAGGACACAACTTGGATGAGAGAAGGGACGATATGAGATGCCCATAGCATTTAGCATATTGTAAGACATTATTCAGTGGCCTTGGCTTTGCACAACTGGATGCACACCTTACTTCCCCAGTCTCCTTCCTTTGAATAACTTCTCTACAGACTATTGCTCCTTCTTTTCTGGTACAAATCCTTCACTGCAAAACTACTGACATACTATTTCTTCACTTCCATTGGAACAAGAAAGAATCACTCTGAATAATTCCACCTTGCAGACCGTAATGGTATTGCCTCTGCGAATCAAGAACCAGAAGCCTACACCGCCTCTCCCCGATGGCTCAATGAAACAGACAGCCATAAAGTCTTTTGGAAGGTGTTACCAATGTGCTAACCAGACCAGAGGTATCAGGGTACCTCCCCCCATTGGCCTGACACATGGTAATAGGTGGACTACTGTTCCCAGTCAGTCCTTTACTGTCAATGCTGCGTTCCCCAGCCACAGCATTCTGCACTACTCTTGATAGCTTCTCTTTCCTTGTTCAGTTCACACTGACCTGTTGCTACTTGGCAGCTCTGTGTCCCCGGACACAGAACGCTGATCTACTCTCCGCCGCTTTACTGCTACTTCCTCAGATCTTGTCCGGCATACAAGTCCTGTGTTCCCCGCTCACAGCAGCTCGATACCTTTTCAGAGATGAAGATCTTTATCTAGGACTTCCTCCTAGCTGTTCCTCCATCCCTCCTCTGCGCTCGGTGCATCCCTGCACGGGGATGCCCAGAACAGCAACTCATTACACCATGTTATATATGCATATATAGTTGGACGGTTTCCAGAAACAGAACATTACTCCCAGTCCCTAGTATTAGTAAGAAGATTGTAAAGAGGGAGACATGGCTCTCTCAAAAGAATAATGGGATTTTGAAGGGAGATAATGTATCTATTTAACCACTTACCAACCGGCCCATAGCCGAATGACGGCTGCAGGGCGGTTGGATAACTCTGGGAGGGCGTACTATGACGTCCTCCCAGAATTCCCCTCTCGCGCGCCCCCTGGGGCGCGCACCCGAACACATCCCTGACCGCCAGGTCCGGAGGACCCAGCGCATCACGGATCCCGGTAAATGGCCGCTGATCGCGGCCGTTTACCATGTGATCGCGCCGTCAAATGACGGCGCGATCACATGTAAACAGACCGGCGTCATCTGATGACGCCGGTTCCTCTCCTCCCCTCCTGTGTACCGATCGGTACACAGTGAGCGGGGAGGGGGATGGATGGATGTCTGCAGCGCTGTGGGCTGTATGTGTAGTGCCCATAGCGCTGCACAGAGACATCCATCCATCCATCCATCCATGCTCAGCCATCCCCACTACACTGCAATGCTGTGCAATACTCTGCAATACCCCCACAATACTCTGCAATGCTGTGCAATACTCTGCAATACCCCCACAATACTCTGCAATGCTGTGCAATACTCTGCAATACCCCCACAATACTCTGCAATGCTGTGCAATACTCTGCAATACCCCCACAATACTCTGCAATACCCCCACAATACTCTGCAATGCTGTGCAATACTCTGCAATGCCCCCACAATACTCTGCAATGCTGTGCAATACTCTGCAATGCCCCCACAATACTCTGCAATGCTGTGCAATACTCTGCAATGCCCCCACAATACTCTGCAATGCTGTGCAATACTCTGCAATGCCCCCACAATACTCTGCAATGCCCCCGCCATACTCTGCAATGCCCCCGCCATACTCTGCAATGCCCCCGCCATACTCTGCCATGCCCCCGCAATACTCTGCAATGCCCCCGCAATACTCTGCAATGCCCCCGCCATACTCTGCCATGCCTCCGCCATACTCTGCCATGCCCCCGCCATACCCCGCCATACTCCGCCATACCCCGCAATACCCCGCCATACCCCGCCATACTCCGCAATACCCCGCCATACTCCGCCATACTCCGCCATACCACACCATACTCCGCAATACCCCGCCATACTCCGCAATACCCCGCCATACTACGCAATACCCCGCCATACCCTGCCATACCCTGCCATACCCTGCCATACCCCGCCATACCCTGCCATGCTGAGCCATGCTCAGCTGTACTCGCCCTCTGTATGTGGCCAGGCTGTGGAAGTCTCACACATGTGGTATTGCCGTACTCAGGAGGAGCAGGAGAATCTATTTTGGGGTGTCATTTTTGGTATGTACATGTTAAGTGGTAGAAATATTGTATAAATGGACAACTTTGTGTTAAAAAAAAAAAAAGCAATTTAACCACTTCCCGCCCGCCGGCCGTCATACAACATCCTTGAATTTGTGCGGAGATATCTGAATGATGGTTGCAGTTACAGACATCATTCAGATATCAGCTTTTTCAGCCGGCGATTCCCTACACCATAAGAATGATCATAGCAGCTGTTCCACTGCTTGATCGTTCTTACGGGAGGCGAGAGGGGATGTCCCCCCCCCTCCCGCGCTTCTACCGACTCACCGCTACGATCGAAGCCAGGATCGTTTTTTTATTTTTTTTATTTCAGGCTTCACAGCCTAGAGGTGAGATGTGGGGTCTTATTGACCCCATATCTCACTGTAAAGAGGACCTGTCATGCCATATTCCTAATACAAGGATGTTTATATTCCTTGTAATAGGAATAAAAGTGGTCAAATTTTTTTTTTTTTTTTGGAAAAAAGCATCAAACTAAAATAAATAAAGTAAAATGAACAATAAAAAAAAAAAATATTTTTTAAAGCGCCCCTGTCCCTGTGTACTCGCATGCAGAAGTGAACGCGTATTCTCTAGGGTCTTTGCTAAAAAACATATATAATGTTTTGGGGTTCTATGTAATTTTCTAGCAAATAAATGATGATTTTTACATGTAGGAGAGAAATGTCAGAATTGGCCTGGGTGCTCCAGAACGCCTGAAGGTGCTCCCCTGCATGTTGGGCCTCTGTATGTGGTCACGCTGTGTAAAAGTCTCACACATGTGGTATCGCCGTACTCGGGAGTAATAGTAGAATGTGTTTTGGGGTGTAATTTGTGGTATGCATATGCTGTGTGTGAGAAATAACCTGCTAATATGACAATTTTGTGGGGAAAAAAAAAAGTAAAAAAAAACCTTGATTTTGCAAAGCATTGTGGGAAAAAATGACAACTTCAAAAAACTCACCATGCATCTTTCTAAATACCTTGGAATGTCTTCTTTCCAAAAAGGGGTCATTTGGGGGGTATTTGTACTTTTCTGGAATGTTAGGGTCTCAAGAAATTAGATAGGCCGTCAGTAATTCAGGTGTGATCAATTTTCAGATATTCGCACCATAGCTTTTGGACTCTATAACTTTCACAAAGACCAAATAATATCCACCTATTTGGGTTATTTTGACCAAAGATATGTAGCGGTATAAATTTTGGCCAAAATATATGAAGAAAAATTACTAATTTGCAAAATATTATAACAGAAATGAAGAAAAATGTATTTTTTTACAGATTTTTCGGTCTTTTTTCTTTTACGGCGCAAAGAATAGAAGAACCCAGCGGTGATTAAATACCACCAAAAGAAAGCTCCATTTGTGTGAAAAAAAGGACAAAAATTTCATATAGATACAGTGTTGCATGACTGAGTAATTGTCATTCAAAATGTGAGAGCACCAAAAGCTGAAAATTGGTCTGGTTAGGAAGGGGGTTTAAGTGCCCAGTTGTCAAGTGGTTAAAGGTGAGCAACACCGACAACGGTTAATATAAAAAATATAAATTTTATTGAGACAAACAGATAAAAGACAATACAGTATAATTACAATCAAAATACATATTGTAATCTTAAATTACAACATGGTGTATGAAATCAATTTGGGTAGGTATGCAGGAGCAGCCAACATGTTTCGCTTATCGCTTCATCAGATCACTACATGCATTACTGATTTCATCTGGTCTAATAAAAGAAAGTGAACCACTAAACCGCACTAGACCTGTGGTAAGCAGAGTATTCCTCTCAAGGGAGCAGTGCTCTGGTTCCACTTGTATGTTACATTAGTTGCAGGGATGTGCAGTTAGAATGTATAGAGTGTGCAAATGTATATGTGTCATTTTGTACTTTTATACAATGTTATCCCTTCCAAGTTTGTTTCCTTATTCCCCATCCAACTAAATTGATATGAGATGCCTTTCCTACTTAGTTAAGGAGGTATTTTGCAAATTTATTTTCCTACAACTGAGGACAGTTGTGATTTTAGTGGGGGGGGGGGGGGGTAAATGTAGCACCCTCTACCTGAAGGTAGGTGCTAGACTAGTATTTTTCTATAGCTCAGAGTCCAAGTACAGGTAAATGTATCCAGACCTGTGCTTTAGGCTGGGCCTAGTTGTGTTATATTATTATATTGTGTTATATTGTTGAAAAGAATGATAATCCTTTGATGAAGATTGCCACAGTGCTCTGAGATCAAGATGCGTGTGTCGACACACGCATCTTGATCTCAGACCGCTGTGGCAATCTTCACACCGCTGTCTTACCATTTCCACAGGATGACCTTATCGCAACTAATCCACCTGTAGTTATCTTTCCATTGGAAATCCTGGAGCTTACTGAGTAGCTGTTTTGTATCTCTTAGGTAACCAGGTAGATTAGTTGCTAAGGGTTGCAGCTGGGAGTCTACCCACTCACCCAATCGTTTGTTAAGTGAACCTATGCCGGCAACAATAGGTCAGCCTGTATGAGGGTAAAGTCCTTTATGGACTTTGGGTAAGTGGTGGAATGTCAGCATGACAGGATGTCCTGGAATGAACAGCTCTTTACCTTTATGAGAAAAAATACTCTGAAGAAGAGCAGAAAGTTTATTTTTAAAGGGTAATGTGGGATTGGATGGAAGTAGTTGGTATGTGTGTGTGTCGGATAATTGGCGCAAGGCCTCTTGTTTGTACGTTTCAGTGTCTAACACAACTACATTTCCACCCTTGTCTGCATTCCTAATAACGATATTATCATCTGATGTTAGCGCTTTGAGCGCTGATCTTTCATTCTGGGTTAAATTATCAATGACAGGTCTCTTATGGCAACTGCGAGCCAGGCGAGTCAAATCTCTCTCCACCATTTTTTGAAACAAATCTAAATCTTTCCCCCTAGATGCCACTGGGTAAAAGTCAGATCTAAATTTGAACAAAAATGTATCTTGCACGTCAGTGGGATCAATGGGGGATAGATTTGATTCTTCAGCTAGTTCAATCAGATTGTTTAATGCACAAACTTCAGTAAATATTGTAGGTGAAGGGGGAGACTCACCTATGTTGCCGACACCCGAAGAGACTTCCTTGTTCTCCAAAGAAGTATCAAAAAAATGTTTTCTAAGAGTTAAAATACGGGAGAATCTGTTAACATCCAGAATAGTACTAAACAGATCGAAATGTCTATTGGGGCAAAAATTCAAACCCTTAGCCAAAAGGAAATTTTTCAGGAGTCCTCATCTGTTGCATGTGTCCATCCTCAGCACGGGGGTAGAGAGCAGTGTAGAGCCGTCCAGCAGCTGTAAAGCGTTCCCATGCGTGTTGGAAAGAGGAGGCAGCAGGGAAGCCTGTATTCACTGCGGGACACACAAGGCTGATGGTGTCAGTGTAGAGAAGGGGGTGGTAACGCGTTTCGGAGCATGTGCGGCTCCTTCGTCAGACCTACGCCCACACTCCTCAAGCTGGCTTATAAATGGTGAGGGGGAGGAGCAAGGGGAGGAGTGTGGGCAGATACTAAATACACAATAATAAGGGAAGTGACAGATGTATTATAAGGACGGCCAAGATGACCGTGCACTCGCAAAATGGATTATTAACGTCAGTGCTATATACAATGAAGTCCTGAAGGAATTTGACACAGGGGTACAGGGCACAGATGGCAGTGGTTAAATTAACAATAATAAATAAATAAATATATAAACATAAGGTTGACATTGAATTAATATACAGGTGTGTTACATGGTCAGCCGGGTGTCTATATGAATGTGTTATAAAGGCGGCCGGGCGTTTGTACACATGCAAATAGGGTCGTAAGTCTAATGTTGAGTTGACAATGAATAAATCTACAGCCGTGTTACAAGGGCGGCCAGGCGTATATACACATGTGTTACCGGGGCAGCCAGGAATCTATGTGCACGTGTTACAAAGGCAGCCGGGCGTTTGTACACATGCAAATAAGGTAGTAAGTGTAATGTTGAATTAACAATGAATAAATAATAAATAAATATGTAGCCGTGTTACAAGGGCAGCCGGGGAGCTATACACCTGTGTTACAGGGGCGTCCAGGCATCTGTACACATGCAAATAAAGTAATAAATCTATTGTAAGGGGACAAAAAAAAAAAAGGAATAAGCGACTACTAATTATGTCTGTAACAATGATAAAACAGTGATGAATATTACTTTACTATGAATAAGTGTATAGGTGTGTTACAAGGGCGTCTATACACTAAGGACAGATAGAGGAAAATAGTGGATGCTTATACAAGTTGTACGAATTGTGCAGATTATGCCTGTAGCAATAATCTCACGGTGAGAGGTATTACTCAACTGTGTACTAGAATATAGAAGTGTTACAGGGGCGCTGGGCGTCTATAAACTACAGAAGGATAATAGGATGTGGTGGATACTTATACAAATAGTGCAGATTATGCCTGTAGCAATACTCTGATGATAATAGATAATAATAGACTGTAGATAAGTATGCGAGTGTGTTACAGGGGCGGCCGGGCATTTACACACCCGCAAATAAGGTCACAAATTTACTATAAGGAATTAACTTATAGAAATAGGTAATAAGATGTAATGGATGCTGTACAAATAGTATTTGATTGTGACAGATGGCAGATATGTACATGTATAACAGGCAAACACCATGACGTATGGATATGATAATAAGGAGGGATGAATGATAAATGAACCATAATATTACAGTCTGTATGTTAAATGTGGTATCATCTAGAGTAAGGTGCTAATTTCCAATTCTTCATTGATACCTCCAGGCGAAAGTACGTCAAGAGCGTATATCCAATAAGTCTCCCGTTGGCAGAGATGTTTAATTCTCTCTGCCGCAGGAAGAGTGGCTGGTATGGATTCGATGATCCATACTTTTAGGCCTATGGTAGATTTAGGGTGATGTTGGGTGAAATGTCGTGGGACGCTATGATGGTCTTTACCGGCCTCGATGAATCGGCGGTGCTCTCCAAAACGCTGGCATAGGGGGCGTATAGTTTGACCTACATAGTGGAGGCCGCAGGGGCAGGTCAGGCAGTATACTACATGGTCTGTAGAACAGGTGTAGAATTCTGAAATTTTGTATGTTTTATTTTTAATCGTGAATGTTTTTTGACCATGTTGTACAAAACTGCATGTAAGGCAAAGGGGTTTGCGGCATTGATACATCCCAATCATAAAAAAGAGTTGGAGTGAAGATGACGTATTTGTTTTCTTTTTGAGTTTGCTTGGGGCAATCTTTCCCTTAATGTTAGGTGCTTTCCTATATGAAAATTTAGGTTTATTTGATATACTGTCTTTGAGATGGGGATCCTGCAGTAGTATTGGCCAATGTTTATGAACTATGTGTTCCATATTTTTGTATTTGTTATGAAATTGAGTCGTGAACCGAATGTCCTTTGATGAATTCATTTTATGGGTATGAGTATCAGGATTGATGTATGTGGTGTAGGCTTGTTCGATGAGTGAAGGAGGGTAGCCTTTTTCAATGAATTTTTGTTTGAGATTTATGCTTTGTGTCTGATAGTCTGACTGCATGGTGCAATTATGTCTGAGACGGCAGAATTGACTTTTTGGAATGTTTTTTATCCAACGAGGGTGATGGCAACTATTGAAGTGCAGGTAGAAATTCCCAGCAGTGGGTTTGCAATAATTTTTTGCATGGATGTGACCAGTATCATGAAATAGATCAAGGTCTAAGAATGCTAGATGTGTTTTATCGTGAACAGATGTAAAGGATAGGCCCATGTTGTTAATTATTACAATGGGAAACAAAAGATTCAATATCATCGGTATTACCGTCCCAGATAATAATGATGTCATCAATATAACGACCGTAAAATATCATTTTGGCCATAAAAGGGTTATTTGCCCATATGTATCGCGTTTCCCAAAGACCCATAGTTAAGTTAGCATATGAAGGTGCAAAATTGGTGCCCATGGCAGTGCCATGGGTTTGAAGGTAGTAATGGTCTTCAAATATGAAATAATTGTGAGTCAGGCAGAAGAATGTGGCATCTAGAATGAATTTAACTTGGTTTGGATGAATAGATGGGTCTTCTGACAGAAAGTGCTGTATGGCCTGCATGCCGACATTATAGGGGATGGATGTGTATAATGATTGGACATCCAGTGAGAGCCAGATGTAGTTGGGCTCCCATTGGTATGGACCTAATAATTCAAGCAGGTGTATTCCATCTTTGATATGGGATTGTAAATTGGAAACAAAAGGTTGTAGAAAAAGGTCTACATACTGGGAAAAACCACTAGTAATACTGTTCATAGAGGCAACTATGGGTCTGCCAGGGGGGTTGGTAGTGCTTTTATGTACTTTAGGTAAATGATAGAAATACGGAGTTTGATGATATTTTTTAACCAAGAATGAAGCTTCGTTTTTGGTAATTACATTATCATTGGTGGCTTGGTTAACTAAAATTGTAGCATCAATAGTGAAACTAGGTAAGGGGTCCTCCTGCAATTTTGTACAGGTTTGTGAGTCTCCGAGTAGTCTAATGGCCTCTTTGATGTAGTCTACCCGGTTTTGCAACACAATGCTACCGCCCTTATCTGCTGATTTAATGATAACATTCTCATTGGTTTTCAATAAATCGAGGGCTAATCTTTCTGGGTATGTTAAATTGTGATTTTTATAGGGGTTGTGTTGCTGTTGGCACATCATCAATAATTCAGAGTATACCATGCGGTAAAATGTTTCAAGGCATGGGCCTTTAGATTGTGTGGGATAAAAATTAGACAGGGGACGAAGATTGGTGTGTTTAACTGCAGGAGAACAATTTAGATGTTGGGTATATAAAAGGGCATCTGATTCAGGATTATCAGGGTTAAGGAGCGGTCCAGTTCCTTCGTGATACAATTCTTCTAATATATCCAAGGCTATTTTTTCATCTAGGATGTTGCTATAGGCTGAAGAGGGGGAGGTTGTGTCAATTGAAATGATAGATGTATCTTTAGCTGCTTTTATATTATAAAATCTTTTGAGGGTAAGGTCTCGGATAAACTTGTTCAAATCTTTGAACAACTGGAAGGCGTTAGGCAAATTAGTTGGTGCGAAAGTTAGTCCTCGTGTGAGTAAGATACTTTCCTGTGTTGTGAGTGTGTGTGAAGATAAGTTGAAAATCTTCACCGTAGGCGTTGTTTTCTGCTGTGTGGGCTTGAGTTTATGTTTTCCTCCTCGTCCCCTACAACCTCTTCGGTGTATTTTCTTTTTGACGGCCTGGTGGGGAAGAGGCTGGGCCCTAAAAAAGAGACCGCAGGTAGTGCTGCGTCTGAAGTAAGTTGAGCACCAGTTACAGTGGAATAGTCAATGGTGCCCCTGGAGCTGGGAGTGGATGGAATAGTGGAATTGCTGGAGGTAGGGTTATGAGATGTATGTGACATACTCGTATGGAAATTTGGTATAGTCTGGTGTGAGTTAGATGGGGAGACTGTACTATTTGATTCTAGTGTGGTAGATGTATTTCTTGCAGGTTGGTTATGGCTGGTATTACTATTCTGTTTAGTAATTGGAACTTTGCGGGTGTCAGTAGTATTAGATACTCCACTGATGCCTGTGGTGGTGTTATTCCTTCTGGATACACTACTTGTATCTATAGTAGTGGTATTGTTCTGGTTGTTATTGGAGGGTCTAGGTCTATCGATGGTGGGTTGTTCCTGGCGATTAGAGGTAATAGTGACCACCCAGGGGTCAATATGCAATAATGAGGGTATACTGTTCTCGTTTTTGCGTTTCCACGTAAAAACTTTATTATGATTATAATCATCTATATCTCTTTTGAATTTCCTTAGTTTGGTACGAATGAGGATGTCCTCTTGATGTTTGGTGTTTTGTTTGAGGGTGTTGAGCCATCTGTCAGGAAGTGTATTGGTGAGCTTTAAAATATCGTCAGAGAGGATTTGTGCTAAATGTACTGCTGCGTCATATTTAATAGTTCTCTGTTCGATAAAAATACTGATCCACTTTTGTGTACAGAATTCAGCAATTGAAAGCCATTCCTTTTCGTGTGGTTGGTCTAGAAATGAACAGTCCTTTAATATGCGTAGGCCTCGGGGTGAAATATGCGTGGAATGGTATTTTTCTAAAAAGTACCTATCCCACCATTGTGTATTGGCAGAGGTGCATGCCCGTTCAAATCTTTTGAATAATATACATAGATCATTATATTTGGGATGAATAAAGTTGTTGGTGGGTGTAAATAGTGTGCTTGGAAGCACTGGGTACAAAGTGTCCAATATAGAGTATTTTAAGGTTTCTATTTCCTTCAAGAGTTCCATGATATGCAGACAAAAAAAAAACAAAACAGGGAGTGATAGTGAGAAAGGAAGATTAGTGGAGAGGGGGTAGGGGAAGGGTTTGGGCTGATGAGGAAGCAGAGGGAGGGGGTCAAATGGTAGGAAAAGGAGCACACAAGACACAGTCACTGTTCAATCAGTTGTACTGTCCATGGGTCTCCTTGATGATAGCAAGGTAAATCCTGTTAGTCTATGAAGAAAGAACCTTGATATAACGGTGATGTCGACCAAGCTTGTTCCAGCCTAAGCAGCAGCCAAGAAGCTTCAATGAGGTATAAAACAGAGAGGTGATAAAGGCGCTCTGGTGGAGGTGGGTAGCTGGTTAGAGGGATGATAGTGATGAGATGGCACTTCTGGCAGCACTTTGGTTAGAGGAGAAGCAACTCTGAAGATATAAAAAAGGAAAAGAAAGGTGCCTCTAAGTGCAGTATGTCAAATTTAATAAAGTGTACAAAGGGTTAACAGCACTTACAAGATTGTTGAGTGTTAAAAGACATGATAAAATCAGGAGTCCTCATCTGTGGCATGTGTCCATCCTCAGCACGGTGGTAGAGAGCAGTGTAGAGCCGTCCAGCAGCTGTAAAGCGTTCTCATGCGTGTTGGAAAGAGGAGGCAGCAGGGAAGCCTGTATTCACTGCGGGACACACAAGGCTGATGGTGTCAGTGTAGAGAAGGGGGTGGTAACGCGTTTCGGAGCATGTGCGGCTCCTTCGTCAGACCTACGCCCACACTCCTCAAGCTGGCTTATAAATGGTGATGGGGAGGAGCAAGGGGAGGAGTGTGGGCAGATACTAAATACACAATAATAAGGGAAGTGACAGATGTATTATGAGGACGGCCAAGATGACCGTGCACTCGCAAAATGGATTATTAACGTCAGTGCTATATACAATGAAGTCCTGAAGAAATTTGACACAGGGGTACAGGGCACAGATGGCAGTGGTTAAATTAACAATAATAAATAAATAAATATACAAACATAAGGTTGACATTGAATTAATATACAGGTGTGTTACATGGTGGGCCGGGTGTCTATATGAATGTGTTATAAAGGCGGCCGGGCGTTTGTACACATGCAAATAGGGTCGTAAGTCTAATGTTGAGTTGACAATGAATAAATCTACAGCCGTGTTACAAGGGCGGCCAGGCGTATATACACATGTGTTACCGGGGCAGCCAGGAATCTATGTGCACGTGTTACAAAGGCAGCCGGCGTTTGTACACATGCAAATAAGGTAGTAAGTCCAATGTTGAATTAACAATGATTAAATAAAAAATAAATATGTAGCCGTGTTACAACGGCAGCCGGGGAGCTATACACCTGTGTTACAGGGGCGGCCAGGCATCTGTACACATGCAAATAAAGTAATAAATCTGTTGTAAGGGGACAAAAAAAAAAAAGGAATAGGCGACTACTAATAATGTCTGTAACAATGATAAAACAGTGATGAATATTACTTTACTATGAATAAGTGTATAGGTGTGTTACAAGGGCGGCCGGGCGTCTATACACTAAGGACAGATAGAGGAAAATAGTGGATGCTTATACAAGTTGTACGAATTGTGCAGATTATGCCTGTAGCAATAATCTCACGGTGAGAGGTATTACTCAACTGTGTACTAGAATATAGAAGTGTTACAGGGGCGGCTGGGCGTCTATAAACTACAGAAGGATAATACACTCCTCCCCTTGCTCCTCCCCCTCACCATTTATAAGCCAGCTTGAGAAGTGTGGGCGTAGGTCTGACGAAGGAGCCGCACATGCTCCAAAACGCGTTACCACCCCCTTCTCTACACTGACACCATCAGCCTTGTGTGTCCCGCAGTGAATACAGGCTTCCCTGCTGCCTCCTCTTTCCAACACGCATGAGAACGCTTTACAGCTGCTGGACGGCTCTACACTGCTCTCTACCACCGTGCTGAGGATGGACACATGCCACAGATGAGGACTCCTGATTTTATCATGTCTTTTAACACTCAACAATCTTGTAAGTGCTTTTAACCCTTTGTGCACTTTATTAAATTTGACATACTGCCTTTCTTTTCCTTTTTTAGGTCTAGGCTGATAGACCGATGTAAGAATTCAGATCCTCCAAGTGGAAAGAGCCCCAGGTGCTGGCTAATGCTGAGACAAGTAGAAATGGACGAAGTAATCTGGATGGCCGCACACTGGACAAGATAAGTGTCTTAAAACCTATTGCGGGCAATACTCTTCTCAGAGCAGATTCTGCACATCCTAAACATACCATCCGGGGTGTACCTTATAGGCAATTCCTGAGGTTAACGCGCCTATGCAGTACACCAGAGAGCTTCCAACTAGAAGCCAAAGACATGGCCCAGCGTTTTAAAGACCGGGGGTATTCAGACGCCTCGGTCAATAGAGCATTAACCACTGCCAGCACTGTCCCCAGACAGTCACTTTTACGAGATAAACCTTATGCTATGAATAAACGCCAATCAAACACTACCCTTAAAAACATCCCAGTTTTTTTAACACCATTCAGCGTAGAGTTCAATAAAATAAGGAATATAGTCACTATATAGCCATATCAAGAAGGGTAAACACATACAATCCTGCACTAATGGCAAAATCTTCAACATCACTTCGTTTATAAACTGCAATACCCAGTTTATAGTATATGTCATCACTTGCGACATTTGTCAGATCCAGTATGTAGGACGTACAACACGCCGTCTTAGAGACCGATTATATGATCACCTACATGATATAGAGAAGGACAGGCTAACTAAAGTCGCTAAACATTGGATTTTTGTGCATCACAAAGACGTATCGAGTCTTTTTATTCAAGGTATAGAGAGAGTGGTGACACCTATCAGAGGAGGTGACAGATTTCAGTTACTATGTAAACGTGAAGTTTACTGGATATTTTCTTTAAATACTAGAATCCCGTTAGGTCTAAATTTCGAATGGGATGTTTCTTATTTTTATGATTAGCCTACACTTGTCTCTATTTTTAAATCAATTCCGTTTCGATACACTCTTCTTGATTATTGAACTTAGTTATTATTTTTACTATTGAATCCAGTCTGACTGTGATCCATTTGTTTAGACATCAAAGTTTATGCAGACATTAGCATTTTTCCGATTTACATATCATGGCCTCTATGGACATACTGTGAGGTCCCTCCCCTTTTCCTATCTCTTCCATTTTTTGTTTTTCTATCCATACTTTATGTCAGATGTTGCCACCCTTTTAGATTGTTCTATTAGTTAGTACCGTCCATATTCATATACATTTTTACATACATAGGTCATCTTCATAGCCTTGTCATTTTATGTTGTTTTGGACAGATCCCAATCTATACATATAAAAAATTGCAATCACGTTATTCATATATAATAAGCAATCCTATGGTAGTTTACCTTATGGAGTCCACATAGCCGTGATGGGCTGTATATATTCTTTGGACATCCATTTTCTTCTTAGGTGAGGACAGTTATCCCCGGTATATCTTAAATACTTATTAATTTCTAACAATACATTGTTACATTAGTATATCGGTTTTAGAAACTTTTTACTGTCCTAATAAGCACAGTTTTATAGCCCTGTGCATAATGTTTTTAAATGTTGTATTTATGTGCTCACTATTTTCTATTATATATACCTAATAATTCTTTCACGTTATTATTATTATTTTTTAGACTGGACCAATAACATCTTGTTTTAAAATGCCTGTTCATATTGACGGATTGATTGCTTTATCTTTATTTTTACATCATGGACTACGCTGCTATGGGTTACTAGAATTTAGTATTATACAAACTTCATGCTATATATATGTAAAAGTTTGTAGTCGCTACAGTCCAACTGTTGAGGTCCCGACATCTGCTGGTTGCTTCCCTTTTTTATTTTTTTATTTTTTCAAAACAAGTTAATAAACAATAATAGTTAACATACTAAATAACTTCTTCATATCATGGCATATACATGTATGTACATCTTCACGGCCCCTTGGAAATATTGGCTAATATTATGCCGCTTTTCTACACCCAGTTTTGAGCTTATATCGTTCATGTCCATGCAGGCATATACACAGGCCGACTCCGGTTCACATCTCACAGGATTTCTTGGCACATCTTCAACAACATTACTACATTATTTAAGTCACTTTTATTTTATTTCATCTTATATAATTTTTTAATTTCCTTTTTTACATTTTCTTTATAATTGCCATCTATATGATAGCACACGCATCTCTTCACATCATATTTTTCTTCATCGGTTTTCACTATTTCACTTAGTATACAGATGACTTCCTTGTTCACACAGGCGCATATATATATTTATACTTTTATTTTTTGTTTAGATTCATATCTTTACATATATATATCTTCATTTTTTAAATATTTATATTTTTACTTTTTATTTTTCTTTATTTTACACATACTTAGTCTTGTCATTTTTCCTACCTATGCTTAATAAAGACAAGGCTTCTTATCATTACCATTTATTCACATAATTTTATTATCAACTTCTATCTATTCATCGTTAATATATTTACATATATACATGCACATAATTTTATTCATTATTCACATTTTTGGATTGATATACTTTTTATTTTTATGCTGTTGCTTATAAGCCATATTACCATGGGAGTTCTCATCCCAAAACCTGCTCACTTGGTCGCAGGTGTTGAGACCTCACACAGTTGGTTTTCAGCTGTTCTTAATTTCTCACATCATTATATGGTCACATGGTTTAAAACATAGGGGTTATATGTGATTCTTATTCCCATGTTTGTCAGCTATGAGTAAGCACTTGTCGTAAGTGTGAAACGCGTCAGCTGATTCCTGTACGTTCCTGTCATAGTGTCTTGTGTATTCCATGGTCCAGATTTATCAATAAAGGCACTTGGTATCTTGTTCGGTGTGCGGCCATCCAGATTACTTCGTCCGTTTGTACTCTGCTTACCACAGGTCTTCTTCTGTTACAACGGTGGAGATGTACAGCCATCACATCCCAGGGTTTTCCTAAAAGAAGACATAACAAACACACAACTAACTATAAAACTTAACTGAAATCAACACTTCACAGGGGGGTTATAATCCCCTGTCTGGTGACAGAGCAAACACAACGAAGTGGCATGTGGTTCCCTGGTAGAGCTGTCACTCCCTCAAAAGGAGTCTGAGAGACCTCCTGCAGAGTGCAGCCTAAACAGACACGCCAACGGTCAGACACACGCACCCGTAGGCAAATAAACCTTCCATTTGGCTCCAAGACAAGAAGTCCTTTCTGAAAAAAAGTAGGGGCTCCAAAGCAAAGGAGTCCTTCTTTGAAGCAAATGGCAGAGGGTTGAGCAGAGACAGCACACTCTAGTGTCCATGACATTGTCCTTGTTAGGTACCCTGAGTGGCAGACATCCTGCATTAAAGACAGTCATCGGGGAAGCCCACCCTAACCCGGCTGCAATCCAGTAGCTCAAAAGGGTACAATATTCCACCTGTGGCTACACAACAGCAGTCTCAAATTACAGGTAGTACCTAGCACAGGTTGCAGGAAAGAGATTTGCACGATTCCCCCATCAACACAGACAGTGTTGACAGGGAAATCCCTCCGGCTAAGCAATTGCCTTCTCCCTGCAGGGGGGCGGGAGCAGCCAGTGATTACCACTAGCAGCTATAGAAGGCAGGATTGATCTATCAACTTGGTACATTCAGCCTGCCCATAATGATTCAAATATCAGCCGGTTCCTGCCAAACCGGCCAAGATTTAAAACCGTGTATGGTTGGCCTAACAGTAACCACAAAAAACACAATATAATACCCAATTGTTTGGTAAAATATAAAATATGATTTTTCACCGAGTAAGTAGATACCAAACATGTCACGCTTTAAAATTGCGCACGCCAGTGGAATGGCGACAAACTACATACGTTATATTATCCATAGGGGACACTTTAGAAGCCTTTACAGGTTACCACTTTTGATTTACACAGGAGGTCTGGTGCTAAAATTATTGCTCTTCATCTGACATTCATAGTGATACCTCACATGTATGGTGTGATTGCTGTTTATGTACCGCCTTTGCGCATGAGCATGGGGGGGGGGGCTTTAAATTAAACCTTTCCTCTGTCCTTAAAAGCATCAGATCATACCAAGATCAGTATGATCCAATGCTTTTTTCAAACCAGTAATGGTTTATTTACAAGCAATGAAACCGGAAGTGACAAAATACTTCTGGTTTCTTAAACTATAGAGATGATGGGGCCATTCCGGGCCGATCACCTCTTTGGTCAGCTGTTGGAACCCCCGGCTGCAGTCCCAGGTTCCCCAGTAGGACTAGAGAGGCTGGAAAGGCAGTGGAAGGCGGCTAGGGGGGGCTATTTAGCCACTAGGATTGCATTTACATGAAAGTGCTCCGCTGACTGAAAAAACAATATTGGGATCATCCCGGTATACCAATGAAAGTCCTGCAATGTAAAGATATGTGGTGGTGCAGTAAGTTATTAAATACACTGGGTGCCATGAAGAGGCCTTGCAGCTTATGCATGCGTTTGCAAATGCGTGCTAACTAAACCCGTTTTTAACACGGATTGTTGGACAGGTTAATTTGCTCGGTTGGCAGAATGGTTGGTGAGTTGAGCTATGGAATGTTCTGTTTTTGTCTTTTATTAAATAGACACATCTACTTAGGGCAGGGTTGCTACATTGTATATAAAAGCCACCGTGCCATTACAATATCCACCCCGTGCTGTGGAGCCTGGGGGTAGTTTGCAGCCCAACTACAGGGGCTCCTGAGGCAAATTATTATTATTTATATACAAGAGTTACATAGCAGTTTGCATAACACTTTACAAAAAGTGAAAGAGCATTTTTGGTAAGCTGCAGATGTTTTCACATTTAGAGAATATTTAAAATAGATATCACAGATTATTTATATATACACCTGAGATCTGGAATGCCAAAAAAGACTGGTGGGCTATTAAGGACAGAGTAGTTAGCTGGAATGTTATTGTTAAAAGGTAATTCCCTGCACTAATGCGTCCCTCTTCTTTGAGAACTTGGGTCCACAGCTTTGGTCCCTAGTAATTTACTGATTATGCTGACAGTACTGCTACTATCTCTCCTCAATATAGACATTCTTTGAATTAAGATTAATGATGGTAGGGACATCTCTGAGGTGCCCCATCAAAGTTGTGCTATGGGGCCCATAATCTGTAGTTATGCAACTGTGAGTACTGGTCATAAAGCAGCCATTTGCAGATCTTCTTAGACTTTCAATGGAGATTGAATTTATTGTCCACCAATGTTTATTATACTGTTGTACTTTTATAAATTCCTGTTACAGAATACAGTATCAAATCAACCATTAAATCTGGTGATTTGTTAATGTATCCTTACATCCTATGTACTTTTTCACAATTTAAACAAATCTGCTGGCACATGTTGAGGAGAACAAAAAAATGTAGGGATAAGGAGACCTATGAGTGCCTGCTTTAGTAAAGCTGTGTACAGCAGAGGAGAATATGATAGCTGGGTTAACCAGTGGTTTCTACAGTATGTGATCCTTTCTTCTCTCAACCTTCTCTCATGGGCTGCAACATGTAAACAATCTACTGGTATTGGAAGCTATTTAAAAAATATTCAACTGTCCTGCACTAAAGTAATATTAGCATTCATTAAATTCCAAAGGTGATGGACTTATTTAAAATGACAGTAAATAGTGCACTGACCATATGTAAAGCGCATTCATCCTTGGCAATCAAGAAGCTTTCATTTTTTCCCTGTTTGTGACAACAGTAAAGTGCAATATGATTGATTTTCATGGGTTACTGTGCTTTGCGCTTAATCATTGCACTTTGTGATACAATCCAATCAAGTAAAGCAAAATGAACATGTACCATTTAACATCCCACACTACATATTCTGCTTTGAAAACCTTCTTTAATTTGGCTTATTGCAGTGACTTCTAGTTATTGAGTAAAAGTATTGGGACGCCTGCCTTTACACGCACATGAACTTTAATGGCATCCCAGTCTTAGTCTGTAGGGTTTAATATTGAGCTGGCCCACCCTTTGCAGCTAAAACAGCTTTAACTCTTCTTGGAAGGCTGTCCATAAGGTTTAGGAGTGTGTCTATTGGAATGTTCGACCATTCTTCCAGAAGCGCATTTGTGAGGTCAGGCATTGATGTAGGATGAGAAGGCCTGGCTCGCAGTCTCCGCATTAATTCATCCCAAAGGATTGAGGTCAGGACTATGTGCAGGCCAGTCAAGTTCCTCCATTCCAAACTCACTTATCCATGTCTTTATGGACCTTGCTTTGGCACTGGTCCAAATCATTTGGTGGAGGGGGGATTATGGTGTGGGGTTGTTTTTTTAGGGGTTGGGCTTGGCTCCTTAGTTCCAGTGAAGAGACTCCTAAAGTATCAGCATACCAAGACATTTTGGACAATTTCATGCTCCCAACTTTGTGGGAACAGTTTGGGGATGGCCCTGTCCTGTTCCAACATGACTGCACACCAGTGCACAAAGCAAGGTATATAAAGACATGGATGAATGAGTTTAGGGTGGAGGAACTTGACTGGTCTGCAAAGTCCTGACCTTAACCTGATAGAACACCTTTGGGATGAATTAGAGCGGAGACTGCGAACCAGGCCTTCTCATCCACATCAGTGTCTGGCCCTTACTTCTGGAAGAATTGTCACACATTCCCATAGACACACTCCTAAACCTTGTGGACAGCCTTCCCAGAAGAGTTGAAGCTGGTATAGCTGCAAAGGGTGGGCCAACTCAATATTGAACCCTATGGACTATGACGCCAATAAAGTCCATGTGCGTGTAAAGGCAGGCATCCCAATACTTTTGGTAATATAGTGTATTTTGACACTGATGTTGATGTTGGTCTTCTAGCCCATTATTTTTGCAGGATTTTGTTTATAACTCTGCATGTCCACAGCACTTTTCTTTATAGTTCTGCATACAGTATAATACAGCACTGTTAAGCTAGAAAGCACTGGAAAGTTATCCTCTTTTCTCTCATCACTTTACCCTCCCTCTCTCTATACAAAGCTATAAGTAGACCAGAAAATATGATTGGTAAGGACCACACTTTAGCCCAAGATATTAATGTCTTATCTAACCCTAATATGTCCTTTGGGTTGTTGTACTATGTAAGAGGAAGGCTTAATCCCTCTTTATAAGCAGTTTATTACTGGTTATTTTTACATAAGTACATTACGAACTGCTAAATATATTTAAATAGCAACATGGTTTGTTCTAATTTAATCTTATTTAGCATATTCTGTGGGTATATAATTCTACAATATTTGGCAAATTTGAAGCCCTAGCATATTTAACCAGACACTCTTACCCAGATCTGCCTTTTGTTTTTGCATATTAAATGCTCCAGTGTTTTGTGCTTTACAAAGTGCACAGTGAAGCCCAGGTCTTTTAGGGAGGTGGCAGAGAGGAGCCCCACAGTGTCAGTTTGTAGGGGCCCTGTGCTTTCTTTCCTGAGCAGGGAAGCCTAAAACAGAACATGTCTGCCAAGATGGAAAGGCACTCAGCAGGAAGATTGTATTACTGCTCTGGAATAGCGATTCATTCTACTGCACCTTTTACCTCTGCTGTGTCTGTCATACCATTGCCTTCATCACATTTTTCAGGGTTAGCAGCAACCATGTTCACTTGACTTTCATGTCTACCATTATTCTCATTTTTACCCATGGTAACTAAATCATCATTTACCAGTGCCTTTAGTCCGGTCGTACATCATCACGTACAAATCCGTTGGACTTTGGTGTGCTCGTGTGTAGGCAAGTCCATTCGTTGCGAAAGTCCGTCAGATAGACCGTCGGACCAGTCCGGTCGAAAAGTCTACTCGTGTGTACGTGGCATTAGGTCCTTTATCTGCCTCCCACAGACTGTCTTCATACAAGACTCTGTACACATAATTTGCAGCACCTTGCTGCTTTGGCTCCCACGTGGAGCCCTCTTGACTCCTGGCAGTGACCTCCTCTGTCTACTGAGGTGGAGCCCAGAACCATGGTCAGGTCACTACTAAAAGACCTGCACACACCTGTGCAGTTAGTGTGCTGGCTGCTCACAAAACCTGGACCCAGTATTGGAGATTTCATCCCACCCAGATTTCTTAGAAACCTCAAGGCTCCAGGTCCCAAAACAGACTTTGGAAAACATTGAGGAAACTGAAAAGCCAGTTTCCTCTGCATTAAGCAAACTCTGTGAAGCCCCTCAACATGCCAGGTTGAGTATTCTGGGTTATAACCTCTTTCTAGAATCTGGCGGGGCAACGATCTGCCCCACCACTCAATAGTCTCCAACAATAGGGATGACGGTATATCAAGGGTAAGGATAAGCACATCTAAACTTTTGCCCATTCGGCACTCTGTTCATCAGGAGCTGAGCATAATATATAGAAGCAGTATTTCTACTGTCAATTGTTCCTACTGATTAAATATTTGGGGGATGCTACCATTACTGTCTAAAATGGGGCTATAGCTGTGGTTCTTTACAATGGGAATTTTAATGTGGCACCTCACATTTTTAGCAGCTGTTTCACAGTTGCAAAAGTTGTACACCTTTTTCAAATGAATATATCCAATGCTCTGCAAGAATTTATGTTTGGGGTTATGATGTTTGTGCACCACCAACACCCAAAACCCATTTTGTTCCCAGCTGTGTGACGGTTGCAGGTACAGTGAATGTTTATTAAAGCAGGATCTATTCTTTGCTCTGAATACATTTTCCTGTAAGGTCATGTTGTTTGGGCACCACCAACACCCAAAACCCATTTTTTTCACAGTTTTGGAACAGTTGCAGAAAAAAATGAATGTTCGGTGAAGCAAGGTCCATCCTGTGCTTTGCAGGCATTTTTTATGAGGGTTATGGTCCACCCCTGATGAAGTCACGTGACCTGTGATGTAACTGGTAGGGAGGAGTCTGGGTGACTTGGACTAGAAATTATGCAACCTGAATCCACAATGATATTTCTATTTGTTTTAAAGATATGCAAGTGTTTTTTAAGTAATGTGAAAGCAGTTGTAAGAAATAAATTGCCTTGATCTAAATACCACACCATTGGGGCCTTTTCCTTCTCTCTTGGCATGTGGTAAGTCTCTTGGCATGTGGAGTGGTAACCAGCCTTAAAGGAACCTGCACCCATTTTTCTGGGTGACAGGAGTGTAAAGTGGGCACCGCAGTGGACAGGAGGTACTACGAGCATACAGGCGGGCATCTAAGACCCAAGGAGACCCTGACTCCAGCAAGCATTATATGACCTTAACATTATATGTGGGTCATATGATTAAGCTGAGAGCATTGTGAGCACTGTGGTGACACGGGAGGAATCAAAATTTTGGTACGGCTTTGGCACGGCTTTCAGCTTCACAGTTTTTTGGGATAACAGCACTCGAAGGTTCAAGAATTGTATATTTGCACCTGAACATGCATTTACATTTTGTCATAAACCCATCACTATGAGGTAAACTTATAGACTGCACACAGAATTTATTGAGAACTTTATTTCAGCACACCTTTATTATATTGTGGGATTTTGTCAATTATTTTATTACCTTTTTTGCAATTTTCAGTATATGTTTATTTATGGTAATACCTTATTTAATCATAATACTGTTGCTTTATGTGCATACGTGGATGTAATAGCACGTAGTGGTTGTCATTTCAGTCACGGAGGTAGCGCAGCACTAGTGATTATGAGAACACATTAGGTGTTAACAGCTGCCACATTTTTTATTTATTTACTTATTTTATATTTATCTATTTATTTAGGGCTTAATTCTTACTTCAATCCTTTCCTCTGCACGAATGTTTGTGTTGGGTAACAGTACTTTGTCTCTATTAAACCTAAGTTTTGCAAAGCTTCCACCTTGGTCATTCATTTTTTTTGGTTGAATAGCAGTGCATCTTCCTTACAAATGGACAATGCTTTATGTTTCCTTATGCTGCTCCTCAGCTGTGAAATTTGGAATGCACAAATGTGGTGTGATTTCTTTACATAAACCTCTGGTCTATACAATATGCTTTAAAATATGTACAAATAATTCCTCAAAATATTTTTCTCCTTTGTCCCAGGGAGGATGAAATGTCATTTTTGGATGTAGAGATGGGGCTGCCTGCTCCCCTCCTCTCAAGTTTCCCCTGATGAGAACTATTTACTGTTTTCTGTGCAGAAAATTGGTATGATTTCTCAATTATGTTTTATTTACTGGCTGAAATTAGCCAACTCACTGCCTTCATACTTGCCTGTTATAAACAAGGACCAGATTATGGTCTAAAATATTTACAATTTCCATGATCTGTGTGCACCCAAATATTGTTTTTTTTACAATTTCATGCTGAATTAACCTGACTCTCTGTCTCCAAAATTACTTCCTATTATTGGGATTAGACTCTGACATTTGTACAATATTTAGTATATATAATCTCTCTCTAAACATAAAGCCTTTAATTATCAATGTAAAATCTGACCAATTTTTACACGGTATAGATCCCCACAAATGTTATAAAAGTTGTGCTGCCAAGTACTTTAAATTTTTTAACTTCTGTGTGCAGATACGCTTCCTCTCTCTTTCACGCTATGATAAAATAAGCCAGTTTCTTGGGCCAAAGTGTAACCTGGTTACTCTCGTATTCATAAATTACGGCCTTGACAATAAAGGCCTCAATGTTGTATTGCAAAGATATATGCTGTTTCCATTTTCATTGTCAAAAACAAAGGCACTGATATACAGTTTACTAGTGTAAAATGCCTGCGTGCTCTAACCCTCCAAAATTGTGGAGTGTCCACATTAGCTTGTTAGCTATGTTGCTAAGCTATATTCTTTTACCATCCTCAGCATGCAAAAAAAAAAACCACTCATTTTCTAACTTTCTGATTCATATTCTAAATCTATGTGTAATCTCCCAGAAACTGCAGCCTGTCCAAACAAGCTTTCTTAGGCTGGATTCACACCTATGCATTTTTAGTGCTTTTTGCATTTTGCAGATTTGCACTACATTACATTTAACATGATTTCCTATGGAACACGTTCTGTAGTGCAAAATGCAAAAAGCAGTAAAAATGCATAGGTGTGAATCCAGCCTAACTGTGGTGCACTGTGATGGCACTGATAAGCAGGCACTGATGGCCATTGAAAGGCAGCACTGACTTGTATCACTGATTGGCACAGATTGGCATCACTGATGGGCACAGATTGGCATCACTGATGGACACAGATTGGCATCACAGATGGGCACAGATTCGCATCACTGATGGACACAGATTGGCATCACAGATGGGCACAGACTGGCATCACTGCTGGGCACTGTTGGGGCTGCAATGATCATCAGGGCACTGATGATCAGTGCCCTGATTATCTATACAGGTCTCCCCGGTGAGGAAATACCACTGATCGGCTCTCCTGTCCTCACACTCTGTCAGTGTGAGGCGAGGAGAGCTGACAACTGGCATTTCATTGTTTACATGTGATCAGCTGTGATTGGACACAGCTGATCACATGGGTAAAGAGCTGTGTCATTGGCTCTTTACCAAGATCGGGGTTGCGCCATGTCCCAGTGAGAATGGGGCGACATCATAGGACATCGTCCCAGAACAACAGAACATCCCGCCCGCCGTCATTTGTCTGTACGGTGGGCGGGAGGTAGTTAAAAGATGATAAATGCCAACTCATATGCTCCAAAATTGCAGCCTGTTTAAACAGGCTTTCTAGCTGTAATGCAAATCTGTATGCAGTGTGATTTTTTTCTCTACTTAGAAACATTGCAGACTATCCAATAAAGGCTTCAAAGATGTCCTTTTAAAATGGTTACATTTTTCAGTCTTCAGTCTTCGAAAAATGTGGCTTGTTCCAACAGGCTTTCTAGCTGTCATGCAAACGTTTATGCTATTCTATAGTCAGTGTCCAAAAAGAACATTATTTTTTTCTTTTTTATGAATGATAAATGCCTGCTCAGAAATTACAGTCCGTTCATAAGGGCTTAGTAACTGTGCTGCAAAACTATTACATTTTCCCCATCTTTAGTCTCCAAAAAAGCCAAACATTTTAGATTCCAGTTTTCATACTCAGAAAATAGCTTCTTTTTTAACTTATAGTCTGCCTGCTTTCTTCTTCTGAAATCACAGAATAGCAAAAAGGCCTAACCACTTGACCTCCGGAAGGTTTTACCACCTTCATGACCAGGGCATTTTTTGCTATTTAGCACTGTGCTAATGATATTTTTATCATTTTTTTTCACACAAATAGAGCTTTTTTTTTTGGTGGTATTTGATCACTACTAGGTTTTTTCATTTTCTGAGATATAAACGAAAAAAGACTGAAATGTTTGTAAAAAACAGAAATATTTTATAATTTCTGTAAAAAAATATATAAAATGTCTTCATAAATTTAGGCCAAAATGTATTCTGCTAAATGTATTTGGTAAAAAAAAATTGAAATGGGTGTATATTAATTGGTTTGCGTGAAAGTTATAGCATCTACAAACTATGGTAAATACTGTATATTGGAGATTATACAGCTTTTACTATCACATTTTTCTGAGGAGCTAAAATGCCAAGGCAGTACAAACACTGTCTAAATGACCCCTTTCTGAAAAGTAGACACCCCAAGGTATTTGCTGAAAGCCATGTTGAGTCCACGAAAGAATTTATTTTTTTTTACAAGTTTTTGGAAAACACAAAATTACCTCTTTTTGAAAAGTAAAATGTGTTAAGGGTTAGGTCAAAAAAAGTTTTACATTTGGAAACTGTGACAGGTTTTCACATAAATGGTCTGGCAAGGTATGAAATTGGGTTGGTGGCAATGTAATGTAGGACAGGGGTCCCCAACCACCGGGCCATGACCTCTCTGCAGCCGGGCCACAAGAGAGCCAGCAGGCGAGCCGGCGGGCAGCATTAGAGGGGTGGGTGGATGAGAGCAGAGAGATGACATTGTCTCTCACTGCTTGCCCTGCATCAGCACAGTACCACCCTCACTGTGCAGCCACGGGCAGCAGGGAGATTACATCATCTCACAATGCCCGCTCTCACTCTGGGACCTAGCCAATGCACATTTGCTGAAAATCTGGGGAGAGAAGCCTTCTTCTCTGCTGTCACTGTTGCCTGCCACCAAATTGCCTTTCCATTTAAAAAGTGACAAGCTGCATCTGGTATTTTTTGGTGGAAGGCAACAGTGGGAAGCTTCAGCTGGTGGCAGGATAGTGACAATCCGCATCTGGTGGCAGACAACGTGGCAAGTGATAATCCGCATCTGATGGCAGGTGATGTGACAAGCTGCATCTGGTGGCAGGTGACATAGCAAGTGACACCGGACCCCGGTGTCAAAAAGGTTGGGGACCAATGTTGTAGGACATAAACATTAGCTTGGTAAACAATCAAATTGTAGAGGTCTTTGGTGAAAAACAGCTTTAAAAATCAAGGTTACAAAGGTTAAAATAAAGTAATTCTAAAGGTTGTAATAAAAAAAAATAACAAACATGTTATACTTACTTGCTCTGTGCAATGGTTTTGCACAGAGCGACCCTGACCCTTTTCTTTTTGGGTCCCCCGCCAGTGGTCCTGGCTCCTCCTCCCTGCCGAGTGCCCGCCAGTAGCAAAGACAACAGACCAGGCAAAAACAGGATGGCCTACTGGCAATTGCCTCATATCTTACAACCAGATTAAAAATACCACAGTTTATTACAAACGTAGCATGAAAACATCCTAAAAAGGGTTACAATCGGTATTATTCCAATACAAAAAACTTTCCATAAAACAATTCATGTCAAAGGTTACACTCTCTGTGTTTCACGATCAATGGTGCTTCTTCGGGAATTCATGTTCGCAAATGACAGATATCTTTTGTATACATATCTTTATCTATGAATATAGATGTAAATAAATATATGTATAAAAAAAATACAAATTGAGAAAAGGTGGATTTTTTTTTAATACATATATTTAGCCCCCTTTTCTTGATGGATAGTTTGCTTGCCCTGTTGTTGACTTAATGACATGTAAATCTCTGATTCATAGATAAAAATATGTATACAAAAGATATCTGTCATAAGATGCGCATCTTACAAATTGAGGTAAGGTAGATATTTAGGTTACATGCCACCTATCCACCAGGCCTCAATTACTCCATTAGTTATGCCCCATTTTGGACTGAAGCATAGTGACATACAGGGGGAGTGTCTTGGTTATGCAGTAATCTTTCTTTGTCTGCTTACCTCTCCTCATGTGTTCAGACTAAGAGGCCAGCCACTCTCACCTGGCTGTTTTTATAGCCTCTCCTCTAAGCATGGCTCCACCCCAGGCCCTATCAGGGAACCCTATATTAACCTGTGCACTGCAAGCCAGCGGTGCTGATCAACCATTGTGTATTCATTGTGTGTTTGGCTTCCTGTTTCCTGCTTGCCGTGTGCTCTTCGTTTGTCTCTGTTACCGTCCTTCGTGTGTTTTCGACTATTCCTGTCTGCTCGTGACCCTGATTTTTTGGCGTGTCCCTACAGTAACTATCCCCGTTTGCCTGTGACCCTGAACCTTTGGCATGTACTCTGTTGTTCCTGTCTGCTAGTTGCCCTGACCGCTGCCTTATCCCTTTACTATCCTTGTTGTTCCAGCCTGCTGCTTCCTTCTCCTGTAGTCTACCGTGAGCCTGAGCTGTGAGACCCTAGGGGCCGCGACCTGGAGCCAGACTGCAGCGCAGTCCATCCTCACCACTAGAGGCTCTGGTGAACACCTGATGGCTCTTAGACTCCGCACCCTGGGGAATCTATGCTCTAGCTCCCACTAGGATCTGTGTTATTGATCCAGTAGACCTGCTTCCTGAACCTCCCTGGGTATTATCCGCAGCAGTCAGTCCTAGGGTCCACTATCTTAGCGGTACACTTCCGACTCCTACGGAGTGCATCTGTCACCTGGTCTCAGGTGACCTGACAGGGAGATTTACTAAAACTGGTACACTCAAAATCTGCCAATCAGTTTCTAACTTCAGCTTGTTCAATTAAGCTTTGACAATAAAACCTGAAAGCTGTGAATTCACACACAGAATGTGGCTTAGCCCTGCCCCCCACTCTTGGCTCATTGGCTCACTGGCTGTGATTGACAGCAGCAGGAGCCATTGGCTCCTGCTGCAGTATGAGCCAATGAGGAGAGACCCAGGAGAGCTGCTGCTCTCATGCACACTGCTGGATTGAGATGGGGCTCAGGTAATATAAGGGAGGCTGTGCCCAG
The DNA here is from genome assembly GCA_037952925.1 of Lithobates clamitans. Lineage (NCBI taxonomy): Eukaryota > Metazoa > Chordata > Amphibia > Anura > Ranidae > Lithobates > Lithobates clamitans. The sequence goes on along the minus strand of JBBGZY010000377.1, from coordinate 1,483,584 downwards.
AAGGTTTTTTTATCTTAATACATAGAATGCATTATGGTAAAACACCTTCTGCCTTTAAAACCACTTTGAGTTCGCTGTTTCCACCTGAACCCTGGGCAGGGCTGTGAATGGGGGATAATGCGTGCTGCAAAATCTGGGGGTAGCCAATTCGGGTTTGCAAGCCCCTCTGGAAGGACAATATGGGCTCTATGGGCCTGTGCTCTAATTCTTGGTGTCTATGGGACCCTACTAGTGCTAGCCACCTCACAAGCTTGTACTACACTTCTGGAGCTTGCCATTTCACCATGAGATACTGCAGTGCTGGTGTCTAAAAGACCAGGATGTACTAGGCCGCTGATGCTTGCCAGATCACCAAAAGGTAGTGCAGCGCTAGTACTGGCACTCATGCCACGTATATGAGCAACCTGGGGTCGGGTACGCCTGGCTTTAGCAGGGACCTGTTCATCATCATCTGAGTTAGCTGTCCCGGTGCCGTTTTCTACAGGTTCATGTTCTGAGCCAGATTCTGATGGTGAAGACTCTCCTTCGCTGTCATCTGTCATGCTCAGAATTTTGTAGGCCTCTTCATTAGAGTACCTTTTTTGGGACATTTGGGGAATTTTGACTATGGGAAAAAGTGCTCCTGGTTATCATGGACTTCTTGCACACTAGAAATAAAATAAACTTTTTGCAAAAAATAAATAAATAAAATTTACCACTAGTTCTAGGAGAGATAAGGCCTGAACACTTGCTAAGATCTTGTTAACACTACGGTGTACAATATACTGTACAATTTAACTGACCCTGATGCTATCCAATGCTATCTGATGTTGCTAGTGACACTAATACAGTGATCAGTGACTAATGCTGTACACTTACACTGTACTAATGATACTAGCTGGGTGACAGGGGTGATAAAATGGTTTATGGAAGGTGATCAGGGGTTAAATGTGTCTATAAAGTGTGTGTGGGGGTGCAAATGTGCTGCTTTTACTCACTGTGGTCCTGCTCTCTTCTCTTTCTAAGCTGAAAAGGACTCAGGTAGCGAAGAACCCAGAACATCCTATGCCAAAAATCACTGGCTGGGATGTGCTGTCAAACTTGGGCTGAAGCCAATGACAGCATGGGTCAGCGGGGGGGGGGGGGGGGGGGGGCATGTGCTCCCAAAAACCTGAAAGTCCCAGTAGATGTACAGGTACATGATCCGGCAGGGCTGTCCCACTCACCCGCAGTATAACTACTGTAGGCGAGCGGCAAGTTGTTAAAGAATACTGCATCACATTTTTTAAATTATTTAGGTCTACTGTCTGAGAAGAAAATAAATTGTGATTAGTTTATTCAGATTTGCTGGATCTTCCTCTGACATAAAATGTTAGCACGTAAGATAAGCATACTGTCCAGCTAATCAGTTGTATTTTTTTGGATGATGACTCTGATCAAAGAAGGATTAAACTTGCAGAGTCTCTCTATTTTGCATTGCAACCTGGTAAAAACACCTACATGTTGTTCTGCATGTCCATGCAGCATTTCTGGCTCTGTGACATAATAAACAGATTTTTTTCTATGCAAATAAAATATGCCTCATCTCTTCCTCTAAGGAAAAAAAAGAGGGTGGGAGGCATCCAAGAGGCGCTGGGACTTTGATATGAGTTTATACAAGGTAGTGAAAGTGCAAAAAACATTTGAAAAACCTACTGGCTCAGGTTAGGCTGCAGACAAGGCTATCCTTGTAGCCCTTGTATTGATATTCACATATAAGATAATTATTATCATTTTAGTGTATTTATATAAATATATGTTATATAAATATTCACATCTAAGCATATCAACATCATTTAAAATTAGGTACAACAGGGGGCTATTGAATTAAATGATTGTAAGTTTTGGTCCTAAGATCTAACTAATTGCTATATTTTTTTATATACATTTTGATATTTTTTTTTTTATATTATCTTATAGTATTATTTTTTAATTTATTTTTTTTCAAAATTTTTTATTTCAATTTATGTGTATATCTATGTTTAATTTTATTAGTTTACTTATAATATTTATATTATAAACTATATTGCCAAAAGTATTGGGACAGCTGCCTTTACAGGCACATCAAATTTAATGGCATCCTAGTCTTCATTAGTTCCATCCCAGCACTTGTTTGGTCAAGCACCGATGTTGAACAAGAAGGCCTGGCTTCCAGTCTCCACTGTAATTAATCCCAATGGTGTTCTGTCTGGTTGAGGTCAGGACTCTGTGCAGGCCAGTCAAGTTCCTCCACTCCAAACTCGCTCACCCATGTCTTTATGGACCTTGCTTTGTGCTCTGGTCCAAATCATTTGGTGGAGGGGGAATTATGGTGTGGGGTTTTTCCTGGGTTGGGATTGACCCCTTAGTTCCAGTGAAGGAAACTCTTAAGGCGTCAGCATACCATTTTGGACAATTTCGTGCTCCCAACTTTGTGAGAACAGTTTAGGGATGGCCCTTTCCTGTTCCAACATGACTGTGCATCAGTGCACAAAGCAAGGCCATAAAGACATGGATGAGTGAGTTTCAGGGGAGGAACTTGACTGGCCTGCACAGAGCCCTGACCTCAACACGATAGAACACCTTTGGGATGAATTAGAGTGGATACTGCAAACTAGGCCTTCTCGTCCAACATCAGTGTCTGACCTCACAAATGCACTTTTGGAAGAAAGGTCAAACATTGCCATAGACACACTCCTAAACCCTGTGGACAGCCTTTCAGGAAGAGTTGAAGCTGTTATAGGCGCAAAGGGTGGGATAATTCAATATTATAACCTACGGACTAAGACTGGGATGCCATTAAAGTTCATGTGTGTGTAAAGCAGGTGTCACAGCACTTTTGACAATACAGTGTATTGTTTTCTTTTTTGGTACCTTTATTGATTGTATATTTATACAATTTCATATTATATAATTTTCTTTATCATACATCACGGGGCACAGAGCACCATAGTAATCACTATGTGGGTATATAGGCACCTTCAGGTGATGGACACTTGTATACCCAATACAGGAAGTTCACTCCCTATATAACCTCTCCTCCTACCAGGGGTACCTCAGTTTTTTCGCCAGTGTCTAAGGTGTTGGTCACGAGTGAAGATGTGCTCTGAGGAGCTCCACTGGAGGGATCACTGCTGGATTTAAATAGCCTCCACAGACCAGATCCATCCAAAGTGCCACTGAGGCCAAGGTGGATGGTACCCGGGCCTCGCATAAGAAGAACAAGGTTTTGCCTTTAACGCCTCTCCTTGCAGGGCTGGACCCCAGAATCCAGGGCTTTGATCATGCTTACATTACCTAAAGTTTTTCCTGGCGGGGTGCTATTACAGGTCCAAGGGAGTGGAACCCCAATAAAAAGGGACCCGGTCCTTGAAGGTTTGTTAACACAGCCCGCCGTGATGGGTGAAGGTTGGATCTGTCTGTTAATTCAGCAGAATCCTGCGGCAAGCATAAGATAAGGGAAGAAGCCTAGGAACTATAAAAGTCCACCTATGGTTTTCTTCTTTTGGGAAAAATGTTGTCATGCCTTAATTCTCCACTAGAGGGAGTATATGCACATACCTTAATCTGTTGTCTTCACTTCAGCTCAGTTTCAGTCTGTGTGTGGCAGCAGCAGCTTGCACAGTGGGGATTCCTCTTGAGGTAAGAGATCTGCCATCCTGCATTTCTCCCCCCTGGAGGGACCAAGAGGGTTAGGGAATCAACAATTATTGCTACCCCCTTGCAATACCTCCCCCCCACGTGGGGGGTGCGGAGGTCCTAGTTTTTGGCTCCAGAGGTTTTTTCTCCTTCTTGGCGTCATTAGGCTGCCTCCCCACCCCCCCACTGGTGATGGGTCTGCGGACCCGAAGGCCGCCCGCGTGCGGGAACGTTTTTTAAATTTTCAAATGAAAGGGGTAGGCAGGTTGACGGAGGGGGCGGGGCCTAGAGGCAGTGTGGTGTGTAGGACATAGCGTCCATGAGGACATACGGCGCAAGCACAGGGATAGGACATTAATTGGAGCAGTCTGTCCTCGGCTGTATAGCGAGGAGAAGCAAGCCTGACTACATTCAGGACACAGGAGCAGTGGGGCACGTAAGGGCTGCAAATGGGCATAGCTAATAGTGAAAGGACATTTTTCCCAGTGCTAGGCTAAACTTGTATAGCGGCATTACACTGTCAGACTATGTTCAGCGATTAGCGCATTTAAATAGCGCCTCTGCTTTTTGTGCTTAGGACTATGCCTGCCAAAAAAGACACCACAGACCAAAAAAGTACCAAAGATTTCACCCCCGGGTGCTAGGAACTCCAGTTGTGCCTCCACACTGTCATCCTCACCTGAAATACCAGATATGGCAAGCCAGGGTGAGTCATTGGAACAAATTGGTTGTACAGCTGCTTCTCACATCTCAGCCCCTGTATACGTAACTGAAGATGCCTTTTCCTCCGCCCTGCTGGGAAGATTAGTGCTTTAATAGCATCCTCCATCTGTCAATCCTTAAAGGACCAGTTTAGACAGGCCCTTAAAGAGGTTCCTGTACAGCAAGCCTGGGATTTGGCCAAACTACCAAGACAAGAGCATTATGTTTTGCCATAGACGCCATTAAAGATTCTATTCACGAGGCGTCCTACCTTACGCTTGTGCTAGTACAAATACTTAGAATCCTGTGGTTAAAAAATTGGTCAGCCGAAGCACCAGGCAAAAATCTCCTGACTGGTTTTCCTTTTCATGGGGATCGGCTATTTGGGGATGATTTGGACAAAAACATCCAAACGATTTCAAGTGGGAAAAGTACTCTTTTGCCAGTTAAGAGAAGGAATAAACGCCCTTCATTCAAGCAGACTCTTTCTCCTGCTCCAGGGGCATCCGCCTCTAGGCAGTGGCGACGGCCTCCGCCGTCAGACTCTAGAGGAAAGCCTCTGGGTCAATCCCAGGCACAAAAGAAGTCCTGGGGGCGGAAAACTGCAAAACAGAATTCTGAAGCCTCATTATGAAGGGGCGCCCTCCCTCGCCAGATTGGGGGGAAGACTTCTGCAATACTCAGAAGTCTGGCAAGAGCAAATTCAGGACAGATGGGTCATCTCCACGGTGTCTCTAGGGTAGTGGTCCCCAAACTTTTTGGTACCAAGGACCGGTTTTGTGGAAGAATATTTTTCCAAGGCCTGGTAGGAGGGGGGGAGGAATTGCGATGTGTTGCGTTAGCGGTTCAATCATCCTGATACCATAATATCAGGACGATTGAGTCACATTATTTATACTATTACAATATAATACAATGATTATATATTTCAGCTCACCGTAATGTAGACTCAGTGGAAGCCCCAAGCTTGTTTCCCTGCAACTAGTCAGTGTTATGGTGTCAGGATGACTGAAGCATGTTATTTCTATTACATTGGAATATAAAATGAAATAGTTCAAATCACCATAATGCAGAATCAGTGGGAGCCCTGAGCTTGTTTTACTGCAACTAGGCGGTCCCATCTTGGGGTGATAAGAGACAGTGACACTCGAAGTGTGTTGCTTATGTCCAATCTACTCCATAATCTTGTTTTGGTTGCTGTCACTGAAAACCCAGCTTCACAAAGATAGAAAGTTGGGAATAGCAGCAAGCTTTTCAGTGCTTTTGTGGCAATTGCAGGATATTCTGCCTTGACTTTAATCCAGAACATATGGAGGTCTGAAATAGTCTCAAAAACACTTTTAAGGCCACCATCCTTTGCAGTCTCAAGCAGCTAATCCTCTTTCAGCACGGACAGAGTGGATTCACCTGGCTTATTCACAAATGGGTCATGAATCCATTCCTTCCCAGTTCGGGGGTCTTTTGTGGTTGGGAAGTAAAGCTCAAATTCTTTTGAAAGCTGAGAGAGGAGTTCATGCACCAGCTGGGTGAAAGAAGGTTCTGGCTCAGTCTCTTTCAAAAGCTCTGATAATGTTGGAAACATGTTAAAAATCTCATTGTTCACTCGTCGCCCCCATAATTCCAGTTTGGCTTTGAATGCAGCCACTTTATCTGCCGACTTGAACACAGTTCTCATTCTCCCCTGAAGTGACAGATTGAGTTCGTTGAGCAGGTTAAATATGTCACACAAGTAAGCAAGTTTTGTGGCCCATTCTGTGACACTGAAATGTGCTGCAAGTGGTGACTGTTTTTCAGAAAGAAATCTCTGGAGCAGCTCTCGTAACTCAAACACTCTGCTCAGTGATCTACCTTTAGAAAGCCATCTCACTTCTGTGTATAAGAAAAGACGTGTGTGCTGTGCATCCATCTCCTCACAGAGCTGTTCGAACGGACGTGAGTTAAGGGCATGTACTTTAATGTAGTTGATCATTTTAATCACAGCCTGCAAAATGTTGTTCAGTTCAGGTGACATTTTTCAGCTAGCCAGCATTTCTCTATGAAGGACACAGTGCATAGACTCACATTCAGAAGTAACCTCCTTGACCCGAGTAGTAAAACCAGAAAGCCGTCCAGTCATGGCAGCAGCTCCGTCCATGCATATACCAACACAAATTGACCAATTCAGTTTTCCTGGCATATAATCTTTGAAAGACTTGAACAATTCTGCAGCTGTGGTGTTGGTTGGCAAGAAGAGTGCACATAGCATATCCTCATGGACATCCTCCTGGAAAAAATATCACACAAAACAAGCATTGTTGCCTTGTTGTCAACATCAGTAGACTTGTCAAACTGTACCATACCATGTTGACTCCTTAATTCTCTCTATCAATTGTGCTTCAATATCCTCTGCGATTTCATTAATTCGGGCAGGATCAACTGTTCCCCGATTGTAAAGGGTTGCTTAGATTTAGCAATACGCTTAGCCACTAACAATGAGGTTCTCAATGCAGACGTATTTATCGAAGAGGTGGTCTTCAATAATTGCTTCTGTCCTTTATGTTCACGTTTTTTTCTTTTGAAAAACTCAACAGGCTGGTCTTTTAATGAAGGGTGCTTTCTCTCCATGTGGGGAAGCAGTTTTGAAGATTTCATGGCTTCATTGGATAGCCGCTCACCACATATTATACAAAGAGGGTTTGGAGAATGCGAATCCCCTGATGCAATGAACCCGTAATTTAAATAGGACTCTTGGTATTTTCTTTTAAATGCAGCATTCTTTTTGTTTGCAGTCTTAGAAGAGTGATTTTGGCTAGTTAGCAAAGCCTGTCACCAGATGTGGATTGCCACTGCTGCGGCCTGTCACCAGATGTGGATTGCCACTGCTGCGGCCTGTCACCAGATGTGGATTGCCACTGCTACGGCCTGTCACCAGATGTGGATTGTCACTGCTGCAGCCTGTCACCAGATGTGGATTGTCACTGCTGCGACCTGTCACCAGATGTGGATTGCCACTGCTGCGACCTGTCACCAGATGTGGATTGCCACTGCTGCGGCCTGTCACCAGATGTGGATTGGCACTGCTGCGGCCTGTCACCAGATGTGGATTGCAACTGCTGCGGCCTGTCACCAGATGTTTATTGCCACTGCTGTGGCCTGTCACCAGAGGTGGATTGCCACTTTTGTGCCCCCAGATGTGGATTGTCACCTGCCAGCAGATGTGGATTGTCACTGTCACCTGCCATCAAAGCGTAACAAATTGTCACTAATTGATTTTATTATAAAAGTCCCAGTATAAAAGTATTATTAAAAGTATTATTAAAAGTCCCAGTATAAAAGTATTATTAAAAGTATTATTAAAAGTCCAAGTATAAAAGTATTATTAAAAGTCCAAGTATAAAAGTATTATTAAAAGTCCCAGTATAAAAGTATTATTAAAAGTATAAAAGTCCCAATATAAAAGTATTAGGCCCCTTTCACACTGGGGCGGTGGGTGCTTCGACGGTAAAGCCCTGCTATTTTTTAGCAGCGCTTTACCGTCAATTTCACAGCGTTATTTGGCCGTTATCGGGGCGCTTTTACCCCCCGCTAATGGCCAAGAAAGGGTTAAAAAACCAGCCGTGAAAGGGTTAAAACCACCGTAAAGCGCTGCTGCAGCAGCGCTATGTCGGCAGTATAGCCGCGCTGCCCCATTAATTTCAATGGCCAGGAGAGGTTTAGGAGCAGTGTATACAACGCTCCTTCACCGCTCCAAAGTTGATGCTAGCAGGACTTTTTTTAGCGTCTTGCCAGTGCACCGCTCCAGTGTGAAAGCCCTTGGGGCTTTCACATTGGAGAGACAGCAACGGTTATTTCAGAGCACTTTGTAGGTGCTGTTTTTAGCGCTGTAGCGCCTGCAAAGCTCCCCAGTGTGAAAGGGGTTTTATTAAAAGTCTCAGTATAAAAGTATTATTAAAAGTATAAAAGTCCCAGTATAAAAGTATTATTAAAAGTCCCAGTATAAAAGTATTAATATAAGTATAAAAGTCCCAGTATAATAGCATTATCAAAGTCCCAGTATAAAAGTATTATCAAAGTCACAGTATAAAAGTATTATCAAAGTCCCAGTATAAAAGTATTATTAAAAGCATTATTAAAAGTCCCAGTATAAAAGTATTATTATAAGTATAAAAGTCCCAGTATAAAAGTATTATCAAAGTCCTAGTATAAAAGTATTATCAAAGTCACAGTATAAAAGTATTATTAAAAGTATTATTAAAAGTCCCAGTATAAAAGTATTATTATAAGTATAAAAGTCCCAGTATAAAAGTATTATCAAAGTCCCAGTATAAAAGTATTATCAAAGTCACAGTGTAAAAGTATTATTAAAAGTCCCAGTATAAAAGTATTATTAAAAGTATTATTAAAAGTCCCAGTATAAAAGTATTATTAAAAGTCCCAGTATAAAAGTATTATTAAAAGTATAAAAGTCCCAGTATAAAAGTATTATCAAAGTCCCAGTATAAAAATATTATTAAATGTCCCAGTATAAAAATATTATTAAAAATATACAAGTCCCTCTGCAGTGTAGAGTACACTGTACTTACGGTCTCAGCACGGGAAAGTGAAGAGGGGGCCGTTAGAGATTGCGGGAAAGTATTGAGCCGGTACATAGTGAGGGTGGGCAGAGAGAGATGAGGTCATTCTCTCTCTCTCTCATCGGTCGACCGCTCCTCTGTGTAGCGTAGCCTTGCTGCCCAGTATGTTAGGGCGGAACAGCGGCGCGCCTCTGCGTAGCGCAGAGAGTTGATGTCAAATCTCTACTCGGGCAGCTGCACCGCTGACAGTCTCCTCCGTGGCCCGGATATAGAGGCGGTACGGCCTGGCTTTGGACCGTGGCCCGGTGGTTGACGACCTCTGCTCTAGGGTACGAACTAGAATTTTGGGACTTTTCACCGTCTTGTTTTCTGAGGTCAAGCATTCCCACAGATCCAGGGAAAAGGCAATATCTGTTTCAGGCACTAGACTGATTGCTGGCTCAGGGGGTGATCATACAAATCCCCACACAAGAGCAAGGTTTGGGGTTTTATTCAAACCTCTTTACGGTACCAAAACCGAATGGAGACATCAGACCCATTCTAGATCTAAAGAATCTAAATCAGTTCCTGAAGATCCACTGTTTTCGCATGGAGTCGATCAGATCAGTGGTTTCTATCCTACAAGGAGGGGAACTTCTGGCATCTATCAACATCAGGGATGCATATCTGCATGTCCCTATATTTCCCGATCACCAAAGGTTTCTGCGAATCGAGGTAGAACAGCAGCATTTTCAATTTGTAGCCTTGCCCTTCGGGCTAGCTACAGCAATCCGGGTGTTTACAAAAGTTCTGGCCCCACAGCACAGGGCATAACAGTCTTGGCGTACCTGGATCTATGGTCTGATCATAGACACAGCTCATAAAAAGGTGTCCTTGCCTCAGGCAAAGATCAGCTCCATAAGAGAGCTGGTGCAGATGGTCAGGTCAAAGGGAGATCCCTCCATTCGCCTTTGCATGAGGTTGTTAGGAAAGATGGTGGCTTCATTTGAAGCGGTTCCCTATGTTCAGTTCCATTCGAGACTGTTGCAAAACAGTATCCTGTCTGCTTGGAACAAAACGATTCAAGCTTTAGACTTGCCAATGCGGCTATCCCTAAGGGTGTCCCAAAGCCTAAGTTGATGGTTGCTAACCCAGAATCTGCTGAAGGAAAAATCCTTCAGACCATTTATCTGGAAGGGGGTAACGACAGATGTCAGCCTTTCAGGCTGGGGAGCAGTGCTAGAAAAGACAACTGTCTGAGGTCAGTGGTCAAGAACCAAAAGGACCTTGCCTATCAACATCCTAGAGATCTGGGCAGCAAGTCTGGCTCTAAAGGCCTGGACATTCAGGTTATCAGGTTGTCCTGTCAGGATCCAATCCGACAATGCCACAGCTGTAGCTTACATCAATCACCAAGGGGGCACCAGGAGTCTCGCAGCACAGAGGGAGGTGAACCATATCCTAACTTGGGCAGAAAGGAATGTTCCGTGTCTATCATGTGTTTTCATTCCGGGAGTAGGGAATTGGCAGGCAGACTTCTTGAGCCAACAGCAGTTGCTCCCGGGGGAATTGTCTCTTCACCCCAACATTTTTCGGGCTGTTTGCCAGAAATGGGGGACTCTGGACGTAGATATTTTGGCGTCCAGGTTCAACATGAAGTCGGTCAACTTTGTGTCCAGGATAAGGGATCCACTCGCATGCGGAACAGATGTGTTGGTGATCCTGTGGGATCAGTTCTCACTGATTTATGCATTTCCCCCTATTCAGTTGCTGCCACGACTTCTTTGCAGGATCAAGCTGGAAAGAAAGCCAGTAATTCTGGTAGCCCCAGCGTGGCCCAGAAGGTCCTGGTATGCAAAAATCGTAAAGATGGCGGTGGAGGATCCATGGTCCCTTCCACTACAGCCAGACCTACTCTCACCGGGGCTAATATTCCATCCTACCTTAAATTATATTATTCAATTTAATGACTTGGCTATTGAAACCCACATTCTGAAGAAACGTGGGCTTTCCGGGTCAGTTATATCTACCTTGATTAATGCAAGGAAGCCAGCGTCCAGAACTATATATTATAGAATCTGGAGGGCTTATGTTTCCTGGTGTGAATCCAAGGGTTGGCATCCTCAGAAGTATATCATAGGCAGAATTCTTGCTTTTCTACAATTAGGGGTAGAGATGAAGTTGGCCTTGAGTACTATTAAGGGCCAAGTCTCAGCTTTATTGGTCTTATTTCAAAGACCGCTTGCTTCACATTCTTTAGTCCGGGGTTTTATGCAAGGGGTGATGCGGCTTAATCCACCAGTTAGATCATCTTTGAACTCTTGGGACTTAAACTTAGTTTTGTCAGTGTTACAAAAACTACCATTTGAACCGATACAGCATACTCTCTTAGTCCTTCTGACAAGGAAATTAGTGCTCTTGGCTGCTATATCCTCAACAAGGAGGGTTTCGAAATTGGCTGCTCTTTCTTGTAAAGAGCCATACTTGATTATTCATGAGGAAAGAGTGGTGTTGCGCCCTCGTCCAGGTTTTCTGCCAAAAGTGGTCTCAGGTTTTCACCTGAACCAAGATATTGTCCTGCCATAATTTTTTCCAAAATCATGTTCCAGGGAAGAGAAGTCACTACATTGTATTGAAGTGGTGAGAGCAGTCAAGGTCTATTTAAAGACAACTGTTCAGATCCGGAAGACTGATGTCTTATTTATACTGCCAGAAGGTCCTAAGAAAGGACAGGCAGCGTTGAAATCCACTGTCGCTAAGTGGATTCGGCAAGTTTTAATTCAGGCTTATGATTTAAGGGGTAAGATTCCACCTTTTCAAGTCAAAGCGCACTCTACCAGGGCGGTTAGTGCTTCTTGGGCAGTGCATCACCAGGCCTCCATGGCTCAGATCTGTAAGGCCACAACTTAGTCTTCAGTACATACATTCACCAAGTTTTATCAGGTGGATGTAAGAAGGCATGAGGATATCGCCTTTGGGTGCAGTGTGCTGCAGACAGTAGTATAGGTCCTCAAGTCTGGGGGTGCACTACGGGTTGTGTTTCCCTCCCCTCAAATAGCATTTCTATGGGATGTCCCACATAGTGATTACTATGGTGCTCTGTGTCCCGTGATGTACGATAAAGTAAATAGGATTTTTTTAACAGCTTACCTGTAAAATCCTTTTCTTGGAGTACATCACAAGACACAGAGAACCCTCCCCTCTTTCTGGGATTTAGGTATATTGCTTTGCTACAAAAACTGAGGTACTCCTGGTAGGAGGAGGGGTTATATAGGGAGTGAACTTCCTGTATTGGGTATACCAGTGTCCATCACCTGAAGGTTCCTATATACCCACATAGTGATTACTATGGTGCTCTGTGTCCTGTGATGTACTCCAAGAAAAGGATTTTACAGGTAATCCTATTTTTAGTCTGTATATCATTCGCTGTATTCGTGATCAGCATGGTCTCTAGTACATCAACAACGGATTCACTAATCAAGTAGAGGGATTGATGGTTTAAAAGTATTAGGAATAATGCAAAGGGAATAGAACACAATACAAGGTGTCCCCATACATTAATGGAGCGATAGGGCAGAGGACTCTAAAAGAATAATAGAGCAGTAGGACATACAGTGGCTTGCGAAAGTATTCGGCCCCCTTGAACTTTTCAACCTTTTGCCACATTTCAGGCTTCAAACATAAAGATATAAAATTTTAATTTTTTGTGAAGAATCACCAACAAGTGGGACACAATTGTGAAGTGGAACGAAATCTATTGGATATTTTAAACTTTTTTAGCAATTAAAAAACTGAAAAGTGGTGCGTGCAAAATTATTCGGCCCCTTTACTTTCAGTGCAGCAAACTCACTCCAGAAGTTCAGCGAGGATCTCTGAATGATCCAATGTTGTCCTAAATGACTGATGGTGATAAATAGAATCTACCTGTGTGTAATCAAGTCTCTGTATAAATGCACCTGCTCTGTGATAGTCTCAGGGTTCTGTTGAAAGCACAGAGAGCATCATGAAGACCAAGGAACACACCAGGCAGGTCCGTAATACTGTTGTGGAGAAGTTTAAAGCTGGATTTGGATACAAAAAGATTTCCCAAGCTTTAAACATCCCAAGGAGCACTGTGCAAGCGATCATTTTGAAATGGAAGGAGTATCAGACCACTGCAAATCTACCAAGACCTGGCTATCCCTCTAAACTTTCAGCTCAGACAAGGAGAAGACTGATCAGAGATGCAGCCAAGAGGCCCATGATCACTCTGGATGAACTGCAGAGAACTACAGCTGAGGTGGGAGAGTCTGTCCATAGGACAACAATCAGTCGTACACTGCACAAATCTGGCCTTTATGGAAGAGTGGCAAGAAGAAAGACATTTCTCAAAGATATCCATAAAAAGTCTCATCTAAAGTTTGCTACAAGCCACCTGGGAGACAAACCAAACATGTGGAAGAAGGTGCTCTGGTCTGATGAAACCAAAATCGAACTTTTTGGCCACAATGCAAAACGATATGTTTGGCGTAAAAGCAACACAGCTCATCACACTCAACACACCATCCCCACTGTCAAACATGGTGGTGGCAGCATCATAGTTTGGGCCTGGTTATCTTCAGCAGGGACAGGGAAGATGGTTAAAATTGAGGGGAAGATGGATGCAGCCAAATACAGGACCATTCTGGATGAAAACCTGTTGGAGTCTGCAAAAGACGTGAAACTGGGACGGAGATTTATCTTCCAACAAGACAATGATCCCAAACATACAGCAAAATCTACAAAGGAATGGTTCACAAATAAACGTATCCAGGTGTTAGAATGGCCAAGTCAAAGTCCAGACCTGAATCCAATCGAGAATCTGTGGAAAGAGCTGAAAACTGCTGTTCACAAACGCTCTCCATCCAACCTCACTGAGCTCGAGCTGTTTTGCAAGGAAGAATGGGCAAGAATTTCAGTCTCTCGATGTGCAAAACTGATAGAGACATACCCCAAGCGACTTGCAGCTGTAATCGCAGCAAAAGGTGGCTCTACAAAGTATTAACGCAAGGGGGCCGAATAATTTTGCACGCCCCACTTTTCATTTTTTTATTAGTTAAAAAAGTTTCAAAAATCCAAAAGATTTCGTTCCACTTCACAATTGTGTCCCACTTGTTGGTGATTCTTCACAAAAAATAAAAATGTTATATCTTTATGTTTGAAGCCTGAAATGTGGCAAAAGGTTGAAAAGTTCAAGGGGGCCGAATACGTTCGCAAGCCACTGTAGATATAATATATATACATAATGTACGCCATTCCATCAAATAGAATTTCCCCCTGAAGAAGACACTTGACCCTGTGGTGTAACGCATAGGGGATTGGCAAGAGGATGGTACGGCAGCTGTTCCCCGAGGTAGAACCTGTATGCCTAGCAGCGAGTGCTGGATCATGGAGACAGTAGACCGCACAATTTTTAAAGCAGTTTTCATCTGGTGCACTCCAAGCACCCGATAAAAGTGAATAGTCAATCATTAGAGTTTCAAAAAATATCACCTGGTTTTAAAGATAAAACACTATTGGAGATTTACTTTTCATATACACGGATGTGGAGATTACGGGATGTAAGGCAATGACATTAAAGAGAAGACATAAGGACACATATACCATATAGTCCGGATGGGACTTAAAAGTGCACCTTGACCAAACTTAATTGTGAGGTCACTGGAACTTGTTCCCAAAGGGGAACAAGAGTGGGGTGTATATAGTGAGCATTTTAAGAAACACTAAGAGGATTGGTGGTGACTAACAGTAAGGCAATAAGGAATTGGACTTTTCTCACGGAATCACATTAATGGACTGCACCTATTCATATACAGTGGGGACGGAAAGTATTCAGACCCCCTTAAATTTTTCACTCTTTGTTATATTGCAGCCATTTGTTAAAATCATTTAAGTTCATTTTTTTATTCTCATGAATGTACACACAACACCCCATATTGACAGAAAAACACAGAATTGTTGACATTTTGCAGATTTATTAAACAAGAAAAACTGAAATATTACATGGTCCTAAGTATTCAGACCCTTTGCTCAGTATTTAGTAGAAGCACCCTTTTGATCTAATACAGCCATGAGTCTTTTTGGGAAAGATGCAACAAGTTTTTCACACCTGAGTTTGGGGATCCTCTGCCATTCCTCCTTGCAGATCCTCTCCAGTTCTGTCAGGTTGGATGGTAAACATTGGTGGACAGCCATTTTAGGTCTCTCCAGAGATGCTCAATTGGGTTTAAGTCAGGGCTCTGGCTGGGCCATTCAAGAACAGTCACGGAGTTGTTGTGAAGCCACTCCTTCGTTATTTTAGCTGTGTGCTTAGGGTCATTGTCTTGTTGGAAGGTAAACCTTCAGCCCAGTCTGAGGTCTTGAGGACTCTGGAGAAGGTTTTCGCCCAGGATATCCCTCTACTTGGCCACATTAATCTTTCCCTCAATTGCAACCAGTCATCCTGTCCCTGCAGCTGGAAAAACACCCCCACAGCATGATGCTGCCACCATCATGCTTCACTGTTGGGACTGTATTGGACAGGTGATGAGCAGTGCCTGGTTTTCTCCACACATACCGCTTAGAATTAAGACAAAAAAGTTCTATCTTGGTCTCATTAGACCAGAGAATCTTATTTCTCACCATCTTGGAGTCCTTCAGGTGTTTTTTAGCAAACTCCATGCAGGCTTTCATGTGTCTTTCACTGAGGAGAGGCTTCCGTCGGGCCACTCTACCATAAAGCCCCGACTGGTGGAGGGCTGCAGTGATGGTTGACTTTCTACAACTTTCTCAGATCTCCCGACTGCATCTCTGGAGCTCAGCCACAGTGATCTTTGGGTTCTTCTTTACCTCTCTCACCAAGGCTCTTCTCCACTGATAGCTCAGTTTGGCCGGACAGCCAGCTCTAGGAAGGGTTCTGGTCATCCCAAATGTCTGTGCTCTTAGGAGCCTTAAGTGCAGCAGAAATGTTTTTGTAACCTTGACCAAATCTGTGCCTTGCCACAATTCTGTCTCTGAGCTCTTCAGGCAGTTCTGTTTTGGACCGAACAGAACCGCTCGGCACTTTTTTTTCTGTCCCCCTGGCCAAATTAACCTTCAATGTAAAAGTGTGCACACTCGACACAAATCACTGACACAGACACGTTCAGTAAGTTTGGTACTTCTGTCATTTACTTCCTGGGATCAGGCTAATATACCGTGAGCCGAATATTTCGTTATCAAATCAAATATCAAATAAGACAAGTGTGTACAAACCACAAATTATACATATTCATTATTGTGACGAAATATAAGCTTTTGCTGAGTTATATCTGTATAAGTGTTAGGTACCTGGTAGTTGAGCCCGACTGGAGTGGGAACAGTGGTCTCTTGAGCACAGTGAGTAGGAGTGCCTGGTGAAGGTTCTTGCAGAGGCCGGCACAGGAGCTGAGTAGAAGTCCTTCTGGAATGGCTGAGCTGAGAATGCTGGCAGGCTGAAGCGGATCAGCAGACAGGCAGGTAGGAGGTGTAGCAGCAGCAGAACCTTGAGCTGGATGAGAAGGCTGGAATGCAGCGACACAGGACACAGGCAAAAACAGAGTCAGACAGTCCATTTGGCAGGAGAGCAGGCAGGTATTGTCAAATGGATAATCACAGAATAGTCAGGCAGGCAGGCAGGTGTTCGGCAATGGGTCACAAGAAGTTAGCAGAGTCAGGGAAGCCGGGTCAGATTGGAGATAGCAGGAAGGTCAGACATAGCCGGGTCAACAACAGGAATAACAACAGCAGGCAGATTCAAGAACACAGGTGCAGAGCTGCAGACGAACAGCACCGCATGGGTGCAACTGACATCCTTTTAAAGAGCCTTTGGCGCCAAACAGCGCTAGCGCGCGTGAGCGCGCCGGCGCCCCCCAGTGGGGAATTTCAACTGTAATGCCCTGGACAGACCCCGCGTGCGCACGTGCGCACGCATATTCGCCTGCCGGCACCAGCACGTCCCTGACAATAAGGGAATAGCAGACTATCATAGCTAATTATGGTGTCTTGTTTTCAGTTCCTGTTTCTCTTGAGTGTAGTCTCATAGGCCTGAAAATAGGTGCAATCTTCTTCTTCTTAACTTTGTTCTTTAACTCTTGCAGTTCTGTTCCACATGAAGGGAGAAGCTGGCAGACATCTAATTTGAGCATGGTTAAGGCTAATAGCTGGTTATAGGAAAATAAGCCCTTACATCTATATGGTTATGAGAAATAGGCATTTCACAATAACACTCATAATCACATTCCATTACAGTCCCCCCTTGAAATGTGTATTTTCTCAAAACTGTCCCTCACACTGGAGAACAACCTGTCATCATCCGGCTCATTTCACAGACTGCAAGTCTTTTAAGCTGTATGTAGAGAAAGGGCTGTGACTAGCTCACCACCCCCCTCGATACAGCTGGTGAAATGCCGCCAAGTGCTATCTGTCCCTATAGCCCTACGGTGTTGCATCTGGGGGAAGGGTGACTGTAACAGAGTGTACTGTGTAACTAATATCATAGGTTTCATCAAGCCTTACATAGACATTGTCGTCATCATCTGGGATCTCTTGGTTCACGAATGTGGGGGTATTTTGGTCAACAGCCTTTTCCACACACTTCTTAATGCAGGGGAGGACACAGCAGATTATGGCAGCTATTGTCAGGACGGCTATCCCTATCTGGGTCAGTAGTCCCTGCCATCCTCCCTTTATCCAGGTAAAATACTGGTCCTAGGGGTTGGTGAGCCCTGAATTCTGTTTTAGTTCTTTGGACAGGTCCTCTAGTTTCTGGATGGCTAAAGTCACTTTACCATTTGGGCCGGTGTTGTCTGGGATGTATGTACAGCATGCCCTTGTCTCGGGGATCATCTTACATACACCTCCCTTCTCAGCTAGGAGCATGTCTAAGACCATACGGTTTTGGAAAGTCATGTGTGATGTTGCCTCTAACTGTTCGGCCAGACCTTGGAGTGCGTCCCTGGTGTAACTGACAAATCTTTGCTGGTTGTAGTAGATGTAATTTATCCAGTCTACATTCTTGTTTACAGTGATAATGGGAATCAGTGACTCGAAACCTGCTGCTACTTGGTCTCTTGCTTTTAATTCATCTGGGACCCCCCTTGGGACCCCTATGGCATCTATGTATACATGGGGGTCAAAACTTCCTGCTGGGGCACTCCTGTGTCTTCTGTTGGGTTTAGGTCTGGGTTTTCCCTAACCCTGTGCAATACCCTGTGCAATACTCTGCAATACCCTGTGCAATACTCTGCAATACCATGAGCAATACCCTGTAATACCCTGTGCAATACTCTGCAATACCCTGTACCATACTCTGCAATACCCTGTGCAATACCCTGTGCAATACTCTGCAATACCCTGTGCAATATTCTGCAATATCCTGTGCAATACTCTGCAATACCCTGTGCAATACCATGTGCAATACTCTGCAATATCCTGTGCAATACTCTGCAATACCCTGTGCAATACCCTGTGCTATACTCTGCAATACCTTGTGCAATACTCTGCAATACCCTGTGCAATACCCTGTGCAATACTCTGTGCAATACTCTGAAAAACCCTGCAATACCCTGTGCAATACCCTGCAATACTTTGCAATACCCTGCAATAGCCTGCAATACCCTGCAATGGCCTGCAATACCCCACAATACTCTGCAATACTTTGCAATACCCTGCAATAGCCTGTATCGCCGTACTCAGGAGGAGTAGGAGAATCTATTTTGGGGTGTCATTTTTGGTATGTACATGCTATGTGTTAGAAATATTGTATAAATGGACAACTTTGTGTTTAAAAAAAATGCATTTTAACCACTTCCCACCCGCCGTCATATGACGTCCTTGACTTTGTGCGGGGATATCTGAATGATGCCTGCAGCTACAGGCATCATTCAGATATCAGCTTTTTTAAGCCGGCGATTCCCTACACCATAAGAACAATCATAGTGGCTGTTCCACTGCTTGATCGTTCTTATGGGAGGCGAGAGGGGGTGTCCCCCCACCCACCACCCTCAGGTGCTTCTACCGACTCACCGCTACGATCGAAGCCAGGGTAGGTTTTTTTTAATTATTTCAGGCTTCCCAGCCTAGAGGTGAGATGTGGGGTCTTATTGACCCCATATCTCACTGTAAAGAGGACCTGTCATGCCATATTCCTATGACAAGGGATGTTTACATTCCTTGTAATAGGAATAAAAGTGATCAAAAAATAAATTTTTTGGAAAAAAGTGTCAAACTAAAATAAATAAAGTAAAATGAGCATTAAAAAAAAAAAATTTAAAGCGTCCCTGTCCCCGCATGCAGAAGCGAACGCATACGTAAGTCCCACCCACATATGAAAACGGTGTTCAAACCACATATGTGAGGTATCGATGCGAACGTTAGAGCGAGAGCAATAATTTTGGCCCTAGACCTCCTCTGTAACTCAAAACATGTAACCAGTAAAAAATTTTAAAGCGTCGCCTATGGGGATTTTTAAGTAGCTAAGTTTGGCGCCATTCCACAAGCGTATGCAATTTTGAAGGGTGACATGTTAGGTATCTACTTACTCAGCGTAACTTCATCTTTCCCATTATGCAAAATTTTGGGCTAACTTTACTGTTTTGTTTTTTTAAAGCACAAAACGTTTTTTTTTTTTAAAAATGCGTTCGAAAAATTGCTGCGCAAATACCGTGCGAGATAAAAAGTTGCAACAAATGCCATTGTTTTCTCTAGGGTCTTTGCTAAAAAAAAATATATAGTGATTTGGGGTTCTATGTAACTTTCTAGCAAATAAATGATTATTTTTATATGTAGGAGAAAAATGTCAGAATTGGCCTGGGTGCTCCAGAACGCCTGAAGGTGGTTTGTGCATGTTGGGCCTCTGTATGTGGCCACACTGTGTAAAAGTCTCACACGTGGTATCGCCATACTCGGGAGTAATAGCAGAATGTGTTTTGGGGTGTAATTTGTTGTATGCATATGCGGTGTGTGAGAAATAACCTGCTAATATGACAATTTTGTGAAAAGAAAAAAAAATCTTGATTTTGCAAAAAATTGTGGGAAAAAATGACAACTTCAAAAAACTCACCATGCATCATTCTAAATACCTTGGAATGTCTTCTTTCCAAAAAGGGGTCATTTGGGGGGTATTTGTACTTTTCTGGCATGTTAGGGTCTCAAGAAATTAGATAGGCCGTTAGTAATTCAGGTGTGATCAATTTTTAGATTTTGGCACCACAGCTTTTGGACTCTATAACTTTCACAATGACCAAATAATATACACAAATTTGTACTTATTTTTACCAAAGATATGTAGCAGTATAAATTTTGGCCAAAATTTATGAAGAAAAATTACTAATTTGCTACATTTTATAACAGAAACAAAGAAAAATTCATTTTTTTACCAAATTTTCAGTCCTTTTTTCTTTTATAGCGCAAAAAATAAAAAACCCAGCGGTGATTAAATACCATCAAAAGAAAGCTCTATTTGTGTGAAAAAAAAGACAAAAATTTCATATAGGTACAGTGTTGCATGACTGAGTAATTGTCATTCAAAATGTGAGAGCACGGAAAGCTGAAAATTGGTCTGGTTATTAAGGAGGTTTAAGTGCCCAGTGGTCAAGTGGTTAAAGGAATATTTCATTTTTATTGTTTCACTTTAAGCATTATTAAAATCACTGCTCCTGAAAAAACGGACGTTTTTAAAACTTTTTTTGCATTGAAACGTTCCCTGGAGCAGGACCCGGGTCCCCAAACACTTTTTATGACAATAACTTGCATATAAGCCTTTAAAATGAGCACTTTTGGTTTTTCATGTTAGTGTCCTATAGACTTTAATGATGTTCCACGGCTTTCGCATTTGCCACGAACACCGCATATTGTTCGGTGTTCGGTGAATGTCCGAACAACCAAAGTTCAGCCTGAACTTATGCTCGGGCTGAACCATTCGCCCATCCCTAGTCCTTATCCCATTCTGTGACTAGACAGTGAGGAGAAGCAGCTGACTGACATGCCCATGTCTGTGTCAATCTGTTTTCTCCTCTTAGTAGTGTGTTCATTGCTAGCACATCAGCCCTGAATCACAATTGATTAGCTTCTAGTGTTGCCCCTGTCCCAGACTTAAGCTGCGTATACACGATTGGATTTTCCGATGGGAAATGTGTGATGACACATTGCCCTTTGGGTCTGGTATGAATATTAAGGGGAACCCCAAAACAAAATTTTTTTAAAAATTGCGTGGGAGTCCCCCTAAAATGGTTCCCCTTAAGAAAACGTTCCCCTTAATATTCATACCAGACCCAAAGACCTAAACACAGCATATTCATATTCATACCAGACCCAAAGACCCAAACACCGCATATTGTTCGGTGTTCGGTGAATGTCCGAACAACCAAAGTTCGGCCCGAACTTATGCTCGGGTTGAACCGTTTGCCCATTCCTATCCCTACCCCATTCTGTGACTAGACAGTGAGGAGAAGCAGCTGACAGATATGCCCATGTCTGTGTCAATCTGTTTTCTCCTCTTAGTAGTGTGTTCATTGCTAGCACATAAGCCCTGAATCACAATTAATTAGCTTCTAGTGTTGCCCCTGTCCCAGACCTAAGCTGCATACACACAATCGGATTTTCCAACGGGAAATGTGTGATGACACATTGCCATTTGGGTCTGGTATATGCATACCAGACCCAAAGGGCCTGGTAATGGACTAGGGGGGAACCCATGCTGTTTTTTTCAATGAGTTTCATCTATCTTGCCGAGACCCGACAATTCATTACAGCCGCAATCAGTTTTAAAATTACTTTTTTCCTTTAGAAATGTCATTTTGCTGTGGTACTGTTCTAAACACGGGAAAACTGGGCCACTTTACAGACATACTATAGACACCCCCCAGGCATGATATTTAAAGGAACATTTCATTTTTATTTTTTCACTTTAAGCAGTATTAAAATCACTGCTCCTGAAAAAACGACCGTTTTTAAACCTTTTTTTGCATTGATACGTCCCCTGGAGCATCACCCGGGTCCCCAAACAATTTTTATGACAAGAACTTGCATATAAGCCTTTAAAATGAGCACTTTTGGTTCTTCATGATAGTGTCTTAACGGTGTTCCACGGCTTTCAAATTTGCCACAAACACGGCATATTGTTCGGTGTTCGACGAACGTCCTAACAACCAAAGTTCGGCCTGAACCTATGCTCGGGCCGAACCGTTCACCCATCCCTAATCCCTACCCCATTCTGTGCCTAGACAGTGAGGAGAAGAAGCTGACTGATACGCCCATGTCTGTGTCAATCTGTTTTCTCCTCTTAGTAGTGTGTTCATTGCTAGCACATGAACCCTGAATCACAATTGATTAGCTTCTAGTGTTGCCCTTGTCCCAGACATAAGCTGCATACACACGATCGGATTTTCCTACAGGAAATGTGTGATGACAGGCTGTTGGTGGAAAATCCAACCGTCTGTACGCTCTATCGGACAATTGACGGATTTTCCGTGGACAAATGTTGGATAGCAGGTTTGAAAATTTTCCACGGACAAATGTCTGTTGTCGGATTTTCCGAGCATGTGTACTTGTACAAGTCCATCGGACAAAAGTCCAAAGTACAAACACGCATGCTCGGAAGCAAGGACGAGCCGAAAGAGGTCGGTCTTGTAAAACTAGCGTTCATAATGGAGAAAAAACATTTGTGACGGGGCAAATTCTGAAATCTCCAAATGCAGCGCACATTCTCTTCTTCTTTATAATGGGATAATAATGAAGCTGCTTTACTGGTGATACTGACAGAGTTCTGCCAAACGTATTTATAAAGTCTTTTTTTTCTAGTGATATCAAGAAGATTACTACTATGTTGTCCCTTGTTAATTTTACATGGTATTTTTAAAATGTACCTGCCTACTGACATTTGAAGTAAAAGACATACCCAAGTATTTTTCTATTTAATTTTTTTTTATTTAATAGGAATCACAAGAAGGTCCTATAAAAATCAAGAGGAAGGCATAAATGGAGAAACTGTTGGAATAGGTGAACCTTTTGTACCCCAGGGCAGACCTCAATTATGTGAAGAGCAAAATTGGGAACCTGAGGAGTACATTTATAGGGAGCACAAGAATTTCCTGGACTCTGAGAGATCGGGAGCAGCAGCAGATGACCTATATGTCCCCAGGCTGTGGTATTACAACAGCCTGTGTTTTTTGACAGACCAGACCGAACCCAGGCCATCGCTGTCAACGCTCCCTTCCACATCGGCTGAGGCCATTTTTTTTTATGTGCATTATTCCAAAAAACTATGTAAATAAATTATACATGTTATCTGCCATCCAAATAAAAATTAAATAACTTAACCAAAAAGTGCATTCTCAGCATACAAAAAATAAGTATAACAACTAAAATCATAATTTTTGAACAAAAAAAGCAAATTAGTAATTATATGGATGAAAATCCCCATCCCAGTGGGGTTGTTGGGGCTGTTGGGTTGTCTTGGGGCTGGAACTGCCAATGTCCGGCATGCTGCTGTGGTGGGTGGGGCTGCTGTGGTGGGGCATCCAAAACACAGATCTGGGCTCTTGCTGAAATTTCTCCCCTCCTCCCCTTGTTGAGGAGCTGGAGAATTAGTTCCTCACACATACTCCTTTGGTCCACATCCATCTCCCTCAATTTATTTGCTGTCAGACAGCCAAATGCCTCAGCTGCTTCTGGGGCCATAGTAATGGCATTTGTTGCGTGGCTCATCTAGGTTTTTGCTTTTCCTGGCCCTTTTAGCAGGAGGGCGTAGGGGAGGGATCTGGGACTCTGTGTGGCTGCTGGCCACGGGCTCCTCCTGACTGACATTTTGCTGTGTATGAAAATGGGACATAATTATTATTTTTGTAAAAAAATTTGTCATCAATCACACACAATTTTGAGCTCATGACTGTTGCAAATTGAATGTTGAGAAACAGAAGAGACTATCATTCTGACCCCAGCATTTTTTTTCCTGTCCCAATCATTACTGTCTATTACATACTACTGTCTATTGATATTGAAACCACTTTGTTAAGGCAGAAATTTAGGAACAATAACATCTAGTTATCATCATTCTATTTTTGGATACAAATATGTTAAACAATGCTATACCTGGGTCAAGCTGGGCTCCTCCACATCTTCATCCTGTGTCGAAGGACCGGGGTGGACCTCAGGAGCTTATGGCCTCATCCGATGTGGAAGGGAGTGCTGACAGTGATGGCCTGGGTTGGGTTTGGTCGGACAAAAAACGCAGGCTGTTGTAGTACCAAAGCCTGGGGACATATATGTCATCTGCTGATGCTCCCGATCTCTGTGATTCCTGGACCTTCTTGTACTCCCTATTAAACAAACTCCTCAGGTTCCAAATTTTGCTCTTCACAAAATTTATGTCTGATCTGGGGTACAGAGGCTTCACCAATTCAAGAAGTTTCTCCATCGCTGCCTTCCTCTTGATTTTATTCGAGTAATCCCTACTTTTCACCTTCCACAGACAGGGCAGCTCCAGGTATTGGTCGATAAATTGAGGTAAAAAGTCTGGTGCAGTGAATTTATCTACCATTTTCTAATTTCTCTGATGCCTGCAAGGCAGAACACAAGACAAACCATAATGTCAGGCTTAACTCATAATGTGGTCCCAATATAGGCCTCAATCTAAGCAGTATAGGCCACTAACACCACCAATGCCCCAGTTTATAATTGTACCTTCATTTTATGGCTCCTTTCGCGTGTTGGCGATAGTGATGGCTTTGTCCTCCAGTCCCAAATCGTTCCTACGGCCGTTACATCGATCACGCGTTATGGCTTTATATACACTGCGCATGCGTGAAACTCTGCCTCTTTCCTTCTTTCTAGTGTGTTCCCTGCCTCTTCTCTTTCAGGGAAGTGGGAGAGCATATAGCAGCGAAACAGCAGGTGTGTGGTGAGAGCAGCAATGAGGAAAACCCAGAGAAAGACACTTCCAGATCCAGGAGGAGCTATAAGGCCACAAATATGTCATTTGAAGAAATGGTGGAGATGGTGGACATCTTAGTGTGGACAGGCCATGATGGGAAGCATGGACCTTACAGAAACGCAAATGCCAGAAAGGCCAAGATCATGGCTAAAGTTGTGAGAAGTCTTCACAGGAATTTTGGGGTACGACGAAACAAGGATCAGTTGAGAAAACGCTGGTCAGACCTTAAATTGAGAGAGGAAGATTAGTATAGAAATATCTGGAAAGTGCTACAAAAAAGTAAGTATTTGTCCTGTGTTCCTATTATTACTTTTGTGCTTGTCCATGTTCTCTTCTTTACTGTTCTACAGTTTAAAATGCCAAGTTTTATTTTCGTGGACTTCGTGGTGAATTGTTTGCGGGACATTAAACATTGTTTGATTGACCACTAATACTTCGTTATTGGGAGATGCACGTTAAATGCATTTGTTATGGCCTATTTTGATGTAAATAAGTTCATTAGATTGTTGTCTAGATGTGTTTGTAGCTAATGAAACGTCAACTTTATTCAGTATCAGTAGAGGAGACTCAGCAGCTGTTATGCAGCTGTACGCAGGAACACCAGTGTGGGACACCATAACACCCTTGTTCTGGTGTCCCAAGCAGGTTCTCCAGTAGATACTAGGGGTATCTCCATGTGTGAAACTTGCGCAAAACAGATAAGTATTCCTGCTTTGGAAAGGGAAAAAATCATGTATTCATATAGCTTGGAACTCTGGCAAAACAGACAATTGAAAGACACTTCCAAACAATGTTTCATATTACTATTTCTAACCTAACATATCTGTCTACTAAGTATACCTTTTTTGGATCCATATAGGGGAGAAAAGAAGAGGGTCATCTGAGCTGTGTGTGGACACCAGTAACCCAGATACAGAAAGTCAACTCACATTACACCCTGAAGAAGATGTTGATGCTGATGTGCAGGAAGTACTGTGTGAAGTTCTCAAAACTGTGTCGACCACAGGTCCACAGCTTCAAGTAATAGATGGGTGCCTGCATATTTCTAATACATGGTGTGTTTTTTAATTTTTAGGTGATGTGGATGTTGTGGAAGACCAAACTCACTTCAGCAGTGCAAGTGCACTATCAGTGAGCTCTTGGTTTGCAATAGGGAATTGGAGAAAATTAAATAAAACATGCATGATCTCCAAAACAGAGTTATCAACATCATCAATATTTTAGCTAAAATTTAAAAACCAAACATGTTTTTTTTTCGTTATGTTGTAAATGTGTTTGTACAGTTTTAAATTGATTAACCTTTGCCCATTTCAAAGGGTGGTTTGCTCCCCCAGCTACAGCACCAAATTGGACACCGCACATTGTTCAATATGGTGGAGTAGCTTGTACAAAAGTATTGTCATGAACAAAAAGCTTGAAGGTGTGCTTTCACACATTGTACAAATTGTATATTACTATTTCACCAAAAAACTTGAATACCTTTGCCAGTTTTTTTAGTTACATGTTTACCTGTAATATTTGTAGTTATATAAGAAACTTTTATAAGATATGTGGCTGTTAGCCAAGTTACATCTAAAAAAGTAGGAACCAACTTTGTGTCTGTCCTTGCTTCTTTAGGAATGCTGTATTTTGTTTTCAGGAAAGTACAAATACGTACTTTGTTAATTTAAGGATGCAAATTGGTTTGAGTAACAAAGCCTTATGTAGCGAGTGCAAAAATCAATGTAAGCCCTGGTTCACATTGATACTACTTTGAAATTGCACTACTTCACTTGAAGTTGCGCAATTTCTAAGTAACAAGGTCAGCGTGATTTCAGGTGCTACGTCATAGACATTTGTGTGGCGTCATGCCCAGATGTCTATTGAAGTTGCACCTGAAATCGCCAAAAGTAGTGCAGGAACTACTTTTGCAAATTGGTGCGGCGCCACTAATTCTGTGTCACACGGATTGGAGCAGTGCCATTGCCTCCACTCCACTTCTCTAGGTACACCACCAGATTCTGTTTTCTGTATTTTCCTCAGTAAAAAAACAACTGTGTGAATTATTAACTTTGAAAATGACATCATCATCTGTGACAAAATCAAAAAATATTAAAAACATGACCTGGGAATGCATCCTGAGAAGGAGAGTTCGGAAACACTGCCCTAAGTAATGTTAATTGTAATCTTTATGTGTTTTTAAGAATCCCAAAGCCAAAATTTGAAGATGCCCACAAATGGTGCCAAAATATTCTTATTTCCCTCATGATCCGATGCCTAAAATGTGTGTCTTTCCCTACACCTAGCTTGCTAAAGCCACAAAATAAACAGTGGGTCAACATGTGCTAGCTTCCATCATGGGGTATCAATGGACGCGTTTTGGAGGTGAAACCCCTTGCTCTTACCTATTTTAGTTATGAGGAAGGGGTTGCACCCCCAAAAAGCGTCCACTGATACCCTGTGATGGGAGATAGCACATGTTGACACACTGTGTGTTTTGGGGCTTTAGAAACTATCCTGTTTATACCTACACACATTTTAGGCAGGGGATCATAAGGGACATTTAACAGTTATGCCTCTACGTGGATGTGTCTTCAAATTCTGGCTGTTAGAGGCGTGAGATCACCCCATCTGAGGAAGGCAACATCAACACAGTCTTGGGATACTAATGTCCCATATAACCTTCACTTTAACAAACTAGAACTTTGTAAGTTCCTGAGTTGGGGATGTGTATCTTATATTTTCAAACATGCCTGTTTAGCCCCAAAAAAGGCAAAATAATGGCAAACATACATGTTTTTTACACCAAGATGTTGGTTTGTTCTAAAACCTTAAAACGCACATGTGAATGTGCTTTGAGTAAAATGTTTTTTACTAAACAATGTTTGGCTTATTATTTCAGTGCTCAATATCAGTGTATTTGTTAAGTTGGTGTAGTTACAGTGACAATATGCTCTAAATTGTGCCCAACTCAGGCAAGTTTATGGCCTCAAAGAAATTAAAGGAGTTGAAAAAGCATAATTTTTTTGAACTTAATGCTTCAGATACATTAAAAACAAAAACATTGTGTGTAGGTAGCAGACCCACAGCACAACATAATAGTTACCTGAAAAAGAGATTGTCACCTCATGTAGCAAATAAGGTACCTTTGCACTATTGTCTAAAATGGACAAAAAAAGGCCATTTGACAACCTATTATACAGATAAGAAACACAGATGACAGTAGTTCAAATGAAAAAGTAGTTTATGATAAAATTATGACTCTTGATCAGCTATATTTTGCTGCCAGGCCACTGCACTTCTACCCACAAAATATTCGAGATATTTTTGCGGGATATCGCGGGCATTTTGTGAGGGCAACCCAGCACAAGCAGGTTTCAGAGCTGTCATGTTTCTCACTGATGTACGAGTTGCAGCCTCTTCAGCTGGGCTTGACACTGTGGGATCAATATCAGCTGGCAGTGATGAAAGGTAGCTGCTCGCATTCCTCCGTAAAAAATTGTGGAGGATGCAACAGCACAAAACCATATAGTTAATTTTATATTGGGCCAGGTTGATGGGGGTTAAAAAAGCCTGAAACGACTTGACAGGATGCCAAAGGCATTTTCAACAACCCCTCTGGCACGAGAGAGCCTGTAGTTGAATACTCTTTGCTCTGGGGTGAGGTTCCTCATAGGAAAGGGCTTCGTAATATATCCCCCCAGAGCAAAGGCCTCATCTGCGACAAAAACAAAATTGAGGCCCTCAACATTTTCCTGAGCAGATGGCAAATTTAAGGTGCCATTCTGGAGCCAATGGTAAAACTCCATCTGCATGATGACAATTCCATCCCAGTTGCGGCCGTTCTTCCCAACATCCAAAAACAAACACACGTTGCAGAAACAACAGCTAGCAGCACTATGCCGCAAAAGCTTTTGTAATTATTGTAGTATGAGTCTGAGTTGGGTGGTGGGACAATCCTCACATGTTTCCCATCAATAGCATCACCACAGTTAGGAAAATCCCACTGATGCTGAAACTGGCCTGCAACATCCAGCCATTGCTGGGGGTGGAAGGAAACTGTGGAGTCAAAAAAGAAAGAAGAAATTACTACTTCTGCACATAACATTGCAAGCAGATTTGACAAAAACATTCTTGGCCAACATAAGTATAACATTGAAATGAGTATTTAAAGACAAAAGTGTAAGGTCAACTTATCAGATTCATTACCCCCTCTGGTGTCCCATTAGAAAAATGTTATGGTGGGGGGGTAATGGGTAGATGTTTTGGACAGGTAGCCCTCTCCATTTCCATGAGAGCTGAATGCATAAATAATGTGTGATACTTTGGCCAGCCCCTCCTTACACTATTGGCAGCCCAGTGGACAGGTAAGAAGTGTCATACTCTAAAAATATGGATACACACTGAGGACAACAATAACATTTGTACACATTTTAGGGGGTGTTTAGGGTAAGCACAAAAATGTAGCTGACAAAATACAATGTTAACCACTTCAGCCCCAGAAGAATTTACCCCCTTCCTGACCAGAGCACTTTTTGCGATTCAGCACTGCGTAACTTTAACTGACAATTGCGCGGTCGTGCATGGCTCCCAAACAAAATTGACGCCCTTTTTTTCCCACAAATAGAGCTTTCTTTTGGTGGTATTTGATCGCCTCTGCGGTTTTTATTTTTTGCGCTATAAACAAAAATAGAGCGGCAATTTTGAAAAAAATGCATTATTTTTTACTTTTTGCTATAATAAATATCCCCCAAAAATATATAAAAAAACAATTTTTTTCCTCAGTTTAGGCCAATACGTATTCTTCTACATAATTTTTGGTAAAAAAAATCGCAATAAGCGATTATTGATTGGTTTGCGCAAAAGTTATAGCTTTTACAAAATAGGGGATAGTTTTATGGCATTTTTATTAATATATATATTTTTTTAAAATGGCGGCGATCAGCAATTTTTATCGTGACTGCGACATTATGGCGGACACATCGGACATTTTTGACACATTTTTGGGACCATTGTCATTTATACAGCAATCAGTGCTATAAAAATGCACTGATTCCCATGTAAATGACACTGGCAGTGAAGGGGTTAAGCACTAGGGGGCGGGGAGGGGTTAAATCAGTACTAGGGAGTGTTTTATAACTGTCAGGGGGATGGGCTGTGTGTGTGACGTACTGATCTCTGCTCCGATGACAGGGAGCAGAGATCGAGTGACACTGTCACTAGGCAGAACGGGGAGATGCTGTTTACATCAGCATCTCCCCGTGAGGCGATTGCGGGTATCCCCGCAGCGACCGAGTCCACGGGACCCGCGACCCGACTCACCGAGGCGCCCGCTGGCCGCCTCTTAAAGGGCAACGTACAGGTACGTGATTTTGCCTGTACGAGCCCTTCTGCCGCAGTATATCTGCGTGAGGCGGTCGGCAAGCGGTTAAGTTACTAGGCTAGGTGTGTATGGGCCCAGGATAGCATGCTGGGGAGGTTAGTAAAAAAAATATGCATGAAGGACAAATAAGGAGCATTAAAAGCTTACAGCATGCATGAGGACAAAGAGGACATTCACAGCATATTACTATAATGGTAATTATGGAATGAAGAAATTAATACAATACATTAGCAAACATTAAATACATAAAATGTGATGTTAATGGATAAAACTTACCCGAATATAGTCCTTCTGCAGAAATCGAATAATGGCAGAACAGGTCTCTTGAATAATGAGTCCCAGAGCCTGGGGGGAGATCCCAGTTGTAAACTTCAGGTCCTTGAGACTTCTTCCTGTCACCAAGTACCGCCAGGTGGCTTTGAGCCTTTGCTCGGGAGTAATGGCAAGCCGCATGCATGTATCCTGCTTCCTAATATAGGGGGTCAGCAATGCCAAGAGATGGTGAAAGCAGGGGTCCGTCATCTGGAGATAATTCTTAAAATCATCAGGATTATTCTCCTGGAGCTCCCGCATCAAAGGCATATGAGAGAATTGGTCACAATTAAGCAACCAATTCTTGGTCCAAGAACTCCTCCTCTTGTTCCTGGACTTGGGTCAAAGCAACAACTCCAAGCCCAATGATAGCACAATCTCTCCGATGAGAACGCAACATGGCTAGTTGAGCGGCCGTGCAGAAACAAACTGACAAGCATGAACTGAAAATCAGAAACAAACCGACAAGCAGGAACTGAAAATCAGAAAAGAACTGACAAGCACAAACTGAAAAGAGGACATTCACAGCATATTACTATAATGGTAATTATGGAATGAAGAAATTAATACAATACATTAGCAAACATTAAATACATAAAATGTGATGTTAATGGATAAAACTTACCCGAATATAGTCCTTCTGCAGAAATCGAATAATGGCAGAACAGGTCTCTTGAATAATGAGTCCCAGAGCCTGGGGGGAGATCCCAGTTGTAAACTTCAGGTCCTTGAGACTTCTTCCTGTCACCAAGTACCGCCAGGTGGCTTTGAGCCTTTGCTCGGGAGTAATGGCAAGCCGCATGCATGTATCCTGCTTCCTAATATAGGGGGTCAGCAATGCCAAGAGATGGTGAAAGCAGGGGTCCGTCATCTGGAGATAATTCTTAAAATCATCAGGATTATTCTCCTGGAGCTCCCGCATCAAAGACATATGAGAGAATTGGTCACAATTAAGCAACCAATTCTTGGTCCAAGAACTCCTCCTCTTGTTCCTGGACTTGGGTCAAAGCAACAACTCCAAGCCCAATGATAGCACAATCTCTCCGATGAGAACGCAACATGGCTAGTTGAGCGGCCGTGCAGAAACAAACTGACAAGCATGAACTGAAAATCAGAAACAAACCGACAAGCAGGAACTGAAAATCAGAAAAGAACTGACAAGCACAAACTGAAAATCAGAAATGAGCTGACAAGCACGAACTGAAAATCAGAAATGAACTGACAAGCACGAACTGAAAAGCGTGAAACAATACTCACCAAACTTCTACTAACACGAAATTAGGTACCCCATGACTGCAAAAAAAGCTTATTTGGTAAACCTGCGTTTATACTCCACATACCTTAAAACTGAATATTGCATGACTGCAAAAAAGCTTATTTGGTAAACCTGCGTTTATACTCCACATACCCTAAAACTGAATATTGCATGACTGCAAAAAAGCTTATTTGGTAAATCTGTTTGTCACCACTGTTTCAACTCCATCTGTAGCCATGCTCACATTATTTCAATGTTTATTTAGCCATTAAGTCTTACCTAAATTATGGGTTGCCTTATCTTTACAATTTTGGCCTTTTAGTCCCCTTGCAGTTTGATTGTGGTGTGAAAGTTATGCCCTGCTAGCTGTGTTGCTAATATGGCCTCCTAATTGATTAATTGCCAGATTCAACCCACACCCAACACACAGTATAAAAACAAGGCCTTCCTTACGGGGGAACACATACAGGGGGCTGCACATACAGGGGTTCTTCCAAAGAAGTGGGGTTCTTTAAATAAGTGGCACTTCTGCTCTTGCACTTCAGCGATTTGCACAAAGCTAACTATAAAAGACTGCAGGTGACCCCATTTCCAAATGTTATCATCTTCTTCTCTGAAACATGCACTCTTTACCTCTCCTCCGTTTCACAATTGCTGCCTCTCTCCTCAAACTCTCTTTTCTACATCCCTCTGCTCCACCCTACAATCTGTACCTATCACCCTCACTTCTCCCCTCCCCCTATTATTGCACTCATCACCTCTTTCTAACTCTAAGCCCACTTGCTAACATACCCCCCAGGATACTGAAGCATGTCCCCTCATACAAATCATACTCTCATATTACCTCCCTCACTCTTTTGCTTCTCCTAATCACTGGAGATATTTCCCCAAACCCTGGGCCCCCTTTATTTAACTTTGCCCAACACACCCATCATCCTACACCCTCTGGCAGTAGTCGCAATCTACACAATTTAGTCTCCATTCCTCTTCTTGCCAACACCAGCCTCCCTCTCTCCTGCGCCCTCTGGAACGCCTGCTCTGTCTGCAACAAGCTCACTGCTGTTCATGACCTCTTTGTCACTAATTCCTTCAATCTACTTGCTCTCACAGAAACCTGGCTCCACGAATATGACACCCCTTCTCCTGCTTCCCTCTCCCAGGGTGGCCTTCACTGGACTCACTCCCCCAGGCCTAATGGACGCAAGGGAGGTGGAGTGGGATTCCTCCTATCCCCCCAGAGCATCTTCCAGGTTATTCCCCCTCCTCCCTCTTTTTCACTCTCATCATTCGAAGCCCACTGTATACATCTATTCTCTCCTACTTCCCTAAGAATTGCTGTGATCTACCGGCCCCCTGGACCATTATCGACCTTCCTTGAAGAGTTTTCTGCCTGGCTACCCTACTTTCTTTCTTCGGATATTCCCACAATCCTTCTCAGTGATTTCAACATCCCTGCTAATACAAACACACCTGCTACTTCTAAACTTCTTAGTCTAACCTCTTCATTTGACCTGAAGCAATGGGTACAGGCTTCTACTCACTCTGATGGCAACACCCTTGACCTTGTATTCTCTTACCTATGCACTCCATGCAACTTCTCAAACAATCCTTTTCCTCTCTCCGACCACCACCTTATTAGTTTCTCTCTCCCCCTGTCTTCCACCACCTTTCCCTCCAATCGCCTAACCATCACCCGTAGAAACTTTCGCAACTTCAACTCCTCTCTCCTCTATTCTGCTACTAACCACCTCTATGACAAAATCTCTCCCCTGTCCTGCCCCAACCAAGCCACGTCCATCTACAATAAATCCCTGTCCTCCACCCTGGATAAGCTCGCTCCCCTCACTACACGCAGAATCAGGCCTCGACCCCTACAACCCTGGCAAACAGATGACACTAAAATTCTCAAAAAACGTAGTCACGCTCTTGAGCGTCTGTGGCACAAGACTAAGTCTCTCAAAGACTTCAACCAATACAAATCTGCCCTCCAAAAATACTATTCTTTCCCCCACACTGCCAAGCAAACCTATTTTACAACTCTTATTAACACCTTCTCATCCAATCCTCGTAAACTCTTCTCTACCTTCAACTCTCTACTTTGTCCTCCACCGCCTCCCCCCACTGACTTACTCACTGCCCAGGAAATCGCTAATCACTTCAAAAACAAGATTTATACAATCCGTGATGAAATCTCCACTCTACAGGTATCTCCCCCAGCTAAGACCCCATGTCAACAGATACAACTGACACTCCCCCTATTCAAATCTGCTACTCCAGACGAAGTTGCTAAACTCCTTTCTATCGCCCACCTAACCACCTGTCCCCTGGACCCTATTCCCTCTCAAATGCTACGGTCACCCTCTGACTCCATCCTACACTCTCTAACCCACATCTTCAATCTCTCCCTCACCTCTGGCGTCTTCCCCGATGCTCTAAAACATGCACTGGTCACTCCCATACTCAAAAAGCCGTCCTTGGACCCTACCAATCTTAACAACCTACGCCCTATCTCCTTGCTCCCCTTTTCCTCTAAACTCCTTGAACGCCTGGTTTACAACCGAAAGAGTGACCACCTCATTAAAAACATCATTCTTGATCCCCTTCAATCTGGATTTCGCCCTCAACACTCCACAGAAAGTGCTCTTTTAAAACTCACAAATGACCT
The DNA here is from genome assembly GCA_037952925.1 of Lithobates clamitans. Classification (NCBI taxonomy): domain Eukaryota; kingdom Metazoa; phylum Chordata; class Amphibia; order Anura; family Ranidae; genus Lithobates; species Lithobates clamitans. The sequence goes on along the minus strand of JBBGZY010000377.1, from coordinate 1,449,174 downwards.
ACTAACTGCAAAAACCAACAGACACTATTCTGTACTCCTACTTCTGGATCTTTCAGCTGCCTTTGACACGGTTGACCACCCCCTCCACCCCCTCCTCCTCGAAAAACTTTACTCCCTCGGTCTCCGTGACTGTGCTCTTCAGTGGCTCTCATCCTACCTATCCCAACGCACCTTCAGTGTCACTTACAATTCTACTTCCTCCACTCCTCTTCCCTTCTCTGTCGGGGTCCCCCAAGGTTCTGTTCTTGGACCTCTTTTATTTTCAATCTATACATCTTCCCTGGGTCAGCTGATAGCCTCTCACGGCTTTCAATATCATTTCTACGCTGACGACACACAAATCTATCTCTCCACCCCTCAACTCACTCCATCAGTCTCCTCACGCATCACTAACTTACTAACCAACATATCTGTATGGATGTCACATATCTGTAGGGATGACCACTTCCTCAAACTCAACTTGTCCAAAACCGAGCTTATAATATTTCCTCCCCCACGTGCCCCTTCCCCTGACTTCTCTGTCAAGAGCAATGGCAAAACCATCCACCCGTTCCCACATGTCAGGGTGCTAGGTGTTATCCTAGATTCTGAACTCTCCTTTCAGCCCCACATCCAATCACTTTCCAAAGCTTGCCGCCTCAACCCCCGCAACATCTCTAAACTACGTTCCTTTTCTAACCAGTGGAACCACAAAGCTCCTGATTCACTCCCTGGTTATCTCTCGCCTTGACTACTGCAACTCACTCCTCATTGGCTTACCTTTAAATAGACTATCCCCCCTTCAGTCCATCATGAATGCTGCTGCCAGACTCATCCACCTTACAAACCGCTCAGTGTCTGCTACCCCTCTCTGCCAATCCCTCCATTGGCTACCACTCGCCCAACGAATTAAATTCAAAATACTAACAATAAGTTACAAAGCCATCCACAACTGTGCCCCCAGCTACATCACTAACCTAGTCTCAAAATACCAACCTAAACCCCATCTCCGTTCCTCCCAAGATCTCCTGCTCTCTAGCTCTCTCATCACCTCCTCCCATATCCGCCTCCAGGACTTATCCCGAGCCTCGCCAATCCTCTGGAATTCCCTACCCCAATCTGTCAGACTGTCTCCAAATTTATCCACTTTTAGGCGATCCCTGAAAACGTTCCTCTTCAGAGAAGCCTATCCTGCCTCCATCTAACAACTGCACTATTTTCTCCATTAGCTCATCCCCCACAGCTATTACCCTTTTGTACAACTTGACCCTCCCTCCTAGATTGTAAGCTCTAATGAGCAGGGCCCTCTGATTCCTCCTGTATTGAATTGTATTGTACTTGTACTGTCTGCCCTAATGTTGTAAAGCGCTGCGTAAACTGTCGGCGCTATATAAATCCTGTATAATAATAATAATAATAATTAGCAGAAGGAGCCCAAAGGGTGGCGCCTGACAATTTAACTTCCTTTTTATTGGCTCGTAGTATGTCTAGTACTTCACTACATTCGGGATTGTTGGCCGACAATTGTGTGCTGTTTGTATGCAAGTTTGGGCCAACGCCCTTCGGACAAAAGTCTGCGGTTTTGTTGGCGGAAAATCCAATCGTGTGTATGAGCTTTAGAACTGCTGTGCAGGGGCTTTCAAATGGCTTTTTCCAAGTCAACTTCAGGTACTTGATTACATTTAAAAAAATACATTTAATTATGTATTCTAACGAGAATGGCCCTCTGATCCCTCCTGTATTGAATTGTATGGTAACTGTACTGTCTGCCCCATGTTGTAAAGCACTGCACAAACTGATGGCGCTATATAAATCCTGAATAGTAATAATAATGTATTAATGAAAACAGAGGTGCGTTTTTTTTTTTTTTTTTTGTGACTTGTATATTTACCTGTAGTTTAACTTTGGATAAATGATTTACTTTTTATGTACTTAATATTTCTAATAATTTTTCGATTTTTAAACTGTGACATGCTGCTTTGTATTACAAACTGATTTATTCAATAAGATATAGTCTCAATAACACCATATAATTGTATAATTTGATTCATTTAACAAACCTTCATTCATATAGATAGTATTGTATATACGTGCTGTGTAAGAGTGTTATTATTTAGCAAGTTGAATTAAGGTTGTATAATAACTCATGTAAGGCATGCTAGAAAGGATAAGAAAAGATGGCATGCCTTGTGAAATAAAATATAGCATACAGACTGTATTTTTCAATTTTACTTAAGAAAACACAATGGGAAATAAAAAAGTCTATTTTGAGGGAAAGGTCATTACATTTCTCCAAGGGCAAAATCACATACCATCAAGCCTGAACATAGAAAGAGTGACCCTGGAGCAGATGGGCTGCACATGTTACCTGGGCTCTGTGATGAATGAGAAGTTCAGCTGCTGTCATGAAAACTGCAGGAGTCTAGCAATTTCTCTCTGAAGCATCTCCTATCTTAAAACGAATTGTAGGGATGAGTGCAATAAAAATTACTAAGAAACGCCAAAATAGAATATTTAAAAATGCTGTACTGGTGTTAGCCTTATATTCAGCACACAGTCATTTTATCACCATGGTGATATCATCTAGTATTGTTTTTACAGGACATAATTTTCAAATTTGTAAAGTTAAATTAAAAGGCAATAAATACAAATGCATTATTTCAGTATCTGTGTGACAAAGTTGAAAAATAATCTGTGATTTATGACTTCATTTTGAATTCTAAAATATTTTCCATTACCATTAATCCATTTTTCATGTAAACTACATGTCAGATGCACAGGAGGTTTCTTTTGTCCACATATTTTTACACTCTCGGTGAGCATCCTGTCTGCTCTTTTTCTTACTGATCACTCCCATTCTGGGAGCCTGCCTCCAGCTTTACACCTGAATGTAGCCCCATACATATTATCTCATATTCCTTCAACACTTTGTTTGCTCTGTGCCTTTCTCCTTCTCCTCCCCCTGCTGGACCCAGGCGTGAATTCCCCAGCCCTTTGGCCCATTGGGGAGTGGGGGCTCCGTCAGTGCATCTCTTCCTGGCGGGGGGGGGCATAGGGCCCTGTGCTTCCCGAACACACTCTCCAGGTGGCAGGCCCACCTGGGGTGTATACTTCCAGCCAGCGGCGTTCAGGATCACATCCAGACGCCGTGACACCACCCGCACACACGCGCCATTGCTCGCGTGCGGGTGACATCACGGTGTTGCGCAATTGTGGTGGAAGTGACGGCTGAGCCGGGATACCTTCTTCCTGAACGCCGGGGGAGTCACATGTGGAGTGTCCTATGTAGCACAATCCCTGCTGGAGGAGGGGAGGTGGAGGCGGCTCCCATGCACCTGCAGTTCAACTAGGTAAGCAATCAGCGGTTAGCCTTCCTTATATAATGAGGTAGCATTAGGGGGATCAATTGTTTTATCCCTACCATTCCAACAGGACGGCTATATTGACCTACAATGTGGAGACAGGTGACTCCATTTACCTATAACATCCATCCTACCATTGTGGAACCGTTATATTGTGATTCATTTCTATTGTTGTTCTATTTCTTTTTCTCCTTTATATAACCCACATTCACTTTCCATGTTTGTTAGTGTCAACCCACCACCACTGATACATTTCACATTCTCACATCACTCACTTTTTTGTGTTTTGTTTTGTTTTTCTTGTCCACCATTGCACTTTTGGTCTCGGATTTTCCGACGGAAAATGTGTGATAGGACCTTGTTGTCGGAAAATCCGATCGTGTGTAGGCTCCATCACACATTTTCCATCGGATTTTCCGACACACAAAGTTTGAGAGCAGGCTATAAAATTTTCCAGCAACAAAATCCGTTGTCGGAATTTCCGATCGTGTGTACACAAATCCGACGCACAAAGTGCCACGCATGCTCAGAATAAATAAAGAGATGAAAGCTATTGGCTACTGCCCCGTTTATAGTCCCGACGTACGTGTTTTACGTCACCGTGTTCAGAATGATCCGATTTTCTGACAACTTTGTGTGACCGTGTGTATGCAAGATAAGTTTGAGCCAACATCCGTCGGAAAAAATCCTAGGATTTTGTTGTCGGAATGTCCGATCAATGTCCGACCGTGTGTACAGGGCATTACAGTTGCCCACTAAAGCTAAGTACAAGTCTTCAATTTTTCGTGGAAGAAACTTCCCTTGAGAATGAAATTGCATTGTGTGCATTGTGTGAAACCCGAAACACTTTAAACCACCCCTCAAACAAATTCACTTGGGGACTACCATCAAGAAACTTGAGGACCACTACCACACCAACATGCCCATTATATGAACAAAAAAAATTGAAAGAAACAGTTACATAGTTGGGTAGCCTGGTTGAAAAAAGACACAAGTCCACCTAATGGTCAGTGGCAATAAACCCCCCCCCAAAAAAACAGTCCCACAATCATTGGTCGTCAGTGACATTTTACATTTTCCACCCTCATCTTTTGTGGTCCATGGCACTTTAACCCCCTCAACAAATGGTCAGTGGCCCCTTAAACCCCCAACCTTTATTGCTCATGCCTTTACTGGAGCCAGAGGATTTAATAAATAGATTCATTCATGAAATTCACCATTCTCCCCCTTCCTCCATTATGAGAAAAGGTGTTGGTTTCTTCAAAGTAAATAGTGCTACACTGTTTACACCTGTGATTGCTGTGATTGGTAACAACAATCACAAGGTACAGAGTCACTATCATTGCTTTTGTACTTTGTCGATGATCTGTGTGCCAATCAAAGTAGATCACAGGACTGTGTGGGCATTAAATGGATGCATAAGTGCAAATAACTGTGGATGTACAGATATGCCCACCTGTCACAGTAGGGGCACCGACCAGCCATTTAGTTACACCAGACAGAAGAGGGTACTCTTTGTGTCTGGAGAAAAAAAAGGTTTAATCTCTACATACGGAAAGACTTCTTCAAAATAAAAGCGGAAAAAATTGTGAAATAAGCTACCTCAGGTAACGGTTCTAGCCAGCTCACTTAATTGTGTTTTTTAATTTTTTTTAAAGCTATATGCATTCCTAAATTCCCAGAATATGACTGCTTATTAACATGTATACATAATAACACCAGAGATAGTTGATCCAGGGAATATTCATTTGCTTTGGGGATAAGGATTTTCCCGTTACAGAAAATGAGGTCATGCTATATAAGTGTTTTTTTGCCTAACGTCACTGGGTGGCCCCGCCCTTGGCTATTTAAGAGCTGTCAGCATGAAAAGACTGCAGTTGTGGGGACGCCTCCCATTGAGGCTGAGTTTTTCCTTTTTTTTTCGCTCTGTTGGCGCTGTGATTAAGGATGGATTTACATGGCGGGACACTTTTTTTAAAATAAAGGAATTGTCATTTTTTACACTTTGGTGAATGAGGAGGGGTACAATGTACCCAATACCCATTCACATGGGGGGCTGGGATCTGGGGGCCCCCTTGTTAAAGTGGGCTTCCAGATTCTGATAAACTCCCTGCCCTCAAACCCCCACAACCGTCGGGCAAGGGTTGTGGGGATGAGGCCCTTGTCCCCATCAACATGGGGACAAGGTGCTTTTAGGGGGACCCCAAAGCACCCTCCCCATGTTGAGGGCATGTGGCCTGGTACGGTTCAGGAGGGGGGGCACTCTCTTGTCCCTTTTTCTGTAGCCCGCCAGATTGCATGCTCAGATAAGGGTCTGGTATGGATTTTGGGGGGACCCCCATGGCATTTTTTTTATTTTGGTGCGGGGTTTCCCCTTAACCACTTCCCATCCTGCATATAGACATATGGCAGCTGCAAGGTGGCTCTGCCATCCTGGGCGGCCGTCATATGACGTCCTCAGCTTCCCGGCGGTCTAGAGGGCGCGCACGCGCTGCGTCACTCGGGAGCTGATGCGTGTGCCTGGCGGGCGCAATGGCCGCTGGGCACCCATGATTTCCGGTCACAGAGCAGGATTTGTGTAAACACACAGATCCATGTCCTGTCAGGGGCCAGGGGACTGATTGTGTGTTCCTTGTATATAGGGACAACGATCGGCTACCTCACCCAGTCAGTCCCCCCCGTAGTTAGACTCACTCCCTAGGTAACCACATTAAACCTCTTGATCATCCCCTAGTGTTAACCCCTTCCCTGTCAGTGACATTTACACAGTAATCAGTGCATTTTTATAGCACTGATCAATGTATAATTGTCAGTGGTCCCAAAATAGTGTCAAAAGTGTCTAATGTGTCCGCCGCAATATCACAGTCCTGACAAAAATCGCAGATCGCCGCCATTACTAGTAAAAAATATAAATAATAAAAAAATGCCATAAATCAATAACCTATTTTGTAGACGCTATAACTTCTGCGCAAACCAATCAATATACACTTATTGTGATTTTCTTTACCAAAAATATGTAGAAGAATACATATTGGCCTAAACTGAGGAAGAAATTTTTTTTTTTTTTAAATCGGGATATTTATTATAGCAAAAAATAAAAAATATTGTGTTTTTTTCAAAATTGTCGCTTTTTTTTTGTTTATAGCGCAAAAAATAAAAATCACAGAGGTGATCAAATACCACCAAAAGAAAGCTCTATTTGTGGGGGAAAAAAATGATTAAAATTTCATATGGGTATAGTGTTGCATGACCGCGCAATTGTCATTTAAAATGTTACAGTGCTGAAAGCTAAAAATTGGCCTGGGCAGAAAGGGGCTAAAAATGCCCCATATTGAAGTGGTTAACCCTTTCATGACTAAGCCTATTTTTGAAATGTGGTGTTTACAAGTTAAAATACGTATTTTTTTCTTAGAAAATTACTTAGAACCCCCAAACATTATATATATATATATTTTTTAGAAGAGAATCTAGAGAATAAAATGGCGATTGTTGCAATATTTTATATCACACGGTATTTGTGCAGTGGTGTTTTAAACACAAATTTTTGGGAAAAGGGACACTTTCATGAATTTTTAAAAATCCAAACAGTAACGTTACCCCAATTTTTTTGTATAATGTGAAAGATGATGTTATGCCTAGTAAATAGATACCAAACATGTCACGCTTTATAATTGCACGCACTCGTGGAATGGCGACAAACTACGGTACCTAAGAATTTCCATAGGCGACGCTTTAAATTTTTTTTTACGGTTACCAGGTTAGAGTTACAGAGGAGGTCTAGTGCTAGAATTATTGCTCTCACTGCAATACCTCACATGTGTGATTTGAACACCGTTTACATATGCGGGCGTGACTTCCGTATGTGTTTTCTTTGCTGCGCGAGCTCGCGGAGACGGGGGCGCTTTAAAACATTTTTTTTTCTTATTTATTTAATTTATTTTTAGATTTATAAATTTAGTTAAAAAAAACATTTTTTTGATGACTTTTATTGCTGTCACAAGGAATGTAAACATCCCTTGTGACAGTAATAGGTGGTGACAGGTACTCTTTATGGAGGGATCGGGGGTCTAAAGACCCACGATCCTTCCTTTGCACTTCAAAGTATTCATATCACCAAAAACAGCAATTCTGAATACTGTGTATTTTTTTAAAACCGACGACATTGGCAGCTGAGTAAACGGGAAATGACGGCATGACGGCGCTTCCGTGTTTACGATTAGGAGGCTGGAACAAAGCCACCCATGGCTTAGTTCCAGCCTGCCCCCAGCCACCAGAGGTGGCCAATTGGTCATCAGGCCTCCCGATGAACGAGAGGCCCGGTAAGAGTGGCGGGAGGGGGGGACATCCCCTCCCGCTCCTCCAGTATAACAGCCGAGCGGCTTTTAGCTACATCGGTTGTTATACTCGGATATCCGATCGCCCGCTCTAAACAATGGTACTGGGATGATGCCTGCAGCTGCGGGCATCATCCTGGTATAACCCCAGAAAACCGAGTACGCAAATCTGCGTAAGCTAGGCGGGAAGGGGTTAAAATCCATACAGACCTGAGGGGCCTGGTATGGATTTTGGGGGGGCCCACATAATTTTTTTTATTTTGGGAGGGACCCCCACTTTATTTTTTTCAATGATTTTTATCTATATTGCCGGGATCCGACAATACATTACAGCCGCGAGCAGTTTTAAATTACATTTTTTCCTTTAGAAATGTCATTTTGCTGTGGTACTGTTATGAACATGGGAAAGATGTGCTACTTTACAGGCAGACTAAGGAGACCTCCCAGGCACAATATTTAAAGGAACATTTCATTTTTATAAGCTAACTTTAACTTTAAGCATTATTAAAAACTTTTTTGCATTGATACATGTCCTCTGGGGTAGTGCCCGGGTCCCCTATACAATTTTTATGGCAATACCTTGCATATAAGCCTTTAAAATGAGCACTTTTGGCTTTTCATGTTCGTGTCCCATAGACTTTAACAGTGTTCGCACACATTTTTTGCCTGTTCGCATGTTCTGCTGCGAACCGAACTGGGGGTGTTCGGCTCATCCCTACTTATTTTGAGAGGTTTGCTTTATTATTTCTATTTAGTCACATATATATTTATTTTCTACAGACAAGAATATCTTCTAGGGATGAAAAACTGCACACTTCAATATCCAGGAAACCTATTAACCCGTGCAGTTATTTAATCAGTTCCAGCTACTAAGACACCAAGCAAGCCATTATACACCCCAGCTTACAAAGCCATGACACTAAATACCACTGCACATGCTCTGACCCAGAAGACAGAAATAAACATCTCAAAATACTAGCAGAAACCTCCTATAAAAAAGGTTACAGTACCAAAACCATCTGTACAAGCATAAATGCTGCCTTGAAACCCAAATAAAAGATAAAGCATATAACTGTGTACCTCTAGTAACCACATACAATCCAGCACTGGAAGGAATAAAAAAGATAACCAATGAGCTGCAACCCATCATACCAGGGGATGAAATGCTAAATAAAATCTTCCCTCAAGCTGCAATGCTGGCCTTCAGGCAACCAAAAAACCTCAGACATTTATCACCAGGAAACTTAATTCTGATTACAAGGATGCCAAAAAGAGAACAAAACAATGCAACAATAAATGCTGCAAAACCATGCAGCCACCTAAATCTATTCAAAATTGTCAGAAATACAAAAATAACCTTCAATATTACTGGATCATACAGCTGCACCATCAGTAATATGGTAAATAATATTGGGCGAACAGTTCAGGCTTAGAAAAAGTTTGGTCCAAACATCACCTGTTTGCCTGTTCAACGAACACTCAAATTTGCTGGGGGGCTCAGGGGGATGTTCGCCTGCCAAGCGCCCCACAATGCACACCGCTGGTCAGGTGCAAGGCTTTGCCAATTAAGACAAAGAGCACTGTCAGAGCCGTGATTGGACAAGGTGATGATGACTTTGTTAATCATGGCTCAGTGCTCATAGTCCCACCCCACACTATAAAAGGTTCCTTTCCACAGGAACCTTTTGCAGTGTTGGAGTGGAGATAGATAAAGCAAGGCTCAGTTTGATACTAGCAGTTAGTGCCTTCAATTATTGTGACTCTGAGTGTAGAGTGTTAAGCCCCGTACACACGGTCGGATTTTCGGCGGGAAATGTTGGATGTCAGGCTGTTGGTGGAAAATCCGACCATGTGTATGCTCCATCGGACAATTGTTGTCGGACTTTCCGCCAACAAATGTTGGCTAGCATATCTTTACATTTTCCGCCAACAAATGTATGTTGTCGGATTTTCCGATCGTGTGTACACAAGTCCGTCGGACAAAAGTCTAAAGTACAAACACGCATGCTTGGAAGCAAGAAGAAGCCAGAAGCAGTCGGTCTTGTAACCTAGCGTTCGTAATGGAGAATTAGCATTCGTGACGTGGCAAATTATGAAATTTCCAAATGCAGCGCACAATTCTTTTCTTCTTTAATGGGATAATAATGATGCTGCTTTGCTGGTGATACTGATGGAGCTATTGCAAACAAATTTTCCAAGGATTTTTTTTCTAGTGATATCGAGAATAATATTATTATGTTTTTTTTTTTTTATTTGGGCAAGTTACCACAACACCATTATCCCGTAGTTTTTAAGATCAAAGATACAACTATGTTGGTGTCCCTTGTCAATTTTACATTGTATTTTTTTTCAATGTAACTGCCTACTCCCAAACTGCCAATTGAAGTAAAACACATAGCCAAGTATTATTCTTCACAATTTTTTTATTGTACATTAAAAAAAAAAATAGACATGCTATCTGCCAATAGAACTTAACAAAAAAGTGCATTCTATGCATCCAAAAATATTGAAAATATACCAATTTGAATCATTATTGAACCAAAAAAAGATGTCAAAGCAATAACTCCAAGGCCAATATTAAATAACACGTTATCTCCTCCGATTCCGCAACATGTCTGGTTGACGAACGGCCGTTCAGAAAAAAACTGAAAAGCACGAAATGAAAAACGTGGAAAGAAAAGCGCGAATCAACATTTGCCAAACTCCTACTAACACAAAATTAGCAGAAGGAGCCCAAAGGTTGGCGCTAAATAGCTGAAAAACAACGTACTACGTCAAGTACATCACTACGTTCGTAATTGTTGGCCAACATTTGTGTGACCGTGTATCAAGACACAAATTTGAGCCAACACCCTTCGGACAAAATTCCACGTTTTTGTTTGCGGAAAGTCCGATCATGTGTACGAGGCATTAAGTGTAGTGTTAGTATAGTGTGGGAATAGTGTGTCAGTATAGTGTAGTGTGAGAATAGTGTGTCAGTATAGTGTACTGTCAGTGTAGTGCAGTGTTTAACACAGCAGTACATGTATATATTTTTTTGTTTTTATTTTGTCTTTTTTTGTCCCCTGCCTGCCCCCTTTTTAAAAAAATTGTCAGTCACAGTTTTTCTGATGCGATGCTGGTGTTCCCTTTTTCATTTTTTCAATAGATTTTTACATTTCTATCCTCGTCAGTCCTCAATTTAAAGCGCACCAAACACCACTTTTCATTCAATAAAGTGCATCCAATCTCACATTTCCCAGTTTCTATTAAATTTAGGTAAAAAGCACCCCATCATATCTTGGAGGCCAACAGGGAGAGGCAGACATTCCCATGCCACTTTGAGGGGGCCAGCAGCGTCTGTGTCCACAGGCAAAGGTGGATGTGATCCGTCCTCAGGCAGGGCACATTTGTCTCTGTTTAGTGATGTTGTCTGTGCTATCCAGCCACAGCATGCAGAGGAGGTGGTGGACTGGCTTACTAAACCATCCTTATTCTCTTTATTCTCTATCACCCAAGCTGGTGCGCAGTCCACCGCAGCTGCAAGAGTGGTTCATTCTACCTCCTTGTCCACAGCTACTCCTGCAATGGCCCCAGCATCATGCATGAAGCAATCAGCTGAATTATTTGAACACAGCATCAGCCACTTGCTTGTTGATGATGCACAGGTATTACTTAATTCTTTTGTTGGGTCTGAGGTTGAGGAAGGGAGTAACATGAGCCTACAGAGAGGGGAGAACACTGATAAACAACAAATTGGCAGTCATGTTTCCTCAGCCGCAGTGTATTGCCAAGTTGGCTCCAGTGATGATGAGGATGAAGGGGATGATGATGATGAGGTCACTGACTTTATCTAAAAAAAAAATGTTAATCTTGGCCTGAGTGTACTATAATTTGGCTCCTTCACATAAGGCTTGCTCACTGTGGTGCAAAAATGTGTTATTTCCATCCAAAGTCTGCCAAAGAGGCCACAGAATATAACCAAAAAACCTCTAATCTTGTTGCGAGTACACTAAATTGTGGCCGCATCATACAGACTGGCTCCCCAAGCCATTGTTTACAAAATAATTTTTATTTTTCAAGTTCAGATCCCATACACTTCAATAAGTTTCAGAGCTCGGACCCAAACTTTTGCGATGTTTGAGAGTTCTGGCGAAAACCGAACCAGGGGGTGTTTGGTTCAACTCTAATGGTAAACCCTATTCAATGTAACAAGTGCAACCAGAAATGTTACACTGGTGAGACAGGACAGAAATTCCAAACAAGAATAAATCATATATAGAAAAATCATAAAAAGCACAAGGAAGGAGACTACTGCACACCTGTAGAACATAATTTATCTCAAACAGACCATTCTATGGAAGATAAATGTGGGCATTTAAAAAATACTCAGGAAAGGAAAACCTTTTTAGGATCATTTTCACATTTTCAACTCTCTCTTAGACATGGGCCGACCGACCCTCGGTTCAGTTCGAGACAGAACTTTCGAACATCGCAAAAGTTCAGAACCAAATAACGAACCCCATTAAAGTCTATGGGCCCCAAACTGAAAAAAAATCAACAGTGTCCATTTTGAAGGCTTATATGCAAGTAATTGGGCACACATTTGTTATGGGGGTCCAGGTACTGCCCTGGGGATCATGTATCAATGAAAAAAGTTTGTAAAAAGCATCATTTTTAAATGAGCAGTGACTTACAGATGCTTAAAGTGAAACCATAAAAATGAGAAATAACAATACAAATGAAAAATTCCTTTAATTATAGTGCCTGGGGGTCCACTTAGGCTGCCTGTACAGTGGCACATCTGTACCGTATATAGAACCTGCTGCAGCAATAATTGCTTTTATAAAGCAAAAAAATGACATTTTCCCCACAAGCTTTCTTTATTTTGTAAACAACAGCTTGGGGAGCCAGTCTGTATGATGAGGCCACAATTTAGTGCATTCGGAACAAGATTAGAGATTTTTTGGATAAATTCTGGTGTCTCTTTCGCAGAATTTGGATAGAAGAAACAGGTGCAGAAAAATTGAGCTTTGGGTGTTGGTGGTGCCTTCACACCGTAACCCTATAGAGGTACTCTTGAGGAAAGCAAGAATTGACCTTGCTTTCAAAAATTTAAGGATATGCACCAGTCAAACAGGTGTGGAAAAATTGGTCTTTGAGTGTTGGTGGTGCTTCACACCCTAACCCTATAGAGATACTCCTGATGAAAGCAAGAATCGGCCTTGCTGTCAAAAATTGAAATGACATGCACCTGTCAAACAGGTGTGGAAAAATTGGTCTTTGGGTGTCGGTGGTGCCTTCACACTGTAACCCTTTAGAGGTACTCTTGAAGAAAGCAAGAATTGACCTTGCTGTCAAAAAATGAAATGATATGCACCTGTCAAACAGGTGTGGAAAATTGTTCCCTGGCTGTTAATTGTGCCCATGAAACCTACACCAAAATTTCTTTCAGAGAATCAAGATCCAGAAAGCACTTAATCAGCGACATTGGCATCTGGGGCTTGATAGCTGCTGCTTATACACTGATTCATTTTGATAAATGTCAGCCGGTCCACGGAGTCTGTGGACAGATGCACTCTCTTATCTGTCACATAACATCTGGCAGCACTGAATGCCAGTTCGGAAAGCTGTCAATGGGATGGGATGGGATGTGGAAGCTGACAGCCCTGGGTGCCGGGGAATAATTTTTGGAAAGTATCACTGAGGCGGCCTTCTTCTCCACGGCTCCTCTCTTGATCAACAGAAGCCTCAAAACTAAGTTTTCCACCAGACTGTAACCTACCAGTGTCTGGAAAGGTGTTACATGAACTTCTCTTTAAGGAGATTTCACCTTTTGATACCTCTGTGGAGATGGGATGAGTTCCAAGACTTTCCCCTTGTAACAGTGGTCAAAGAGGGCTGCCAACCAATAGTGATCCTTCTCCTTGATGCCACACATTCTTGGGTGCTTTTGCAGGCTTTGTAGAATGAGGGAGCCCAGGCACCGCAAGTTTGTGGAGGCATGAGAAGCAGACTGCTCGGGTTCACTGAGGATTACAGTATCTGGAACTGCCTCCTCCCAGCCATGTACTACTCCCAAGGGTTCTGGGATGGAAAACCATCTGTTAAGGTTTACATATGTCTTCCCCTGCTTCAATGCCTCTGAAACTACCAGAATCCTCCTCCTCCTCCTCCCTCTCCTCTTGTGTGTTGTGTGGCATTGAAAAAATGGTGTCTGCATAAAAAGGGCCTTGAGGGGAAAGGAAGTCTTCCTCTTCCTCCTGCTGCTCTGCCTCAAGTGCCCTGTCTATAATGCCACGCAGAGTGTGCTCTAGCAGGAACACAGCAGGGATTGTGTCACTGATGCATGTATTGTCATGGCTCACCATTCTTGTTGCTTCTTCAAATGGTGACAGTACAGTGCATGCATCCTTTATCAGCAGCCATCGGCGTGGGGAAAAAAAGCAGAGCTGGCCTGAGCCTGTCATTGCACCTTACTGACACAGGCACTCGTTGACGGCCCTCTGCTGCATGTGCAGCCACTTCAGAATTGCCAAAGTTTAAAAATTACCAAGACAAGAATGGAGTTTAAAGGTGCAAACAATCAATAAAAATTGATAATACAAAAATAAATTTTACTGAACAGATAAATTTAAAAAGAGAAGATCAATTTTACATATAAAAAAGCATAATAAAGCTCAGTGGTCACAATACAAATTAATGGTTGCCTCTAAATGTTTCAACACAATCGTGGCTTCTTCTGGAGCTTTTGTAGGACCTTAATACATTACCACTAAAACAGAGAACAATAAAATACATGTTATTGAAATAAAATAAAATTTAAAAAAATTAAAAATAAAAACCAATGATACACATAAAGACCTCAAAGAGGTCCTTATCAGGTTAAAAAAATCATACATTTACGTAATTAACATGACATATAAATCGTCTGATGGAAGCACTCTCACTCTTTTAAATGATTACGGTTCCAAAGAATCAAATTGATTGACTGATACTAGGGTGCGAATTGATGGACTGATACTAATATCCTCCCAAATACACCAACTTCATATACTGGCAGCGAATTTCAAAGGGATTGTGCCATCTAGAAAATATAATTTGTCACGGGATTTTCTATATAAATCAAGAGTTATTCCCAATACCTATAACAATCGATTTTGCAAGCAATTCTTACCTGAGCCCTTGCTTCTTGGAGAGTACCAATGTTCCTTAATTTTGGTATCAATATGACACATTTGAACCAGGGAAAATCAAAGGGATTAACCCCTAAAAAGGAATATTAGCTAAGTATTAAGATTATGGCTTATCATCCACAAGGAACTGAGGTCTAGCTGCCAGAATCAAACAGTTGTTAACTTGTTATTTTTTTGGCTTGGTTTAAAAGTCTTGCAGGTAACAAGGTGATCGGCCACAGCAATCTCTCTTAGCTTTTGAGCTTTTAAATAGCAACCTAATCACAGCGGCGTCTGAAGTCATAGGGATAGAAGCCATCATTGGCTAATCTACAGCTGTTATTTAAGTGAGAACAGGAAGTTGAACTACCTGCGGTGCTATTCCGTGCATGCGTGAACCCGCCACAGCCATTTTAGAAACTCAGTTTTTCCCTTACTAAGTCCGTTTCTCTTTCTACCTAAGCGGCGACATTCCTCGCTTGAGCAAAGCCAATGCAGCCATTTTGGAACTTCCCCCTACTCTAACTGCGATTACCACAGATGGGCAAATAAACCATGCTTAACTAAGATCATCACTGAGGGACATATGAGCAGCACTTACGCAAGACCGCCGCAGCCATTTGGAAACCTCCCCCTTCCCTAACTACGATTACCACAGGTGGACAGATAAACCAAATACACTTGAGTACCACCGCCTGGTGTTCAAAAAGAATGTTGCAGTGTTTATGGGGCTGAAGAGTGGAAACAGAGGATGAGAAAGGAACAGTATTATAACATTAGGATGAATATAATCCAAAACTATTAAACAAGTGCAAATTGTGGGAAATCACACCAAACATTGCTAAAGACCCACTTAATTGGACCAAATCCGGATCATAAGTGGATACCAGGGACCCAAACCACATCAGGGATCAGCGTGCAAACCATCAGAGGAATTTTACAGAAAAATCATTTTAAAGAATTTTGTACATTAGAAATATGAAATAACCATTGCATTAGCCCCCTTGATTTATAAATATATGGTGGGAAATAGGGAAAAGACACAAAGAAGAGCACGAACATCCATGGGAAACAGATCTTCTCCATGTTATAACAGGCCCTACAAATATGGCTTGAAGCTCAATGCATCATTTAGCCCCGGGTGCTTAACGGCAGATCCATTTTGTTTCTTATTGAAGTAATTATTTATCCACATCACCATATCTTTCATTTAGGGGGGTGTATTCCAAGGCGAAAAACCTCATCTTTGTGGCATTAAAATGGTGGTAAAGTCCCATGTGGCAACTGATAGGGCTCTCAAATTTCCTTGCATTGACCAATTTAACGTGGCCCCTAATTCTGTGGAAAAAAGCCCTCTTGGTCTTTCCAACATAAAACATACCACATTGGCACTCCATACCGTATATACTCGAGTATAAGTCGAGATTTTCAGCCCTTTTTTTTGGGCTGAAAGTGCCCCCTCAACTTATACTCGAGTCACCTCCGTCTGCTTACATGATCAGCGTGTCATGCAGGCAGACGGCGGTCAGCGTGTGCTATTACTATTCGGCGGCCAATTACTGTTCAAAGGCCGCGCCTCCTCCTTGTCTGTGATAGGCAAAAAACTCTATTTCCCAGCAGTCAGTGTACAGCCTATCACGGACATTCTCTCATCTCTGGTATGAGGATGAGAGAATGTCCGTGATAGGCTGACCGCTGACTGCTGGGAAATGGAGTTTTCTGCCGACCACGGACGAGGAGGAGGCGCGGCTTTTGAATAGTGAATGGCCGCCGAATAGTAATAGCACGCGCTGATCGATGCAGATCGGCACATGGAGGCATGCACAGACACAGGTAGGATGCACACATACACAGGACACAGACACATGCACACATACACAGGACACATACACAGGACACATACACATGCACATATACACAGGACACAGGACACATGCACATATACACATATGCACATATACACATGATACATGCACATATACACATGACACATGCACATATACACAGGACACATGCACATATACACATGACACATGCACATATACACAGGACACATGACACATGCACATATGCACAGGACACATGACACATGCACTTATGCACAGGACACATGCACATATGCACAGGACACATGTACAGGACACAGCTGCAGATGGGCATTGTTGATCCTCTTTTTCCACTTACAGTAGCTGTTGCATTTCTCACCCTCGTCTTATACTCGGGTCAATAAGTTTTTCCCATTTTTTTGTGGTACATTAGGGCCTCAACTTATACTCGGGACGACTTATACTCGAGTATATATGGTAATATACAATGCCTATCAATTGGCAATTAGCAAAGAAACAAGGTCTCTACATTTTGCCATTAGGCAACAAAATTTCTTGTGCCTCCCAAATATATTTGCAAAAAATTCATTTGCCACATTTGCCAGTACCACTTCCACTGGGGATTGATGAAGCTGTCTGACTTGTCTCTGATGCGTGTGGACCCTCTGGAGTTCTGTTTCCCACCACCCAAACTCTATAAACCTAAATACCGAGCCTTTGCCCTCCTACAAGCTAATCCCAATATTTTGGCCTTTAACCAGCAGGTAGTTAATGAGATTCAAAGTACCAGATGGAAAACCCCAGCAGTCCCCGATCTCATTCCAGCGCAAAACCTGGCCTTAGATGAATTAAGAAGAAATCCCAATTTGGTTATAAAGCCTTCAGATAACCACAGAAAAATTGTGGTAATGGAGGTTGCCCAGTATGAACAAATGGTTTTGAACATACTGGACAACCAAGAATGGTATAGAAGAATACCTGAGATCTATTTGGAAAGAATGACAAATAAGTTTAGAGGCCTCATTTATGAGGCCTTTCTAAATGGCACAATTGACAAAAAAAACTCTTGAATCTCTGGATGTTAGAACTCCGAGAACCCCAACTTTGTATGTGCTGCCCAAAATCCACAAAAGTTTAACAGAAACACCAGGGAGGCCTATAGTGTCAGGAAATGGATGTCTGACCGAACCTTCTAGTCAATTAATTGATGATTTTTTTAGACCCCATGTTAAAGCACTTACTTCATATATTCAGGATACCAGTGACCTTATCCGAGCCTTAGTCAGTATTGATATGCCAGAAGGAGCTTGGTTGGTAGCTCTTGACGTAGAGGCTCTCTACAACTTCATCCCCCATGATTGGGGGGTGCGGGTTGTAGAGACCTTCTTGTCAGAGCGTGATACAACAGCAGGTCCCTACAATCAATTTATTCTGACGTTGCTGCGCTTTATCTTGGTGAATAATGTTTTCCTGTTTGGGCACTCAAACTACCTCCAAGTGCAGGGGGTTGCAATGGGCACTCGTTGTGCCCCATCGTATGTCAACTTGTACCTGGGGGGGCTGGGAGCGGGATCTGTTCTCAAGGGAGAATTTGCAGGAATATTTGAGCAATATATTTGTGTGGAAGACATTTATTGATGATGTTTTCTTTATCTGGTTGGGGGCCCTGGAGAGTTTGGGCTTCTTGAAAGCCTTAAAAACTAATGATTACAATTTTAAGTTTACATCTACCTTCCATCAAAGGACTGTAAATTTCCTGGATGCCGAGATCTATAAAAATGAGGATGGTAGCTTGGGCTCCACCCTTTATAGAAAACCATAATCAGGGAATACTATCCTCAATGCTAAGAGTTCCCACCTGGCATCATTGGTATCAAGTATACCATATAGTCAATATTTGCACTTAAAGCGCAATTGCTCCAAACAGGATGACTTTATAAGAGAGTCTAAGGCATTGCAGCAATGTCTGAGAAAGATAGGGTACAGTAAGAACCTATTGAAGAGGGCTTATCAGCGGGCCAATAGGCAAGATAGAAACTCCATAAAACATGGGTCAAAACGAAGAACAGAGGGTAGTACTGTAAGATTGATTACACGTTATTCTGAGCAGCAAAGTCCGGTTCACAAAATAATAGACACATTTTGATATCTACTAAGGGCAGATGAAAAAGTCGCCAAAACATATAAAAGAATATCCAGAAATTACCTTTAGGAGATCAGAATCCCTAAGAGATAAATTGGTCAACAGTCATCATGGACATTCCAAGACCAAAGAACCTCTCAAGGCTGGGGGTACTGGCAAATGTGGCAAATGTAATTTTTGCAAATATATTTGGGAGGCACAAGAAATGTTGTTGCCTAATGGCAAAATGTAGAAACCTTGTTTCTTTGCTAATTGCCAATCGATAGGCATTGTATATTATATGGAATGCCAATGTGGTATGTGTTATGTTGGAAAGACCAAGAGGCCTTTTTTCCACAGAATTAGGGACCACGTTAAATTGGTCAATGTAAGGAAATTTGAGAGTCCTATCAGTTGCCACATGGGACTTTACCACCATTTTGATGCCACAAAGATGAGTTTTTTTGCCTTGGAATACATTCCTCTAAATGAAAGAGGGGGTGATGTGGATAAATTAATACTACAAAGAGAAACAAAACGGATCTTTATTTTGTCTGCCATTAAGCACCCGGGGCTTAATAATGCATTGAGCTTGAGCCGTTTTTATAGGGCCTGTTATAACATGGGGAAGATCTGTTTCCCATGGATGTTCGTGCCCTTCTTTGTGTCTTTTTACTATTTCCCACCATATATTTGTAAATTAAGGAGCCTAATGAAATGGTTATTTCATATTTCTAATGTACAAAATTCTTTAAAATTATTTTTCTGTAAAATTCCTCTGATGGATGGCACTCTGATCCCTGATGTGGTTTGGGTCCCTGGTATCCACTTATGACCTGCCGTGATTCAAAGGTATCATATTGATACCAACTTAAGGAACATTGGTACTCCAAAGAAGGAAGGGCTCAGGTAAGAATTACTTGCAAAATTGATTGTTATAGATATTGGGGAAAAACTCTTGATTTATATAGAAAATCCCATGACGAATTATATTTTGTAGATGGCACAATCCCTTTGAAATTCGCTGCCAGTGTATGAAGTTGGCGTATTTGGGAGGATATTAGTATCAGTCCGTCAATTTGTTAACTTCTTATTATAACAGGGTAGGTTTTAGTTGAATAGGCCAAATTTGCAAACAATTGTCTTAGGTGATGCCAAGATTTATGGATTTCTTCTATAAGATTTTGCAGGTTTAATTACAGGGTTATTGTTCCCCTTCATTTTTGGCACACAGACACCTCATTGGAGCTCTTGATGGGCCCTGAAGATTCTTTTTAACCGTGATCATTTAAAAGGGTGAGAGTGCTTCCATCAGATGCTTTAAATGTCATGTTAATTACGCAAACGTATGATTTTTTTAACCTGATAAGGACCTCTTTGTGTATTATTGTTTTTTATTTTTCATTTTTTATTTTATTTCATTAAATTTTTTTTCATTGTTCTCTGTTTTAGTGGTAATGTAGTAAGGTCCTACAAAATTCCAGAAGAAGCCATGAGTGTGGTGAAACATGTAGAGGCAACCATTCTTTTGTATTGTGACCACTGAGCTTTATTATGCTCTTTTTATATGTAAAATTGTTCTTCTCTTTTTAAATATATCTGTTTAATAAAATGAATTTTTGTATTATCAATTTTTATTGAATGTTTGCACCTTGAAACTCCAATCTGGTCTTGGTAATTTTTGAATTTATTTAAAGGTGTTGTATATAGTGAACTCTCCAACCTCAGATAATAAATTTACCCATTGTAAAAGTTTGGTTCCAACTTGTGGGCATGTCACAAATCAGGCGGTTTATGGGCAGGTGAAATTCCCACTGAATTCCAGCCAACCAAGCACCGACTGTGTATGACCGCCTGAAACAGCTACAGACTCTTATGCCCAGCTTTAGCAGATCTTCCAACCCTGGGTACCTGCTTTAGAAACGCTGCACCACCAAATTGAGGACATGAGCCAGGCGTGGCACATGTGTCAACTTTTCCTGACCCACGTCTGGGCCTGCTCCTGCAGAGCTGCAAGAATCTCTGCTCTGGTGTGGCTCCTGTCCCTTACATAGACCAGCTGAAGCACTGCATGGCTCCTTTTAGCCTGACTCATGGAATAGCCCCTTGAATGCTTAGGGGGTACAGGTGGTTCATAGGACAATTCAGCAGAGGAGGGCAGGGAGGAGGAAGAGGAGAAGGAGGATGGGTGGAGCTGACAAATCTTGTATCATCACCAGTAGCTGTATGGAGACATGGCGGCACAACAAGCTGCAGCACTGAGCCCTGTCCTGCATCCTGCATTGCAAGCAGAGTTACCCCCAGTGTGCTGTGAATGAAATATAGCATCCCTGACAATGCTTACTGGACCACGTGTCAGCAGTAATGTGGACCTTGCAGCTGACTGCCTTGCCCAACGATGCCATAACATTGCCTTCCATGTGATGGTACAGAGCTGGAATGGCCTTACCTGAAAAGAAATAGTGACTGGAAACCTGCTATTGTGGTAGAAAACATTCCGCAAAATCACAGAAGGAGGCAGAATCCACCAGAAGGAAAGCTTGAATTTAGATGCTGGGCATGTGGGTGGCAGTAACAGTATTTTTTTCCCACTGCAGGATAGAAATTTGCCTGCTATAGTCTACAGCTGGTGGTGGGCTACTGGCAGACGTACTGCAAGGACCTGTGACACCCTTTGCTACACCAACATCCCTGTCAGTGGAGGCTGCTGCCAAGTCATGAGGTATACTGTAGCTGGGGTAAACTGGAAAGGTGAGGAGGAGCAGAATTGCGTCCCTTTTGTGTGGCTTTCTTGTGCTCTTGCCAACGGGCTGAGTGGTGGAAGGTTAAATGCCATGTCAAGTATGTGGTACCCAAATGGCGGGTGTTTTTGTTACTTGACTTGATCTGCTTGAGACAAAGTTAGCAAATTGCAAAAGTGCGATCTGCTGCACATGTGCTAAAAAAGTTCCAGACAGCCTGATCTGTGGGAAATGGGCCGGTAGATAACAACTCCACAATCTGGTGGAATAGGGTGGCTGCTGTCTACTCTTCCATGATGCCTGCCTCGTCGGGGCTGTGCCTCACCCTCACTTTCCTCTTCTGCTCTATCTGGCACCTAAGTCAAGTCAGTGACCTCATCATCATCATCCCCTCCATCCTCATTATCACTGGAGCCATCCTGGCAATATGCTGTGACTGGAGGAACATGATTGCCAATTAATTGTTTACCAGAGTTCTCCCCTCTCTGTAGGCTCATGTTCCTACCTTCCTCAACCTCAAAAACCAGGATCTGAATCAAGTAATGTCTGTGCATCATCAAGGAGCAAGTGGCTGACGCTGTGTTCAAATAACTCAGCTGACTCCTCCATGCCTGATGCTGGGGCTATGGCAGGAGCAGCTGTGGACAAGGAGACAGAATAAGCCACTCTGGCAGCTGCGTGGACTGAGCACTGATCTTTGTTTGGGTGATGGAGGATGAGGAGGATGGTTTATTAAGCCAGTCCACCACCTCCTCTGCATGCTGTGGCTGGATAGCACGGGTAACATCACTAAAAAAAATGTGAAAAAGTGGCTCATTAAGAGCAATGATATGGAGACGGGTGGGGGCCATCTTCCCCTCACTCGTCTCCATGTCAGGCATAAGAAGGACCCGATCACCTCCGTCGCTGTTGACGGCTCCCTCTCCCACCACCGATAAAAGTGATCTTGTGGCCAATCCGCCGCAGAGACCACTTTTAATCTTAAACCAGACTGCTCACTGAAGAAGAGGATACCGGGGTTATGACAGCTAGTTGCTGCCATAACAACGATATCCTCCTTTAAAGTACCAACATATATGGCCGTGAGCTGGTCCGGAAGTGGTTAAAAAACACATTTTTGTTTTTTTTGTTTCCCCCTTTTTTATTGGTTGAACTAGATGGACTTTGGTCTTTTTTCAACCAAACTAACTATGTAACGATGCAACAGTGCAGATTAATCCATAACTATTATTGAGTAATAGACTTGTCTTATTAGGATTACACATTATCAGTATTACAATGGTTGAGTACATACTGTATTGGCCAAATTGCTTTGTGCAGCAGGAGCTGGGCCCCTTCAGAGACACAGCAATGATTAAAAAAGGAGAATTCTGATAAGTAGGGAGTTGCAAGTAGAAAGGGGTTTCTGAGAAAGCTGCTACACACAGGAGAACATTCCATGGCTGGGTTAGCCATGTGGTGTCACTGTGTTGGATTATGGGCTGAAGCAAGCCTTTTTTTTCCTTTTTGTTGCTGGAACTAACCCTACCTAAAATCAAGCATTTGTGTTCTCTTTTGGTTGATGTGGACTTTTTTTTTGCTGTTGTTAAGCCATTTTTTTATTTTAATGAAGGACTATATTTCTCCACAACATCACTGCCCTCCTAGCTCACTGACCCCCACATGTATCTACTAGTCTTTCTGTACTTGCTGGACTATGTATTGAGTTATGTACCTAAAGCTTCAGAAATCTTAAAGCAGAACTCCAGGATACACATATTTTAGCTATTACTGGTCCTCTCCCTAAGTTCTCTTGAACTGCTAATACAGTTTAAATGATAGTGCCTTACTTTTTTTGTAATTCATAAGTTTAAGCCCCAGTGATGTCACGTTTTCTTAGGAAAAAAGTGTTTGCTCCTGACTTTCTGTCTCGCTCTACATCACATCCTAGCAGGGTATGAAGACTATATTTCCCACAATGCAAAAGAAATGCAGGAAATCAGTCAGCATTTGTAGTAAACTGGAGTAGAAGTGGTGGGTGGAGTTGGCACTTATTGGTGTATCTGCTATCCTGAGAAGCAGCTTGTACAGAGAACTGAAGGGGAGGTGGAGGGTGGAGTTGAAGCTGAAGGCTGTATTTGCTATGCACAGTGAGCGGCTCAGATCAAGCGATTGCAGGAGGCACAAAAAAGATGTGAAAGATATTGACCACTGACACATGCTTAGATGCCCCCCACCTTTATTTATTTTAAACTACACATCATGTAAGTCAAAAGATAACAGGCTGATATCAGCCATCAGTTTGGACACTATAGTATGTCCACCAGGTACTTAGTTGTTATTATTTCTTCATATCATTCATTTTAGCCTGATCTTTTTGTGCCTCCTGCGATTGCTTGGTGTTCTTCCTCCATGGCGGTGAGGATGGTCGTGTCACTCATCTTTGGCAATAAAGTGAGTAAGCTTTGATTGTGGCAAACAGAGCAAACATTATGCAAGGAATATTTTTTTACTTCAATCTAACATGTATATGAATGAATTGATACATACTAATGCCCCGTATACACGATAGGATTTTCCCACGGAAAATGTTCGATGGGAGTTTGTTATCTGAAATTCAGACCGTGTGTAAGCTCCATCGGACATTTTCCATCAAAATTTCCAACACACAAAATTTGAGATCTGGATCTCAAATTTTCCGACAACAAAATCCGATGTCGTAAATTCCGATCGTGTGTACACAATTCCGATGCATGCTCAGAAGCAAGCAGAAGAGCCGCACTGGCTATTGAACTTCATTTTTCTTGGCTCGTCGTACGTGTTGTACGTCACCGCGTTCTTGATGTTCAGAATTTCCGACAAGATTTGTGTGACCGTGTGTATGCAAGACAAGTTTGAGCCAACATCTGTCTGAAAAAAAACATGGATTTTGTTTCGGAAAATCCTATCGTGTGTACAGGGCATAATTGTGTCATTTTTGTTATTCTGTTATGTTGTTGTTCAGAACTTTAAACTTCATATACAAAAATTTGTATATGTATTATAGTTGGTTGACTATTAATGATCGTCTAAAATCCCCTGAAGAAGCCAACTTTGGCAAAACATGTTGGGATTAGACATTACATCATTACGAATGGATCAAAGCGATCACCGACTGTGATCCTATACTCGACATGTGTAAAATAAAAATATAGAACTTCTATATAATTTTACTTATGTATGAAAAGTTTTATATCTAATACTGCTTTAAATTTTTTGGCACCGTTATAATCCCACTGTTTACTTTTTTCAAGCTGTCTATACAATTAAAGGAAAAGGTGCATGATATAACATTGTCACCAAGCTACACTACTATCAATATTACAAGTGTATAATTACTCTTTCCATAGAAAACAACACACACCTTATAATTATGCACTACATGAGATATATGCTCAAAGGTTAGAGCATGCTTGGAAATGTAAAAAAATGCAAGGGAAGAGAAGTTGTGACTGTTACAACAATAACAGTTATAATAGTAATTCAAATGTATACATGATAGCGATTGACTTGCTTGTTTCAAGTTATAAAGTGAATCATAGGGCATTTGCTCAAAGGACATTTTTTTAAATCTAATTTTACAGAGGAAGTGGAACAATCAAGATCAGTGTAAAAGTCTTTTTTTAAAGGATTAATGCCTTATCTACAAATGTAACTACTGATCCAAAATCACATATTGTGCTGCAAACTGAAGATAATTTCACTTATCTCTATTAATAGATTAAAACACCATCGACCCTGGGCCTTTGTGAAGGATAATTGCTCTCCCAGCTCTTCGGACAGACATGAACAATATGCACATTGACTTTGTTGCCAAGGATGTTGATGCTTCCCATAAACTAGCCTGATACTCTATTAGTTGACCTGAAACATCTAGACAGGTGTGAAAGCTTTTTAGACATGTGCTGCAAAATCATTCAGTGTAAGTGATTCATGACAGTGATGTATCAGTAACATTTAGATTTCCTCAGAAGAGAATTTCTCATTACGTGATTAATTAAACTCATTGTGCTGATAAGCCACATAAGAGTCTTTCATGTCATTTTCTCTTTTCACATTTGAGCTCTAAAAATAGCTTAGGGTTTTTCAGGTAAATCCTATTTAAAGTATTGAGAAGAGTCTTTTAAAACTACATTAGAGACTTTGGTATAACTGTGCAGTGATTTGTGTGCATGTTCAAGACGGGAATCCCTGTAAAACTACTCTGAGATGTATATTTTTTGCATCGTAGCTAAGTAAAAGGAGACTGTGGAGGCTGCCATTACTGAACTAATTCAGAAATTATTTTTGCCTGGCTTTCATGCTAATCCAATTGTTTATCTTCACTTTGACTTTTTAGGTGGCATGATTCTTTAAAGTGGATGTAAACCCCCCAAATTTTTTTTTTAATTAAGACTCATATCTATTACAGCAAAGGATGTCATTTCATCTGTGCCGAGTCTTGCCACGAAGGCTTAATCCAGCTCTGAGCAATCCTCTTATCTTTTTTCAGTAAGATAAAAATGGACACACAGAGAAATAGGTGTCTGTTCTTCCCCCTTGCTGTGACTGACAGGTGATTTCCTTATCTCATGCATAAGTATGAGAGAGGCATTCTGTGTATTTCACATCTCCCCTCCTTTCTTCTCCAGCTCTCCCAGGATTGGCTGCTCCACAGCTCAGCAAGATTGGGCATGCTTAAGTCATGTGGTGACTTTCCTGGGTTTTGACTGGATGTTAGTGATCATGGGGCATAATCCACAAGACCAGCAGAAGTTCAGTGTAAGAAATTTAGATGTCTGGCCAAGGGGAGTGTAGAGGTGGGCTGGGAGTCTACTGACATCATGACTCCACCCACCGAGCCCTGGACAACAGACCTGCCCACAGAATTCAGAGTATTGCAGGGCCCCAAACAGCTAAAGGGGAGATATTTGACAGGTAAGGGTACATGCAAGAGGCATGTATATCCTTATAGATAAGCACTATGGAAGTAATTTAGAAATGATGAGAGTGGGTTTACATCCACTTTAAGGTCTGTGACTCAGAATGTACAGAAGCCAGAAACTTCAAAGCAACTTGCATTTTAGTGATCAGTATTGACAGCATCCCATGTTTCTTTATTATCTGTAAATTATTTGTAAATAAAAAATAATATTTGTAAATTTGTAAACCACCTGTCCCCTGGACCCCATTCCCTCTCAAATGCTCCGGTCACCCTCTGACTCCATCCTACACTCTCTAACCCACATCTTCAATCTCTCCCTCACCTCTGGCATCTTCCCCAATGCTCTAAAACATGCACTGGTCACCCCCATACTTAAAAAGCCATCCTTGGACCCTACCAATCTTAACAACCTACGCCCTAGCTCCTTGCTCCCCTTTTCCTCTAAACTCCTTGAACGCCTGGTTTACAACCAATTGAGTGACCACCTCATTAAGAACAACCTTCTGGATCCCCTTCAATCTGGATTTCACCCTTAACACTCCACGGAAACTGCTCTTCTAAAACTCAAAAATGACCTACTAACTGCAAAAACCAACGGACACTATTCTGTACTCCTACTTCTGGACCTTTCAGCTGCCTTTGACCTGGTTGACCACCCCCTCCTCCTCAAAAAACTTTACTCCCTTGGTCTTCGTGACTGTGCTCTTCAGTGGCTCTCCCCCTACACATCCCAACGCACCTTCAGTGTCACTTACAATTCTACTTCCTCCACTCCTCTTCCCTTTTCCGTCGGGGTCCCCCAAGGTTCTGTTCTTGGACCTCTTTTATTTTCAATCTACACCTCTTCCCTTGGTCAGCTGATAGCCTCTCACGGCTTTCAATATCATTTCTACGCTGACGACACACAAATCTATCTCTCCACCCCTCAACTCACCCCATCAGTCTCCTCACGCATCACTAACTTACTAACCGACATATCTGTATGGATGTCACACCACTTCCTCAAACTCAACTTGTCCAAAACCGAGCTTATAATACTTCCTCCCCCACGTGCCTCTTCCCCTGACTTGTCTGTCAAGAGCAATGGCACAACCATCCACCCCTCCCCACATGTCAGGGTGCTAGGTGTTATCCTGGACTCTGAACTCTCCTTTCAGCCCCACATCCAATCACTTTCAAAAGCTTGCCGCCTCAACCTCCGCAACATCTCTAAACTACGTCCCTTTCTAACCAATGAAACCACAAAGCTCCTGATTTACTCCCTGGTTATCTCCCACCTCGACTACTGCAACTCCCTTCTCATTGGCTTACCTTTACATAGACTATCCCCCCCTTCAGTCCATCATGAATACTGCTGCCAGACTCATCCACCTTACAAACCACTCAGTGTCTGCTACCCCTCTCTGCCAATCCCTCCATTGGCTGCCACTCGCCCAATGAATTAAATTAAAAATACTAACAATAAGTTACAAAGCCATCCACAACTCTGCGCCCAGTTACATCAGTAGCCTAGTCTCAAAATACCAACCTAATCGCCGTCTCCGTTCCTCCCAAGACCTCCTGCTCTCTAGCTCCCTCATCACCTCCTCCCATATCCACCTCCAGGATTTCTCCCGAGCCTGGCCCATACTCTGGAATTCCCTACCCCAATCTGTCAGACTGTCTACAAATTTATCCAACTTTAGGCGATCCCTGAAAACTTTCCTCTTCAGAAAAGCCTATCCTGCCTCCATCTAACAACTGCACTGTTTTCTCCATTAGCTCATCCCCCATAGCTGTTACCCTCTTGTATAACTTGACCCTCCCTCCTAGATTGTAAGCTCTAACGAGCAGGGCCCTCTGATTCCTCCTGTATTGAATTGTATTGTAATTGTACTGTCTGCCCTCATGTTGTAAAGCGCTGCGTAAACTGTCGGCGCTATATAAATCCTGTATAGTAATAATAATCATAATAATAAATAATATCTCATTCATGCAATACAATTGCATACCGTTTAGCTAACACATTCCTTGAAATGTCCATGCCAGTTGTATTCTGCAAATTGTTTATTCTCAGATACACTCAAAAACCTACATCGATCAGTCATAACTTTATGACCACCATCTAATATTGAGTAGTTTCCCCTTTTGTCCCCAAAGCAGCCGGGTCCCATCAAGGCATGGAGACTACCAGGCTTTTGAAGGTATGCTGTGATATCTGGCACAAAGCCATCAGTAGCAGGTCCTTCAAGTCCTGTAAGTTGCGAAGTGGGGTCTCTCCGTAAATGGGATGCTGGATTGGATTGAGATCTGGAGAATTTGGAAGCCAAGTCAACAGATGAAACTTGTTGTGTTCCTCAAACCATTATTAAACCATACTAATTCCATGAAGGGGTGTACTTGGTCATTAACAATGTTTAGGTAGGTTGTACATGTCAAAGTAACATCCACATGAATTGCAAGATTTCCCAGCAGAACATTGCCCAAACCATCATACTGCTTCTGTTAGTTTGCCTTCTTCCCATACTGCATCCTGGAGCCATCTGTTCCCCAGGTGTGACACACACACACCCAGTCATCTACATGTAAAAGAAAATGTGATTCATCAGAACAGGCCACCTTTGTCCATTGCTCCGTGGTCCAGTTCTGATATTCACATGCCCATTGTGGGTGCTTTTGGCTGTGGACATGAGTCAGCATGGGCACCCTGACCGGTCTGCGTCAATGCACTCCTATAAACAACAAACTGCAATAGCCATTTTTTTCTGCTTTCAACACATCAACTTCAGGGACAAAATGCGTACTTGCTGCCTAATATATCCCACTGCCATTCAGATGACATGGGAATAAGATCATCAGTTTTTCAGTTAACCTGTCAATGGTCATAAAGGTATGACTGATTGGTGTATTTCCTAATTGTATGTTGCCCTTTCTCCTTTTAAAGTCTTTAGTAAATTCTGATTACATGACCATTAGGCCAAGAAGTCTGGCCTCTCATTGGCTCAGCAATCACAATGTTAAGATGTAATCAATAATGTAGAATGGGAGGGGCATCAAAATATATCATTGGTAAGGTTTTTTACACATCTTACTTAACCTTACTTGGGTTACCAAGCTTAATGGTTGTTGATTATACTGATAAAAAATATTTACTAGAACTTACATTGCTACTATGTTTAGCTACTTGCTGACCTGCCGCCGTCATTCTACGGTGGCAGGTTGGCGCGGCTGAGCCAATTGACACAGCTGTACGGTGGCCACTTTATAAAATAATATATATAATAATTATAATATAAAGGGGTGCGCGTGCCCGTGGCGCAATGCCGGAGCCAATGCGTGTGGCCAGAGGCCGCAAAGTCTGCCGCGACACGTGATCGCTCCTCAGAGAGCCAGAATGGGGATCTGTCAATGTAAACAGCCAGATCCCAATTCTGTCAGGGAAGTAGAGAGAGATCTGCTGTTCTTAGTAATCAGGAACAGCGATCTCTCTCTACTTCCAGTCAGTCCCATCCCCCACAGTTAGAAACACCTCCCCAGGGAACACTTAACCCTTTGCTCGCCCCCTAGTGTTAACCCCTTTCCTGTCAGACATTTATACAGTAATCAGTGGCTATTTTTTAGCTTTGATCGCTGTATAAATGTCAATGGTCCCAAAAAAGTTTTAAAAGTGTCCCATCTGTCTGCCGCAATGTCGCAGTCCCACTAAAAATCGCTGATAACCTCCATCACTAGTAAAAAAAAAAATAATAATAAAAATGCCATAAATATATCCCCTATTTTGTAGACGCTATAAATGTAGTTCAAACCAATCAATATACGCTTATTGCGATTGTTTTTACCAAAAATTTGTGGAAGAATACATATTGGCATAAACTGATGAAGAATTTTTTTGGGAGGGATATTTAGTATAGCAAAGAGTAAAAAATATTGGATTTTTTTCAAAATTGTTGCTGCTTTTTTGTTTATAGCGCAAAAAATAAAAACCGCAGAGGTGATCAAATACCACCAAAAGAAAGCTCTATTTGTGGCAAAAAAAGAACATACATTTTGTTTGTGAACAACATCGCATGACTACGCAGTTGTCAATTAAGTGACGCAGTGCTGTATCGCAAAAAATGGCCTGGTCATTAAGGGGGTAAATCCTTCTGGGGCTGAAGTGGTTAGTCCCTTGCAAGGTTGCTACTATCACCAAGAACTTTGCAAGTGTGCGTACTATAAGTAGCTCAAAAAGTATTTAATCAAATGGATTGCACACATTTTTTTGCTTCAGCTGGGGTGATAAAAGAGTTCCACATAGGAAAACTGAGAGTGTCCTCATGCTCAGAAGTGGACTTTAGCTCAGGTTTACACTGAGCTGCAAGAATAAAGCCGTGCAGTTCAGCTAAACTTGCACGATTTCACTCCCGCATGTCAGTCCTGATTTTGGCTGCGATTTCAGAGGCATCTGTGCAGATGTCAATGTAAATCGCAGAAAGTAGTACAGAAACTACTTTTTGAAATCGGTGCAGCACCGCAAATGTGGCGTCGCACCGATTAGGATGCTGCCATTGACGGCAATTGCCGCCGATTTGACATGTGATTTGAAACTGGAGATTGTCCATAGCAACCAAAAAGCGTCCCTTTACATTAAAAGCGGTTTTAGACCAGCTAGAAAACAGCGATAATAAATTAGAATCACTTGCAGAATTGAGCGATAGTGATTTGTGGGGAAATACGTCAAACACTGAAAGTAATGACAGCGACAATTCTGCAACTGAGCAAATTTCAGTGCTTTTGATTTGATTACATTATTGAATAATTTTCATTATTATTATATTATTATTTGTTATAATTATTTATAGTTATTTATCATATTATAATGTATGAATTCGTTTTTCAAACATTATCATACCCGGGATGTCTACTAGACTCTTGTTTGGACAGATTTAAGTGTGTTATTCCTAAGAATTACAGGCCTACAATATAAAACACCAAATTTCCATGCAAAACATTGTACCGCTTTGAGCATCAAAAAGCTGACATAATCATACCGCCAGGAAAGTTAAAAAATGTAAAACTGCACTCCACATTTACTGAGGTATTTATAGTAAAGCTCATTTGTAGGTCAGGTGTATCAAATGACATAGTCTAGTGGAGATACAGCAGGCCATTACCTTCTGTAAAACCAACCATAGACAGTGCGATTCTCTTTCCTGCAACCACGGGACAGTGTTGATGGGGGAATCCCTTCCGTGAAGTTATTGTGTTCTTTGTCTCAGCTGGATACAATCAGACTGTCCATACATGGTTTGAATCTAAGCCGGTCCCTGCTGAACCAGCTAAGATTCAAACTGTCTATTGCTGGCTTAAGTTTACAGAAGAGGAAGAAAACATCAATGGGGTTTGAGATTACGATTATGGCAGCTGGCCTTGAGACTTTTATTTGTGTCGATACTGTAACCATACAGCATGGGTGCACAATCTATCTTGATAATTCATTATTTAAACTTGCTTTGCAGAAATTGCAAGGACTTGTTTTCCACCTATAATGAGAGTGAAACTACTTGTCTATCCAAAAGTCATCTATCTTTTCAATATTGATGATGTTACTATGGTTACATCAGGTTATTGATAGTGAAACAAGGCAAGCCATACTTTGCAGTAGATATTTTTCCTCTCCTCTGTCTTGCAATAAAGCCGTAAAGATGAGCATAGTGACACTAGTCATTTTGCAATTCTGATCAATCTGGTTGTGCCTTTAAACAAAGAAGCCTATGCTCCTTGCTTTACTCTTGTTCAATAAAACAGGAATTTTTACTTACCATAAAATCCTTGTTTTGGAGTTCATTAAGGGGCACAGAGAGATAAGGTGTATGGGTTATACTGCCACCTATGGAACACTTGGACATTGGCAAAAAAAAAACCCTGTTAATAGTATAACCCCTCCCACTCTCAACATGCTTCAGTTTTGGGCAAAAGCAGTAAACATAGTGATCCTAAGACAGAGGGGGAACCTGTGTCCTTTAAAGTTGAACTTCAGGGAAAGTAAAAATCCTCCCTCCCTGAGCGTTTCAAAGTTGCATGTTTTTACCTGCGATTTTGCTGTGATTTTGTACAAGTCACCAATGTAAAAAGTAGAAAAACGCCTGTAATCTACCCCAAAGAAGCTCATGTTCTTTTTTGAGCTTAAGCCTTTTCTCAGGTGTTTTGTTTTAGGTGACAAAACGCTCAGATGTGAACAGGTGCCATTGAAATGAATGGGATTTTGCTTGTTGGGCGTTTTTCAGGTGTTTTTTCTGGCATTTTACGAGCATTTTATGAGCTGAAAATGCTCAGGTGTGAATGCAGCCTTAGGGATTGGGAAAAGCAGTTTTACCTACTTCAAGGTCCTCTGCGCTGCAAGACAGGTCACTGCAGCCACTTCTCCCCTGTGCTCCAGTGTTTGAATGCCCTCTGACATAAAAAAGGCAAGGTTTTTCCCTGCCCCTAGACATAAGCACACTTTTACCATTTTTTTCCATTTTGGATAGAGTAAGGGAGGGTTACAACCCCTATCAGATATTGTAAATCTTCATATGTGCGCCTTGTGTTTTAAAACGGCATAATATGTACATTGATCATGTAGTAGTTTAACAGTGTCATTTGTTGCCCTGTATGCACAGCCTTTTCAGTGTCAGCAGTTTATGTTTATGTTCAATCATGCTCCATGTTACTGCCCAGGTTAATGCATGATCTACTGTATGTCTGTAGTTTGAGAAATGCATTTTCCTGTAAAGAAACGATGTATCCCACAAAACCCTAGATCCCTCAGTCTAGCACTGGTCCAGATATTAGCTTCACAGTACAGTAATTAGGTCTAACAATGAGACAAACAGGCAGATCATTCATAGACACACAGAGAGCTCAGTGGTGCAGCTGGAAGATGTTTTCTTTTATTACATTGGTACTCTAACATTTGTGATGCGACGCAGAGCAGATGGCAACACATGCATCGGACATTTTTTGATGCTGCTCTTTGTCATTTTTTTTCTGCTTGATAGGTTCCTGATAAGTTGTAGAGCGGGAGAATTATTTTTCGTTTTATCTCTCGAGTTGGTCCCCTTTTTAATGCTTGCCAATATTCTGTTTGCTTTGTTAGCAGCAGCTTGGTATTGCATTCCATTGCTGAGCCTATCATCTACTAGGACCCCCAGGTCCTTTTCCATCCTAGATTCCCCCAGAGGTTCTCCCCCCAGTGTATAGATTGCATTCATATTTTTGCCACCCAAATGCATTATTTTATCTTTTTCTACATTAAACCTCATTTTCCATGTAGTTGCCCACCCCATTAATTTGTTCAGATCTTTTTGCAAGGTTTCCACATCCTGCGGAGAAATTATTGCCCTGCTTAGCTTGGTATCGTCCGCAAATACAGAAATGGAACCATTTATCCCATCCTCCAGGTCGTTTATGAACAAAATAAATAGGATTGGTCTGAGCACAGAGCCCTGGGGGACCCCACTACCCACCTCTGATTATTCTGAGTACTCCCCATTTATCACCACCCTCTGAACTCGCCCCTGTAGCCAGTTTTCAATCCATGTACTCACCCTGTGGCCCATGCCAACGGACCTTACTTTGTACAGTAAACTTAAACATAAACAACAAACAGCCCATGCTATACAAATAGCAAAGTATACAGTGAAGCAAATGAGATGACAGATTTCTCATTACTTTACAGCAAGATGAAGCTCATATTTGCTAGCATTAGGTGAATACCTACATATCTGGAAAGCAGAGGACAAACAATATAGTTTGGGCAAATGATACATAAGTAACTGTGGATCATAGCTGTGGATGCACAGTTTGAGTTTGGCACAACAAGGTGTGCAAAAGCCATATTGCCACATATGCACTGCCAACACAACGTGTTTTTTTTAAACTTCCATTTGTTGTCATTTCCTGCAAGGAGTATAGATGATCACACTTTTAGCCTGACAATATGTATCAAGAGTAACTGAGCCACTTTTATACTGAATCCCTACCTCAAGCTAATAAATTTAAAATTGTGGCATATGTCCCTACAAATCCCCTAAAATGTTCCTACAAAAAACAACAGTTCATAGCCATTTGCTTTACTCAATGGTAGATATAAATGCGCTAGGATGGAAAGGGAACATCATTGTCATATACGTGGGAATTTAAGAAGAAATTCTGCTTCCACCAGAGAAGGCAGCCAAAACTAGGATCAATTTCATTAGCCACCTACTACACCTGCATGTAGCTCATGCAGATCTCCTCTGTCCGCGAGTGTCTTTTATGTCTAGGTGAATTTCTTGTGGTTTGATCACTTATTTTCATTTAATTCGTACTTTGGTAAGTTAGCAAACTCCCACATTGAGCAGCTACCACACTAATGTTAAAAAAATTGTGCTGGTCTGTGCTATTTTGATTTAAAAGTGTGCTTCACCACGACATACTTAGTGCACTTTCATATGTCTCGAGCTGATTCCCTTCAGGTTCTCTAATAGGGCGTATCATAGTCCAGAGTTCTTGGTGAATTAGCACCAGCCCTGTGCTGTTTGATGTTGGGAAGTACAATTTTGCAAATGTGAGCCTTGGCAGACTTTTGCCGTAGCCATGTTAGCTTTATTAAATCATCTCCACAGAATAGAAGTTGTTTAGCTTTTAAGAGACTGTTTACACAGAGAAAGTAGTGCACTGCAAAAAGAAGATTGATGGACATTTATCAACTTGTATAGAGTTTTTATAATTGTTTTTCCTGTACAAAATTTTTCATATAGTATTTTAGTATAGCATTAATATATTTTGTTCCAGTTTTAAAATAACTGTGACAATACATCTGAATCACAACCAACACTGCAAAGCAAAAAAGATCTAATACTATGAACTAAAAATGAATTTATTTAAAGGTGGAATAGAATGATTTACTTTTCTGTTGATTCTGTCTCTATAGCTTCCAGTTGTGCTACCTAATTATGATCTTCTATCGGTGGGAGGGGCTGAGAAGCACCATGGTGGAGCACACTAAATGTCACCATGAATTAAAATTGTATATCACTATCCACATTGAATGAGTCAGTGCAAATTTCAGCTTTCTCGTCTGTAAAAGTTTAGCCCTTTTTAATGTTTGGGGTTTTATTTTGTGTTTTCAAAAACATTTGTATATGAACAGTTACAGTTAAATTGTTACTAAATCCAGGACCCTGCGTTCAATATATCTGGTCTCCCACAGTACAAAGAACAGAACATGGAAATGCAATTATTTTAGTAAATGTAAACTGCTAAATACCTTTTCTCATCAGCAGTATATAGTAGTCTTGTGACGTCTATCAATGTCTGGTTAAAGCTTGTAGGAGGAGTTTTCATTCTACTCTGACTGTCCTATGAGCCTGCAGGACCCCTGACCCCCTATCTGGACAGTGCTGTTTGGCCCTGTGCCGATCACATGAACACTCTCAAGAGAAAAAAAAACTTTCCAGCTATACACACCAAACTGAGCAAGTGCAGAGTGACTCCAAAGGCTCTGTCTTATCAGGAGATGAATTTGGGACAGTGAAAGAAAGAAAGATCAGAGAAGACAGGATCAAACAGCCTTTTTACACCATTGCGAGGATTAACCCCTTAGGTTCCACAGTGAGTATAACAAGCATGCTTTACTGCATATACAGACTGATTTTACTGTTGTGGGTTTAGTAACACTTTAACTGTGTCTTTTAAAGCAGATTGACAGATTGAGATATCTCCATGACCTGCTTTGACTGAAAATAATCATTTGTAAATTTGACAAATACAGAAAAAACATCAGATCAGTAAAAGTCCAACATTCCTTTTTAGACTATCTTTTCTGTTTAAACATAATGTATTTACATGTCACAATTATCTAATTTATTTTCAGATTGTAAATATGCCTTCTGATCCTAAAGCAGGGGCTGTTGTGGGTACCCCTGCTTCTCAATCCCTCTACCAATATCAAACTTACCCTGCTCAGTGTTATACCTTCTCCTCTTCCATTCAAGCAGATTTCATTCATTTACCATGCACACTCTGAGGTCAAATTAATTTCCTAATAGGAAAAAGAACGACAGGTATGGGCAGTAAGTAAACTCTCTATAATAGTTAGAACCATTAACGGAAAAGATTCTCCAGCACAAACTATTACTAAAAATCACTGTATAGCTATTGTATATTGGTAATTACCACAAAGAGTCACAAGTGGTTACAAGAGTCTTTATTTTGCAAACTATACATAAACTGTATAAAAGAAAATGCTTTTTTTTTTTTAATTTTTCTCCATTATACATAAGATAAACATTAAATTTAGTCAAGAATACTCTTTAAATCAAATGAAGTATATGCCTTGCAGTAATGTGGAAAGAAAAATAAGAATTTCCAAGGGACCAACTTTGAAAGTAAACTGTGTAGAGATACACAGCTGTTCCCACGTATTGTGGGCATATTACTGATATACAAGAAGGTAGTGAAGTTTTTATAAAGGTCTTTACAATGAAACAACATGCCAACATAAATATAATGATTAAAGTAAGCCTTATACTGTTACAGATTTAATGCAAACATACACAGTAATCATAAGCATTATCAATTTCACATGGTAGTTACATAACAATAAAAGAACAAAAAAAAGAAAGTTTTTTTCCTTCGGCTCTGCTATTAATCAGTAAAGTGGTAGTTTAGTTTGTGTCAAATAATTTTTTGGTGTATAAGGTACCTAAAAAAAAATGTTTTGATAACAAACTATAAATGATGAAGCATTTGTTGTAATCAGCTAATTCATAGTAATACAATACCTGTATTGCATCTGTGAATTTTGATTAGCCTGTTCAACAAGCAACAATATTTATTGACTAGTGAGCCAATACCTTCCAGAAAATTAGAACATTTTTCATTACTGTCAGAGTGTCATGCATGATGAGATTAACAAATTAATGCATGTAGATATTTTTTTTTAATTAGTTTTTCGAAAACCTATAGTCAAAAACTCACCCACAATTATATTAATAATCAGCATACATGGTATAATAAAACAACCACAAATCTTATATTTTTTTGCAACATAGGAAATTTTGCATCAATCTGGTCAATGGCCGCATGGAACATGTTTTACTAAAAGTCAAATAGGTTAACTTTGCAAGGGAAGTAAATGTGGTGAAATTTCACTTTGCAAAGAATTCCCAATTTTGTCCATGAAAAAGAGAAACAACATTTTTGCTTGCACATGATTGGATGATGGAAGTCAGCAGTGCTTCACCTCATTCACTAAGCTCTAGGGAAAATTCCCTTGTAAAGGGAACAGCCTATTTGTCTTTAATAAATCAACCCCATAGTCTGTATTGGTGCAGAGGATCTTTGTGGACCAGGGGGTTGATTTACTAAACCTGGAGAGTGCAAAATCTGGTGCAGCTCTGCCTAAAAAACAATCAGCTTCCAGGTTTTATTGTCAAAGCTTAATCGAACAAGTTGAAGTTAGAAGCTGATTCGCTACCATGCACAGCTGCACCAGATTTTGCACTCCAGTTTTAGTAGATCAACCTTCAGGTCACATACTGACTGAATAGTGTGAGCAGTATTCTTATGTCAGTCCCACAGCAGAAACTTTGACTTTTTGGACATATTTGTAACTATACTGTAGGTCCCCATAAATTGCAACTAAACTAAAGAAATTAAGCTATTCTACACCTACATTGGCGATAGAAAACATATTAAAAGATTAATAAATGTATAGCTCTTTGTGCAGGCAGTTCTACTGATTGGCCAACGATGCCAACTCTGCTCAAGGCACCTTCTGCACCCCCTCCCATCCAAATATTCTAGTTGGATATTTAGGGCAAGGGGTGTAGAACAGCATAGCGTTTTTGGCGTTTGGATCAACATTAACCACTTCAGCCCCGGAAGGATTTACCCTCTTCCTGACCAAGCCATTTTTTAACTGACAATTGCACGGTCGTGCAACACTGTACCCAAATAAAATTGATGTACTTTTTTCCCCACAAATAGAGCTTTCTTTTTGTGGTATTTGATCACCTCTGTGGTTTTTATTTTTTGTGCTATAAACAAAAGAAGACCAACAATTTTGAAAAAAAAAAACAATATTATTTATTTTCTGCTATAAAACTTACCCAATAAAAAAAATGTAAAAAAAATCTAATTTCTTCATCAATATAGGCCAATTTGTATTCTGCTACATATTTTGATAAAAAAAAACAAAAAAACAATACGCATATATTGATTGGTTTGTGCAAAAGTTATAACGTCTACAAAATAGGGGATAGATTTATGGCATTTTTATTATTATTCTTTTGTTACTAGTAATTGTGGTGATCTGCGATTTTTAGCGGGACTGTGACATTCCGGCGGAAAGATCGGACACCTAACTGACATTTTTGACACTTTTTTGGGTGCCAGCGACATTATTACAGTGATCAGTTTTAAAAATATGCACTGGAATTGTACTAATGGCAGGGAAGGGGTTAACATCAGGGACGATCAAGGGGTTAATTATGTTCCCTGGGTGTGTTTACTAACTGTATGGGGGAAGGGCTGCCTAGGACAACACACAGATCCGTCTTCCTGCATAGCAGAAAGACAGGATCTCTGTGTCATCCCCTGACAGAACGGAGATCCGCCTTGTTTACTTTGGCAGATTCCCGTTCTGTCACTGCGGGGACTGATAGCAGGTGGATATCAAGTCTGCCGGACCCACTAATTTGCTCCCCCGCTGGGCAATCGGTGCATGTGGCCACAGAATGCTGCGTACGAGCTGACGGTGCGAGCTGACGTACACCTACAGTGATTCGCGCAGCCAAGCCAACCTGCCGCAGTACAACTGCATCGGCTGATCGGCAAACGGTTAAACTGGACATGCATATGCATCGTAAATCTAAAGTGGTCCTCCATTCTGGCCAATGGTGTTTACCATAAGTGGAAGCTCAAGTGCACCAATTAGTTAAATGTTCCGTAGCATCTCCACTCTCAAAATATGCACTCTTTTTCTAGCCGTGACTTCTCTTTTGTCAGTTCTCTGTTGGGAGGTATAAATACAGTATATATATATATATATATATATATATATAGAGATAGATATAGATATACATATACATATATCTATCCTGGTAACAGGAGTGCTGTGAAGTAGTTTTTTTGGGTTATAAATTTAAAGACCTCAGCTGAGCAACATGATCTGCCTAAGAAGCCCTTTACAATAAATGACTTACTCACACATCTTTGACTTCACATTGTGCCTATCATCACTGAATCAATTGCTCCATGCAATGCATGTTCAAGTTATTTTTATTTGTCATGACAATGCGTAAATTTCATATAGAAAGGTGCTCTTTGTTGGAATGTGTAAATGCTAAAACATACCCTAACAGGAGGATCATATCATATTATATCAATATATAAAGTACCAAGTTTAAAATAAAAATAATATAGAAAGCAAATAAGAGTTCCATAACCAGTATAAATGCACAAGGATGTAGTAACGCCTAATAATGAATGATTCATTTAACAGATAGACAATGCTTTATAGTTTTGAATGACTTGAAAGGTACGCTATCTTCTTACTGTACCTTCTTACCCAGATTGTGCCTGCTTTCTTATGAAACTGCGTAGGTGTCAATATGCATTAGTTTGAAAGCATGAATTAAATATTTCATAACTATAATCTTCACTCAATAGTGAAGTTTAAAAATATGTGTACATACTTCAAATGAACTAAGTAAATATGTTTTGAATTATAAATATTAGGTATAATACTTTTTTTTGCTAGGTTGAAAGGTATGAAAGTGTGCAGGCATAAACCAATAAAGCTTTTTTTTTTTTTTTTTTCTTTTTTTTACTACAACTCGTAACATTCTGGTGCCACTGAATATAATAAAAAACACTATATTAGCATATACTAACAAAATGAAAAAAAAAAAAAAAAAACAGTAATAAGAAAAATACTTCTGGTTTTAAACACGCAGGCAACTCTTGCCAGCTGGTCCCAACTTGCCATTGCATTTGTGTAGGATTTAGTCATAATACTGAAATAAAACACCTACTACAATCATTGCTAATTTGCATAACTAAAATTATAACATATAAAAATGAGAAAACAAAATGAAATACAAAAGCTCAATCTCAAACTGCTTAGACCCGAACAGTAAGTTTAAAATTTATTATTAACCTGTGTTTTCTTAACCACTGCTCTTGTTGTGGACCATTATTTCAATTTAGTGGGGATGTCATGGAAAAATGCAAGAAAGGCTTTTATTATATATGGAACAGAACTAGTGGCTAACTGCATATGACAATACTTGTACATATTGTAGTATTTCTTGATTATATGACTGGTGCTGATTACCTGCTCAAGTAAACAGTTTTCAAAGAAGAATTGTGTTGGCTAGATTATACTTATCATCATGCTGCTCTGCTAATAACAAAACTCATACAATGCTTCTAAAATAATAATAAGAAAAAGCTAACATAATAAGACAACAAATCTAACAGCCCACTAAACAATAAACATACACATTTATGCATAATCTGCGGAAATAAATGTAAACAAAAATAAGGAAAATGTTTCATTGTCAGAGTTTTTCACTAACATAAGTTCTCACTTTGTTTTAGTACTCATTTGCCAGTAAAGAAATGCACAGGCGTCTAGTCAACGGCCACTACCTTTACACTCTATTTTTTCTTCAACTGATGTGTAGGTTGTTTTATTTTCTTTAGGTTATACTTCCAATGCATTTTTCTTCTTGCCAAAAGCATAGGAAAGCTTAAAAGCACATAAATGACTCTGAAACATAAGTCTATGACTCCAGCTTTAATAACTGATATGATCATACAAAATATACATGTTTAGTTTTCTTTTCAAATCCTTTTTTTCTTGGTGGCAATGTGAGCAAAAGGTATTTCCTAGGGGATGTCTTTTTCTTTGTAGACATGAAAAATAGAATTATCTTGCATTATGTTATGTCAAATATATCCATCTTCATCTTCTTCATCATCATCGCCTCCTTCATCCTCGTCATCATCTTCAATCTCATCTTCATCATTCATCATTTCGTCATCGTCTTCATCATCAGACCAGTCATGAAAGTCTCCACTTCCAAAATCCCCTGATGTGTCTGAATCACTGCCTGCCATAAAATAGTATTCAATAGTTAAATATTTAGGTTAAAGAAAGATTCATTTTTAATTAAAATAAACAAAAACTATCAGGCCATACATAGTTACATAGTGGTTGAAAAAAGTCCATCCAGTTCAACCAATAGAAGGAAAAAAATATATACACTGAGCAAAATTATAAAAGCAACACTTTTGTGTTTGTCCCTATTTATCATGAGCTGTACGCAAAGATGTATGACTTTTTCTATGTACACAAAAGGCCTATTTCTCTCAAATATTTTTCACAAATCTGTCGAAATCTGTGTTAGTGAGCACTTCTCCTTTGCCTAAATAATCCATCCTCCTCATGGGTGTGGCATATCAAGATGCTGATTAGACAGCATGATTATTGCACAGGTGTGCCTTAGGCTGGCCACAATAAAAGGCCACTCTAAAATGTGCAGTTGTGAGAGGTGAGAAGTGCTCACTAACACAGATTTAGACAGATTTGTGAATAATATTTGAAATAGGCCTTTTGTGTACATAGAAAAAGTCATAGATCTTTGCGTTCAGCTCATGATAAATAGGGGCAAACACAAAAGTGTTGCGTTTATAATTTTGCTCAGTGTATATACAATCCTATATATACAGTACACAATCCTATACCCACAGTTGATCCAGAGGAAGGCAAAAAAAACCCTAATAAAGCATGATCTAATTTGCTCCAGCAGGGGAAAAAATTCCTTCTTGATCCCCCAAGAGGCTATTCCCCGGATCAACTTTACCTATAAATATTAGTATCCAGTTATATTATGTGTAGAAAGAATCCAGGCCTTTCCTAAAACAATCTACTGATCTGGCCAGAACCACCTCTTGAGGGAGTCTATTCCACATTTTTATCAAAATAATTGTTTCATATCCAAAATTCACGACAATGACAGTTTTTCTTATTATCTTTTTTAGATAAAACAAGAATTTTACACAATGCTTTACAGATTGTGTATGTCTCTACTGTTCAGGATTTGGTGCCAGTGGGAGATTAAATTGGGAGCTGACTGTTGTGAAGAATTGGAGTACACCGTTCCAAAAAAATATGAAATTTTAATTATAGATTGAGTCTAGGGGACTTAAAGTGTAACTTCATTCTTTTTTCTTCCTC
Organism: Lithobates clamitans; assembly: GCA_037952925.1. NCBI lineage: Eukaryota > Metazoa > Chordata > Amphibia > Anura > Ranidae > Lithobates > Lithobates clamitans. The sequence goes on along the minus strand of JBBGZY010000377.1, from coordinate 1,406,483 downwards.
CCCAACCAGTATTAAAATAAAAGGTGTGAAAGGGCAACTTCCCCTTTGCACACTCCAGCACTGCCATCTGCATTCTTCTCTGCAGCCAACAGCTGGACCTCTTCTGGGTTGAATGATGGTCAGAAATGTCCAACCCATTGCTACTACCTGTGGGCTTCTTATATCTTATTAGGACTGCAACATTGTCATCATTACTGGCTCTTTTTTTACACACTTTTGGGTGTTGCAACTCATATTTATGTGTTCCTACTACTCATGTTGTATCACAATATGCAGTGGGGATAATAAGGTTACCCCAAAAACGTCATGGCAGGTGTAAAGACCAAGGGAAGGCTTGTTGCCAGAATCCCCAAGATAAAAAGAAAAACATTAGATTATTTTTCCCAGCACTTGCTTAATAAAAACAATGTTTTTGTTTATTTACTGTGTTCACATCAAATCAGATTAATAGAAAAACAAAGATGAGAGACTGCTTATCAGCTTGGCTGAGGTTTTAAATTAAAACACTGGACAGGGAGAAAATGTTTTCCTAGTAAATCAGTTCCTTTCATATGCATAAAAAAGGAAAACGTATTAACAAAAGTCTAAGCATTCACAGGGGAAAATTCAGGTAGTACAAAGTATTACCAATATAGCGGACTTTTTAGGCTAAGAAATAATAAAGAGAAAATCTAATGACAGCATTACATTTTATTGAAAATTACATAGAATAATAAAAAAAGGGGGTAAAAACATCATATACTGTGCATCTGTCTATTATGTGCAATGAGCCCTTGTGCGTCTACACGTTTCGCTGTTAGGCTTCTTCAGGACACGATCAAGGTTCAAAGACGCAACAGATAAGAGAATATGTTTCTCTATCTTAGTTTGGAATGTATTATAATATCCATGGTAGGATGAACAATATATTTGAGGATTAGAAGACCAATCCACGATAACTGGAACTAGAGGCAGGGGCAAATGGACATTTAGTAGTCCTGGTATAAAGGATGTAGAGGGCGCCGGAGGGCGTCCGCTGTGCACAGCTCACTAGGGGGCTTGAACAATACAGGTGACCATATATAGCCTGGCAGCGTATAGCTGCTAAACTGGGATTTCCATAAAGAGCGTGCCCCTGGGAGACAGCACTGCACACAAAAACCTTGATCGTGTCCTGAAGAAGCCCAACTGCGAACCGCGTAGACGCACAAGGGCTCATTGCACATAATAGACATATGCACAGTATATGATGTTTTTACCCCTTTTTTTGATTATTCTATGTCATTTTCAATAAAATGTATTGCTTTCATTAGATTTTCACTTTATTATTTCTTAGCCTAAAATACTTTGTACTACCTGAATTTTCCCCTTATTCATGGATGTGGCTTCGCAACTGCACTGTTTTTCTGTAATGATCTAAGCATTCACACTTAAAGTGGTTGTAAACCCTTACACATACCCAGTGAAATGACTGGTCTAACATGATACACAGAAATTAAACGAATCCTCCTACATAAGTTACATCTGTTTATCTGCAGTCTTCTCTTCTTTTTAGCCAAAGTGCTGAATTTATAAAGCTTGTCTAAGCTGTCAGAAAAAAAGGGGATGGAGAGCTGAAGTTACACTCAGCAGAGCTCAGTGATGAGAGCTCTACAAGCTGATTGGAGAGAAGTGGCACACCCTCCTTCACACAGCACACACGAATATAGCTGAGTCTGTCAATTAGCTGAAGATCCCTCCCCTGTCACATTTTTTCTCTTGGTGTCAGGAAAACTTGTCAGAAGTGACCCATGATGATAGCAGAGGAATGAAGCAGCAGACAGAAATTATACTGCGTGCTCTTAATTGAGACAAATACTCACTATACAGGGATATGCTTTGTTCATATTTTGTATCTGAGGTTTAGAACCGCTTTAAATATATTAGGTAAAGCATTTTGTGCTTTAATTATAGCACAGTATTTTCAGTTAACTCATCTTAGTGAACGTAAAAGAAAATTACCACATTCCACTGAGCCAACTTTCCTGGATCCTGTCAATTCATTTCCATATCTGTCAACGCACCAGCACTGACCAATGCTTGCATGACACTGAGCTAGTTTGTAATAGCCATCCTCATCACATACTGGAATGTAATGTCCTGTAGAAACAAAACATTTGTAATGTATAGAAGTAACAAACTGAATCTGATTTTTCTTTTGCAAATTGAAAATGATAACTTTAGAGACGTGTTAAAATCAATTTTCAACTGTTAACATACTGCATATCAACAAAGATTGCTACATTGTTATAGTACTACAGTCTAAATGAAACATTTTGCTTTGTTAATTTTTATAAGATCTTTTAGAAAGGTCAACATTGTGCACAGGCTTGGAAATACTGGAATGGAAAATAGTAACTGTTCTGCTTCACTTCCTGCATAGACTATGCACTAAATGCCCTACCCCACTCTAAACTCATTTTCAAAGTTCAAAATAAATGCAAAGATGTCTTCAGATGCAGGATAAGATACTTTTGTGCTACTATCACATGTTCAGGTACTGCAGTACCTTGTATTGATAAAGCACGCCATAGACGGATTGAAATTTGGTGGTTCAGCAGGAACCGCCCGAATTTAAATACATCTATGAGCAGGATGGCTGTACTGAAGCCAATCTATCAATCGACTTCAGTACAACCAGCCTGCCGGAGGGTTTTTTTTTTGTGTGCGATTACTGCCACTGGATATACAGTATCTGGCAGCAACAATCATTGTATTCTGACAGCGGGGAAAGCTCCCGCCATCAGAACACAATAGCAAAGCAGGAAGGATTCCCCCATCAACAATAAATGTGTTGATTGGGATCCAACTATTTTTTTTTCCCTTCAACCCATGGTGGACCAGGGCCACTAACTAAAAAATGCAGATTCTAAACTGCAAGCCACAAAAAAACTCAGATGAGGAAGGAGATCGGGACATACAGGCAGACATTCTTTATGTCCACTAATTCCAGGAAATCCCCTGGCTGGAGCAAAGCCATTCAAAACCTTCATACTTTGAGAAATTTGTTGAGATTCTGTAAATCCAAAAAATTGGTCGCGCATCTCCATTTGGCTTGAAATCATAAACAGGTATGGATAAAATGTGAGAACTCCTTCCTGTTCTGGAAGTGGCATGATTACTTTCTTGAACAAACAGGTGACAAGAGAGACATCCTCTTTTGTGGAAAAAAATGCAAAAGCCTGCAAACATCCCTCTACCTGAATGAATCGGGACACCTCTTCATATAGAGGAAGACCTCTAATCAGATCTTTGCTGCCTTTAATGACCAAGTTTGTTTGTGGGGCTAAGATTTCAAAATGGAAGATAAGCCCTGTGAGAGACAAAAAGACTGCCCGAGGAAAGCTTTTACAAGATAACCTTGCTGACCAGTATTTTTAGCCAAATATCCTATGTGTGTGAACGGACAAAATTTCCAAGCATAAAACCTGCTGAGTGGAACCCTTCAGGGCATCCATAGTAAAACAAAGAGCCTGAGTTAACTCTGCAAAGTTTCCACTTATGTTACACTCACTGTCTGTGAAATACAAGCTCCTATACAGGTGCTTCATGCAGCTCTAAGACTCTAATGCCGCGTACACACGGTCGGACTTTTCGTCTACAAAAGTCCGATGGACGCCGACAGACTAAAGCTGGCTGACAATCCGATCGTGTGTGGGCTTCCCCGGACTTTCAGCGGACTTTCAGCTGACTTTTCCAGCCTCAAATCTGACGGACTTTAGATTTGAAACATGCTTCAAATCTTTACGTCATAACTACGCCGGACCCAGATATCCGCTCGTCTGTGTGCTAGTCCGACGGACAAAAACCCACGCTAGGGCAGCTACTGGCTACTGGCTATCAACTTCCTTATTTTAGTCCAGTGTACGTCATCACGTACGAATCCATCGGACTTTTGTGTGATCATATGTAGGCAAGTCCGTTCGTAAGAAAGTCTGCCGCAAGTCCGCCAAAAGTCTGCCAAAAGTCAGTCGAAAGTCCGTCGGACAGGCTGTCGGACTTTTGTAGACGAAAAGTCCGACCGTGTGTACGCGGCATAACAGACACCAAAACACTGCTACTGCATAGCAGCCCCAGCTAAAGAAAAGGGGGCCTTCAGCAATGTTTTGAATCTCTTATTTGCTGGATCCTTGAAAATGGCAACATCCACAGGGCATGTCACATTATTGTTAAGATAGGAAAACAGCTGCCTCAACTTCTTAAACTTTTCCTCCATAGGATGCAGCTGAGCAAACCCTTTTAAGAGGAAATAACACCTTATCAGTGTGAGCCCCTCCTGCAAACATCCCCTCCTCTAAGTAAGAGGAAGTGAAAAACTGGGAACTTTGCAGTGGCCGTCATGAACTTGAGTTGCCTTAAAAGACTCTGATTCAGGAAGTAGTAAATGTAATCTTTAAGGACAATTCCAGATAGACTTCGCTAGGCCTCGCTGGACCTAAAAAACATCTTGAACCTGAGGTTTCTCAGACTCAGGTGACTCAGATGTGGAAACAACGGACTCTTCTGCATCCAGCTCCACCACATCCACTCTCTACCTGTCATCCACTGAATTATTTTCCAAAAAAGTAGAGGGGACCAGCGAAGGAGAGTGACCATGCTTCTTTGTACTTTGCCCCATTGAGGCAAACAAACAGGCAAACTTATTCTCTACACTTGCCAGCAGCTGACAAATCCTCCTTCGTAAGTCATGTAGACATCCTTGTTTTAGCCACAAGACTAGACTGACATAAAGGTTCAGATTATCCTGATACCTTTGGCCTTCATCTGCCTGAAAAGAAGAGTAATGCCCCGTACACACTGCCGGTTTTTCCGACGGAAAATGTGATAGGACCTTGTTGTCGGAAATTCCGACCGTGTGTAGGCTCCATCACACATTTTCCATCGGATTTTCCGACACAAAAAGTTTGAGAGCAGGCTATAAAAATTTCCGACAACAGAATACTACTCAGAATAAATAGAGATGAAAGCTATTGGCTACTGCCCAGTTTATAGTACCGACGTACGTGTTTTACGTCACCGCGTTCAGAATGATCGGATTTTCCGACAACTTTGTGTGACCGCGTGTTTGCAAGACAATCTGAAAAGTCTTGAAATATTTGGTTGCTATTTCACACATTGAAAAGCATGAATCCAAAATTGAAAGATCCACAGAAAGAGGCAAAGCAAGCTGACTTGAAAATGAATGAACACACAAGTTAACAACAGCTTTAATCAGCCAATTATTCTGTTTCTTGGTCAGCTATGTAAGTAAAGATGAAAGTATCACTGATGTCACATCAGTAGTAAAATTAAAAAGTTAGGGCAGCTTTTGCCCAATTACAAGCAACCTCGAGAATATGTCAGCAGAAATAATAAAGAGCAAATGGGTTTGGGACATGAAATAATAAAGAAAAAATTGTGAACAAACTAAAGACGTTTATCAACATATTGCTTTAGCTGATTTAGTAATTGAAATCAGAAGTTGTCTTCGGTGCTGAATTATGGATTGAGCATACTAAAGCAGCTACACACCAAAAATGTTCAAAGAATGAAGGCTGGTTCACACTAGAATGTACATATTTTTGTACTCTTCATTGTTGATATCCCTTTCATTTCAATGGACTGCCAAATGCATGGGAAAGCATAAAAATCAAGGCAGGCGCTACTTTTAAAAATCATGCCGTACCAAACAACATGGTGCTGCACCACATTTGCTAGATGCATTCGGGTTGCAAGTAATGCCTAATGGCACCCGCGCACCTTTAGCTAAGGCAGCGTATTTCCGTGCAGTGCAGGAAATGCATTTTTCCTGCCTGCACTCTGGTGCGAGTGGGCCCTTAAAGTAGCCATCAGAAACCTGTACAGCATAACCTAAAGACAGATACAAAAATAAGGTCTGAAAGACAGTAATGGTTCACACATGAATCGCACAGGAAGGAGGTCCGTGTTCATGTGCAATTCAGTGCGGTGCGATTTTCAGCCTATTCATTTCAATGGGCTAAAATTGCACTGGATCAAACAAAATGAACTGCATGTGCTGCTTTTCAAAAAGGCACCTAACCAAATCACATGGTACTGCGGTACTATGCGATCGGAAGCAAGCAAACGCACTGTGTTTGCGATCTGCATTTGGGGTGTCGATAAGAATATATTGACCGCTGAAGAAGATTGCACAGGCTTTGCATTTTGAGCACATGCATGTGAAACGTGCACGAACGTGCCTTTCCCGCGCTGCATTCTGTTGTGAAAGTAGTAGTGGAGTGTTTTACCATGTTTAAGTGATATCCTTTACTGGCTAACTTATTAAAGATGCATGCTTTAGGGACAACTCAGATCCCTTCTTCAGCATTTATGCATTTGTCAAAATATGGAGTAGATAGAGGCTTTGCAGCAGCTCTGTGCTACACAATGAAGTAAAAAGGAAAAGACAAATTTGAAAATATACAATTGATTAAAAATGTAACAGTTCAAATGTATGTCAATTTTAAAACTTCAAATGAAAAAGATTATTTAACCAAAAACTATCATGCTTTCAGAAATGTATCACTATTTTGCCTGACATCTTCTGCAAATTAACTAAAAAACTAACCTTTCATCTTTTAGTAGTGTCTTGGCAAATCTGATAAACAACAAGTTAACTCGTTTACTGTTTTTTTTTGTTTTTTTTTACAATTAGCTGATTTTCTCTAATTTAAACTAATAATTATTTACAAAAGCTAATATTATGGAATTGAATGTTTAATGATTCAGACTAAGAATGGCACCGGATTGGCAGATATCATCTCAAAAACAGTAGGATAGGAAATACTGTCTGATTCTCAAATGAGTAGTCTGAGTAACTGGCCTGCCATGATACCCACTCAATGTTGACAATGTTACATATTTGGTGACATAATCCTTTCCTCAGTTTCACAGCACAGAAAATAATTCTGTCTCCACTCAGGAAAGTTTACCAAGTTTCAAAAGGCTTCAATAGCCATAAGCATCTCTGACTTATTGAAGAGTTTGTTACCACATATGTGATTCAGAATACCCAGCTCTGTAGGCTGTGCTGTACATTGCATACTCCTGACAATCGCAATCTGTAAGCTGCGATATAAGCTACATAACCCCAACCACTGGGATTTGTAAAATGTGCTTTAAAGTGGAGTTCCACCCAAAAGTGGAACTTCCACTAATCAGATTCCTCCCCCCCTCCGGTGACACAGTTGGCACCTTTCAGGGGGGAGGGGGGTACAGATACCTGTATATTACAGGTATCTGTACCCACTTCCGGCATAAATAGCCGCAGAATCTGCGGTTATTTACGCCACTTCCTGCTCCCTCCCGCTGCCTGCTGGGAAACACACACGGGTCCCAGAGGCAGCAGGGAGCATTCGTATTGCGCGGCGCGACTCGCGCATGCGCAGTAGGGAACCGGGAAGTGAAGCCGCACGGCTTCACTTCCTGATTCCCTTACCGAAGATGGAGGCGGCAGCACCCGAGGACGGAGAGACGCTTTGGCCTCGGGTGCCGACATCGCGGGCGCCCTGGACAGGTAAGTGTCCATGTTTTAAAAGTCAGCAGCTGCAGTATTTGTAGCTGCTGACTTTTAAAATTTTTTCTTTCGGCGGCGCTCCGCTTTAAGTTACATAAACCAAACCCCTCCACCCTGTAAGCTATGCTGTACCTAAAGAGCTCTCTGAAGACCTTTGCAACCTTTATTGTTGCAAAACATACTGATGGGATTGGTTACACTAGGATTTCTAAACTTCTGAAGGTCCCAGTGAGCACTGTTGGGGCCATCATTCAGAAGTGGAAAGACCATAATTTCACAATAAACCTGGCCACACACTGGTTACAGAAATCCTTCTGTAACCAATGCCATTAGTATGTTTTGCAACAATAAGGTTGCAAAGGTCTTGGGAGAGCTTTTTTCTTTTACCCATTATGAGATGTTTATAGGCCATCAGTTGAGACTGAACCAGCTTATAATAATTTGCACTGACAAGGGGCAGGATTGCTTTCTAATTACTGATAGATTTCAGCTGGTGTCTTGGTTTTCCTCTCTTTCTTCATGTGTTCAATACTTTTTCCCTGTGTCATTCCATTTTATGACACATAACTTAAAGTGGTGTTCCGCCCAAAAAAAATAAAATAAATGCCAGCAGCTACACATACTGCAGCTGCTGGCTTTTAACAATAGGACACTTACCTGTCCTGGAGTCCAGCGATGTCGGCACCCCAGCTGATGTTTCCATCAGCTGTCGGGTGCAGCCACCGCCATTGCGGGTAAGGGTACTCGGCGGTGTAGCCTTACGGCTTCATACCAGGAAAGCTACTGCGCATGTGCCAAGCCCCCGCTCCTCTCTCCTACTGGCTCTGTGACAGGGAGAGGAGGAGGGAAAAGGAGGGAGCCCCGCGGGGATGTCACAGGCCCCAGCCTAGACTCCCGGATGTAAGAACAGGATACCTGTCAAAGACAAGTATCCTGTCTCCCCTCCCCCCCCCAAAAATGGCAATTGTGGCACCGGAAGGGGAGAGGAGACAAATGAGCGGAAGTTCCACTTTTGGGTGGAACTCGCTTTAATTTCGGAATTTATTTGTTTTGGTTTCTTTGTATGTATGGATTGCATGGGTTGTTACCAACATGTGGTGAAAATAGATAAGATATAGAAAAATATTATCAAAGACCAAATGAAAAAAATGAGAAATCATAAAAAAGGATAAACAAAAAAAATAAATAAATAAATAAATAGAAAAAAAAAAAAAAGTTGAAAACAAATAAAAAAGAGAAAATAATAATAATGAAGAAACAGAAACTAGCAATCCCAGAGTAACCATAATAAGCAGTAAAAAGACTATCTTAATAATGGGGTACCACAAGCACTGGTATAAGCAGCAAACTAGGAGATCAGGTAGTAAACATGTCGACGAATGGGGTGTAGCTCACATACATAGATTTAACACAGAGGGTGGTCAGGGCTATAAGGAAACACCAACATACATTATTTTAACCAATATGCTTCTTTGACTTTATATTTTACTACTACATACTTAAATTAGTTTTATGTACAAAATATTTTCTTTTTAACTGAACTAAAAAATTAAATTTGTGTTTTTCATTCAATGTGTTTTTCATGCATAATGTTATTTCTTACTGAGTTTTTAGTTACCAGTAAGTTGGGCCTCATTCACACTGGCAATGACATACATGCAGTTATATGCATTTATATGAGTTTATAGGAATTTTTAAAGGCATATACATGCATATTTTAATTTTAAATGGTATAATTTACACAGTGCTTTTACCTGATTTAAGGTGCATTCAGTTTAGCTGTGTTCAGAATAAAACCCAAAAATCTTAACCCAATCCTTTATCTCCAACCCTTGACCCTAACAAAAACCTTAACTTAATCCTTAAGATTTAGTTTACCATTGCAAATCTATACTTAGCTCAACGTGTGCAAAAAGTACCAGACCATCTTGTGCCCATATTGGTGCTGAATGCTAACTGTTCTGTGCCAAGATCTACAAATTTTAGGCCCCTTTCACATGGGGGCAGATTCCGTTCTGATCAGTAAGGGATTTACTCACAGATCCCCTGCAGATCTGTGAGCAAATCCCCTACTGCAGAGAAGGTGGATGACAGGTCAGTGTCTGATCAGTCTATGTAGCAAACAGAGTCCGCTCTGCAGGGTTGAGGGTGACCAGATGTAAACGGGCAGCTATCCGCCTAGACAGAGGAGGAGACCGTATCACCTTGCATTTGTTTTTAGTGGACCAGATAAGATAGGAGGTAGGTGGTTGTAAATTAACACAAGTACATTTACATCCGCCAGTCCATAAGTATGAATGGACCATTTGATCAGGTCTGCTTGAAAAACTGACAGGCAGACCTGATTGGAACAGTCATGTAAAAGGGTGCTGAGAACTAATCATTTAAAGGTTGATTCAAATCAAGTGAAAAACATGCCTTTTTTACAGTTATTTTGGTAGGAGCATTTTAGATGAAAAATAATACCAATAATTATTTAAAAAAATAATTAAAAAATGACTTACCAAGAAGCTTCTTTAATCCTTGCTGCTTCTGAATATTACTGAGTTCAGTTTGGCAAGGAGGATCTATGGCAAACAAAAAACAAAACAATGTTGTTACCAATCCATTTGCATTAAAGTAAAAGTAAATCACCAAAGCAAATGGTAAATTCTGCTCCCCAAGGAGCTTTTTGCAATATTATGCAAGTCTGCACAGCATATTTGTACAATATAGCGCACTTGCACAGAAAAACGATACCTTCCAGCACTGCAATGTCCGCATTCCACTCCATGGCCAGTGCTTCCATCATTACTAAGTTTTTCCTGGGTTTGCAGTCTATGGCCATCTTGAATGGCTGGCCTAGGATTACAATACTCTCATGTATGCGCTTGATGAGACTGTACACTGTGCTGTGAATGCGTGGCTCAGTGTATACCTATGCTGACAGGTGGATAGAAGCATCTAAGACAGAAGAGACATACATTGTCTTTTCTGTCATTAAAAATCCTGCATGTCATCGCTCTTTTAAAAAAAATAAATACTTTTTCAACTTGAATGCATACATTAGCATTTCATATGAGTATAACTCCACTTTTAGATTGTAAGCTCTGTCGAGCAGGACCCTCTGATTCCTCCTGTATTGAATTGTATTGTAACTCTACTGTTTGCCCTCATGTTGTAAAGCACTGCGCAAACTGTTGTGCCATATAAATACTAATATACTAAAATATAATAATAATAATAATTTAGGAAAAAAAACAATTCTCTTTATGTACATTAGCTGTGACAATCGGACAAGCATCTGTGTCCATGCTGCCGTTGCAGCAGCTGTAATCTAGAGACTGAAAAAATGCCCCATTCCCAGTATATGGGCAGCAGCCTCCATTTGAATGAGGCCAAAATGTTGCTGTGTATCAGTGCAGATGTCTGAGATATTGGCGAGCCAACCACACAAACAAGAAATTACATTTCTGAAGGGAATTCTGTACACCACCAGTGTAAAAAAACTTCTCCAGGTTGCCATACTGCATTGAATTTTTTTTAAATTACAAAAAATTATATTGGCCGTAGATGGAAATGGATGCTAAAAACACAAACACTCAATTGCAAAATGGCTTGTGTGATGATGTGATTGCAAACATTATAACATCATTGGGGTTGATGTACTAAAAAGTGATCTACTAAAATGAATGCAGCTTATTCACCAAACTCAAAAACATTAAATTTTCAAAGTTATAAATATTCTCCTTTAGTCAATTATTCCCAAAAATGGCAACCTTCTCTTCAAGGATGTATGGAGCTATACACCCATGTGAGTGAAGCATTTGTTAAAGGATAAGTGTACTTTCTAGTATGTATCCTTTCAACTTTGACCAGAACCTTGATTAGAAAGAAAGCTGGAGTTTGCACTTAGGATTGTAATGATGTAGATACTTGCCAGCACACCAAGGATCAGCACAAGGTGGTGTCCAAATGGTTTAGTTTACTGCATGATCACAACACAAAGAGGTGCAACGTTTCGGAGTCACGCAAGACCCCTTCATCAGGCATGTCATCACATGCCTGATGAAGGGGTCCTGCGTGACTCTAAAATGTTGCACCTCTTTGTGTTGCGATCATGCAATAAACTAAACTGTTTGGACGCCACCTTGTGCTGATCCTTGGTGTGCTGGCAAGTATCTACATTGTGACTTGAACCAGTATCCAGCTGGTTGTTGCTACAGCACCCAACCTTTAGAGCTTATACCAGGAACGTGCACGATGGGAATATGAAACACTGCACTTAGGATTGTTTCACATAGGTGACTGGGGACAATACAGGTGCTTGTTTCACATTTTTACCAACCACCCACCTACAATGGCACTGCTCGTGGCACCGCTCGGATTGGTACAAAGCACAGCAGCAACAATGCTTTGCAACTTGATGAAGATGGAGATTGTTGACCAAGTATAAGGGATCCTGTTGATACAAACACGCATGTTGCTGCTATCCTCTGGCAGCTTTATTGTCAGTGAGTGCATTTTAGTTCTGTTGCTCATGTATAGTGGAGAGGATTTCCACTAGTTGGTGGTAGACACTTTCTCTACTGTGATATTTATCACATATTTGGACTTTTTCACTTTGGACTTTATTTACACAGATTTTTTAATATGTGTGAGTATTGTGGATATTTTTTGCACATTATGTTTTAAGCATGCAATGTTGGAGGCACTGCACTATTTTTCTTATCAGTTTTTTTGGGTACTGTATATTTGCCTACTGCAAGCTGCCCATATCTTTTATTTTTCTTAATGCTAACCTTGCTTTTATGTTTTAATTACTCAGTCATGCAACACTGTACCCAAATGAAAATGTTACCATGTATTAAGACAAATAGAACCTTTTTTTTATGGTATTTAATCACCACTGGGTTTTTTATTTTTATGCTATATAAATAAAAAAAATACCAAACATTTTTAAAAAGAAAGACTTTTAGATTCTGTTGTAACATTTTGCAAATAAATACAAGTTCTTAATAATAGACAGTCCAGGGTATTTAGTGTTTTTTGAAGTTGTCATTTTTGTCACAATTGTTTTGAAAATAAGTTCTCGCTAAAGTAGAACAAAATCTCTTTAGATCTCTCTTTCATCAAGCCACTAGGACACAGACCCAAGTAGATGGCACTTAACAATGGTGATGTTTTTGAAGTTGTCATTTATTTGTCACTACTTTTTTGGAAAATAAAGAAATTAAATGAAATGATTTTTTTTTCACAAAGTTATTATTTTAACAAGTTTTTTTTTTCCTCACACACAGTATAGGCATGCCTACAATTACACCCCGAAATACATTCTGCTATGCCTCCCAAGTATGGAGATACCACATGTGTGAGACTTCTTTTACAGCCTAGCCACATAGAGGGGCCCAAAATCCAAGGAGCAACTTCAGGCTTTGTAGGGGCATACATTACATCATTTCCTGTATACCTATCATATTTTTGGAGGCACTGAAACACTAGGAAAGTAGAAACTCCCACAAAATTACCCCATTTTGGAAAGAAAACACATCAAGGTGTTTTTTAAGAGGCATAATAAATCTTCTGAAAATTAAATTTTTGCCACAAGTTTTTGGAAAATGCTGGGAAGAAAATGAAAATATATTTTTTTACACAAAATAGTCCATTTAGGTTACTTTCACACTGAGGTGATTTACAGGCGCTACAGCGCTAAAAATAGCACCTGCACAGCGCCTCTCCTGGCTCTCCAGTGTGAAAGCCCGAGTTCTTTCACACTGGAGTGGTGCACTTGCAAGCAGCATATTTTCAGCGCTGTAGGAGCAGTGTATACACCGCTCCTAAAGTGCCCCTACCCATTGAAATCAATGGGGCAGTGGCGCCAAACTGCTTTTAACCCTTTTTCGGCCACTAGCAAGGGTTAAAATCACCCTGCTGGCGCTGCTAAAATGTCAGTAAAGCGCAGCTAAAAATACTGTAAGCGCAAAATCACACACCTGTATGTGATTCCTCTCTTCGGCTCTGGGGCGCACGTGCGAGCCACCGGAGCCCCGCTCCCATGGTGATTGGACACAGCATTAGCCAATCAGCCCATCATTCACAGGAGAGGCAGAACAACGGTCTGCCTATGTAAACAAGGCAGACTGCCATTCTATGAGGGAGGAAGATGGAGATCTTGTGTTTCTGCTAAGCTGTGTCATTTATATAGTGACAGTGCATTTTTTTAGCACTGATCACTGTATTGGTGTCACTGGTCCACAAAAAGTTTAACTTAGTGTCAGATTTGTCCGCCGCAATGTCACAGTTCCACTAAAAAATGCTGATCGCCGCCATAACTAGTTAAAACAAAAAATAAAAAGTCCATAAATCTATCCCATAGTTTGTAGACGCTTTAACCTTTGAGCAAACCAATCAATATATGCTTATTGGGATTTTTTTTTACCAAAAACATGTAGCAGAATACATATTGGCCTAAATTGATGAAGAAATTAGTTTTTTTTTTACTAAATGTTTTTTATAGCAGAAAGTAAAAAAAAATATATATATCTTTTTTTTTAATTGTCTGTGTTTTTTTGTTTATAGTGCACAAAATAAAAAAACGCAGAGGTGATCAAACACCACCAAAAGAAAGCTCTATTTGTGGGAGAAAAAGGACATCAATTTTATTCAGGTACAATTTCACACAACCGCGCAATTGTCATTTAAAGCAACGCAGTGCAGTATCGCAAAAAACAGCCTGGCCAGGAAGGGGGTAAAACCTTCCGGAGCTGAAGTGGTTAAAGCATTGTTTAAAAGGCATCCTTGCTAAAGCAAAGCATTTTCTTAGAAAGCAATTGTCTGACAGGTTTATCACTGAGATGCCAAACAGAGCACTCTATTCTCTCTTTACAGTATATTAAAAAAGAAAATAAACACGCTACAGATGTTAGGATTTCTGTTAAGCACTTAGAAAAAGCAATATTTTTCCTTTAATGAGAACAGTATGTTTTAAAAGTCAATTTATTTTATTACTATAGTATTTTTTTTTTAGTTTAGTTACCTTGCTGCCGCTGGAAGCAGTAGCACCACTCATTGTTGGATATTAAGCTGTCCTTGTATGTGTCACATGTATTGAAGAAAGCCTTGGTACATTGTTCATTCTTGTCAATATAAATGCTTCCCAGCTCAGACTGATCCAGTAGCAGGTCATAATTTCTATCAAGTCTATTAAACATCCACCCAAGAGAATCCCTGCATATTGGAAGAATGCTGGTATCAAATCCTGCAAAGGGTGATAAAGACAAGTTAGCCTGTATTCAATGTGTGCATACATCATTGTTTAAAGTGCAAAATACCATAACAAAGTTATATACATTTTACTTTATTAAAGAACTATAACATATACAGTTCTCGCATATTTTGTCATGCTCAGTTTCATCTATTATATATAACAGTCTTACTGCCTAAACCACACACACAATGCAAAACTATGAGTAAGGATTCATCTGAAACGCGTTAACATCTTATTGTCTTGTTGTTCCTATGGATGCTGAAGACTGCTTAAAATGGTAAAGAATAAAGCACTATTTAGAATTATACGTGGACTCCTACTTGCATTATTCAGTAAATATACAATACAGTAAAACCTTGGTTTGAGAGTAACTTGGTTTGAGAGTGTTTTGCAAGACAAGCAACATTTTTAAATACATTTTGACTTGATATACAAGCGATGTCTTGATATACAAGTAGCATCAAGTCACAACTGAGAATAAAACAGAAAACTCTAATGGCCCGTACACACTGTCAGATTTTCCGACGGAAAATGTGTGATAGGACCTTGTTGTCGGAAATTCCGACTGTGTGTAGGCTCCATCACACATTTTCCGGATTTTCCAACACACAAAGTTTGAGAGCAGGATATAAAATTTTCCGACAACAAATTCCAATCGTGTGTACACAAATCCGACGGACAAAGTGCCATGCATGCTCAGAATAAATAAAGAGATGAAAGCTATTGGCCACTGCCCCGTTTATAGTCCCGATGTACGTGTTTTACGTCACCGCGTTCAGAACTTTGTGTGACCGTGTGTATGCAAGACAAGTTTGAGCCAACATCCGTCGGAAAAAATCCTAGGATTTTGTTGTTGGAATGTCCGAACAAAGTCCGACCGTGTGTACGGGGCATAAGTGTAGAAATATGGTTACATTTAATGAAGGTACAACATTTAGCAAATCACATGGTTGATGATTAAAACAGGCACATCTAAGTATCCAGGCATCCGGGGTAAAGCTGTCCACATAGACCATCCTCCACACCCCCATCAACATCATCCCTTCCACGCTGAGCTCCACAAGCGATTTAAGCCTCACTTTCAAATCACTCTACTGCAGGGTAGTCTTCCTGGTCACAATTGAAGACTAACAACGGTGAGAGCCAGCGGTGCAGAGGATGGTCTATGAGGACAGCTTTACTCCTGATGCTTACATACTTAGATGTGCCTCTTTTAATCATCAACCATGTGCGTTACTAAATGTTGTACCTTCACTAAATGTAACCATATTGCTACACTAAGAGGCGCCTCTCTTCTCTTTTATACACTGTAGTTCCTGCTGGATTTTGCTTCTAATCCCCTTGTGGAGGCTGCCATTTGTGGATGGACATTTTATGGTTACACAACCTATCACATATAATGTGTGCTATAATCTTTTTATATGGACTATAAAATTATCTGAGTTTCCATTATTTCTTATGGGGAAATTTGCTTTGACATAAAAGTGCTTTGTATTACAAGCATATTTCCAGAACAAATTATGCTCGCAATCCAAGGTTTTACTATATACAACACTGGGAATAGGTGGTGACAACAGTGGCCAGAAAGAGAGACTCATGTTGATAGAATAAAGAGATTACCATAGCTGATTTGTCCTTTTGAAAATGCTTGTTGCCTAGCTATCATAATGATTTGCTGGTCTCATTAATCTCTGAGATATTCACCTGGACCAAGAATACACATTATAAGTTCTGACTTTATTGACTTGTTCCAATATTTCAGGCAGGAAAGTAGTATTCTTACTAAAAGGCAAGCAATGGTAGCCTCCTTATTTTTCTCAAAACAGGTCTCATTTATTGAGCTTTCCATGATTTAAAAAAGCTACATAGTGTTAATGTTATATTGAAAAGCAAATCCTAACAAACATTGAACTTCTATTAAGTACTTCCACTGATCCTTATGTAAGACAGTGTGCTACATTTTGTTTGTTTTGAAATCTGATGACCATTGATTTCGAAAATTCCACCAACTAAGCCTTCATTTTCACCTCATGTTGTTACGGAAAAGAAAATTCGTGGCCGGGAATCTTCTTTTTTTTTTCCAGGTCACAGCTCATGCACATTTAATCTTCAATTGTATTTCTTGCACAATTCTCCCATCATTGATTGTTCATTTTTCAAAAAATTTCCAACATGCCTTTTCCAACATGCCTGATAACTCAAATTTGATGGCTGCATGAAAATCGTCTGTTGCTGCAGCCCCACATGGTTGAAAATGGAGTGATTATTCAAAGGTGCGATTTCCAAATGAAAAATCGCTCAGAAATCAACACGTGTATGGCCAGCCTAAGTCTTAATTAAAGCCCAATACAGAATTAGCAGAAGTCTCATAGCTTTTTTGGGCAGGACCATTTTTGTCATTCATTCGGTGTTGCTCCATCAGCTACAGCTCAGTGACTGGAATCTTAATAGGCAAGAGTGGATATAAATATAGGTGTTTATATACCACATTAATGGCTCATATGGACAGAGTTTGAAACTTTTTGAGCATAATCAAAGGCTCAGGAACCATGATTTTAACGGTACCCAGTTTAGTTTGTACATAGCAATATGCACAGTGGGGCAGTGTTGGAGAGCTGCTGCAAATATGACTCATCAGTCTAGATGGAGCTGGACACTGAGCCCTTTGTGTTTTTTATTAGAAAAAAAAACTGGAACACAGAGACAGAACATTACATTATAACCATGCAACTAAACTAGAAAGAAAATTGCAATATGCAAGTAATGAACACTACCACCCAGTGGCGTATCCAGGGTATGGCAAATATGGCAAGTGCCATGGGCACCATATGAAGGGGGCACTCTTGTCTACCCTCCCGAGTCCCAGTGACTTACCGGCACCATGTCTTCTCTCCCAGCACAGTAAAGAGAATGGTATTCCATCTCCCTGTACAGTGTAAGGAATACTGACTAAGCACACACACCTCCCGCACACATGCCTGTCCCTAAGTGAGCTGTGTGTGTGTGGGGGGGCAGTCCCGGGTAGGGGGCGGTGTCTGGGGGGAGAGGGGAGGAGGAGAGGCCGGCTGTTATTGTTGCCTCGCTGTGAGCTGTGCTGGGTTGGTGGAGGCTGGGTGACGAGCTGAACCAAACCGGTCCCCAGACACTCATGGACTTGGGGTGGGAAAAAGAGGGCAACTGGGGCAGAGAAGCTGAGGAGACACTACCAGCTGGGGGAGGGATCTCACTATCAACTTTCTGGCTTCTACGGACTTGCTTTTCCCTCGTCCTGGGTTACCTATTGCCGCCTGTGCCCAGGGAGGCTTCAGAGGAGCAGGTAGGAGCCATGCTGACCGGGGAGAGGGGGAGGGACATATATTTAGTGAGAACGGGGCCCGAAGTGGGAATGTGGAGAGAAGCATGCAGGAGAGAAGGGGGGAGAGGGGGAAACACAGGGAATGGGAAAGGTGACTGGGGAGATATGTGCGAGGTGACTAGAGGAGAAGGGGGATGAGGGAAGATGAATGGAGGAGCAAATGAATGGGGGAGGACAGTTGGGTATGATGGCAAAGGAATGGAGGAGGAGGAGGGGGGTATAATGGCAAATAAATGGAGGAGGAGGGGGGTATAATGGCAAATGAATGAAGGATGACAGGGGTTATAATGGCACATGATGGAGCAGGAGGGGGTATTTTGACACGGACCGTGCTGGGAGAAAAGACAGAAGTAAGGGATAGGGAAGAAGAGAAGAGAGAGCTGTTTTTTTGTTAAGGTTATCTGAAAGATGGGTTTCAAATGTTTTGACAGGGGCGCAGTTTCAATGCTTGCCATATGTGCCATTTTCACTAGATACGCCTCTTCTACCACCTATTGGCAGAACTACTAATCACAGCATAATATATATATAAGAATTGTTGCTTCACCTATGTCTATATGAACAGTATGTCAAAATCTCCAATCAACAACTTCTCATATAAGTCCCATCTTTTTTTGAAGTTCTTGAAACTTAGGCTTTGGCATTGGTTGTGATGTATACACGTATTTATTTAAAAATAAAAAAACAGTGTCCCCCGATGTAGATCCATCTTCAATCATGTTGCCGACGTCACCACTGGACCCCCAAAAAAACTGCTCTGCTGTCACCTAAGGCAAACTGCCAAATGCCTGGCTTGTAGACTACCTTATAGAGGTAAGGGCGGGCCACCTGGCGACGTCACCTGGTGACACGGCCCTCTTGTGATGTCATGACCCAGCATGCACTGGTTGGTAATGTCACAAGGGGGGTGGTGCCATCAGGTGGCTACACCCCATACTTATATAAGAAATGTCAAATGGAAAGCCAGACATTCTGCGGTTTGCCAAAGTTGACGGCGGATCTTTTTTTTTTTCCGTGTCTGGCGGTGGTGTCGTGATTGATAATGGATCTACATCGGGGGACACTGTTTTTTATTTTTTAATGAAGGAACTGTCAAAAACTGCCAGTTTTTTAATTACTTTTTAACACTTTTTTGGTAAATGGGTAGGATACCTCACAACCACCATTCAGGGTTGTCAGGAAGAGGACCTTGTCCCCATTAACATGGGGACAAGGTGCAGAGCCCCCTCGCCCCAAGGCACCCCCCATGTTGAGGGCATGTGGCCTGAAGGGGGGGGGCTCGCTCACTCCCCCCCTTTCCTGGTCTGCTGGGCTGCATGCTCGGATAAGGGCGAGCAGGTGATATTCGGGCTGAACATTTGCTCAGCCCAAACTGTTCGCCCAACTCTAGTTAAGAGATGTCTCTTCATCTGCAGCCTTAATCCAGATCTACTTTTTATGAGCAGGTAGCTTTTGCACTTCTTTTCTTTTTGGTGGATCAGGCTTTGGTACTGTATGAACCGTATATGACAAGCTTCTAGATGAAAATCCCTTATTGGATCTCAAAGATTTTCTGACTGAGGTTGCCGGTGGTTCAGCTTCTTTCTTTTCAGAAGATAAATAATCAATGCCAATTTCAGTGATGTTATATTCCATTTTCTGTAGTATTGGTGGGGCTTCTTGCTCAGGTTGTTATTCAGACGGTGCTGACTGTCATTTTGTGAGGCTTTTGACACATAATATAGGTGATTCACTAATGATTACACATCTGCTGATCATTAACTTATTGGTGTCTGGATGCAGAATTCTGTAAATCTTTAGAGGCTTGTTGTTGCCAATATATTCCTTACGAGAAGGTTTCCATTTTGTATGTTTTACTTCCAAAGATTTTGATGTGTTTTAGGTCACTCTTTGTTCCACTCTACAACTCATATGAAGTTTTTTTTTTAAAGCACTGGCATTTACAAAGGAAAAATGTTTTTTACATTCCTGGCAATTAACATTTACCTTCTGGCTTCTATCAAAAAAAAAATAAAGCAGCACACATAACCCTCCAAAGGTCCCCCAAAATACATAGCAGCCTGCCATGTATTTAGGGAGACCTTTGGAGTGGTTTGAGTGCTGGTATTTTTTAAAAAGGAAGCCAGCAAAAAAATGTCCTTTAACCACTTATAAACCAGGCCAATTCGGACATTTCTCTCCTACATGTAAAAAATCATCATTTTTTTGCTAGAATTACATAGAACCCCCAAACATTGTATGTTTTTTTTTGCAGAGACCCTAGAGAATACAATTGTGGTCATTTTTTCAAACGCTTTTTTTTGGAAAAAAAAACAGTTTCATGCTTTAAAAAAAAAAAAAAAAAGAAACAGTAAAGTTAGCCCAATTTTTTTGCATAATGTGAAAGATAAATTTACGCCGAGTAAATAGATACCTAGGCACGCTTCAAAACTGCACACGCTAGTGGAATTGCGCCAAACTTCGGTACTTAAAGTGGAGTTCCACCCCGAAAAAAAAAAAAATTAGTAATGTGCTTAAAAAAAAATTAAAAAAAAATTTGGAGAAAATTTTTTTTTTACTCACCTCTGAATGCCTATTGCTAGGGGGTCCCTCGGAGTCTGCCTCCTTCAGTGCCTGGGCTCCTGACGTCACTTCCCTCGGCGCAGGAAGGGAGATCGCCTCTCCACCCTTCCTCTTGTCAATCATCTGGGACACGTGACCGGTCCCAGATGATTGCAGGGCCACTGACGGCATGCGCAGTGGGTGCCCGGCTATGAAGCCACAGCCGGGCGCCCACAGTTAAAATGCCGGCGCCGCCAAGTGGAGGGGGGGATGAGTGGGGCTTCGATCCCCCGCATTGCTGGACCCTGGGACAGGTAAGTGTCCGATTAAAAGTCAGCAGCTGCAGTATTTGTAGCTGCTGACATTTATTTATTTATATTTTTAAATGGGAACCCCGCTTTAAAAATCCCCATAGGTGACGCTTTACAATTTTTTACTGGTTACATGTTTAGAGTTACAGAAGAGGTCTAGGGCTAGAATTATTGCTCTCGCTCTAACGTTCGCAGTGACACCTCACATGTGTGGTTTGAACACCGTTTTCATATGTGGGCGGGACTTACGTATGTGTTCACTTCTGCGTGCGAGCACACTGGGACAGGGGCACTTTAATTTTCTTTTTGTTTTATTGTTAATTTTACTTTACATTTTTTAGTTTGAAACTTTAAAAAAAATGTAAACACTTTTATTCCTATTACAAGGAATGTAAACACCCCTTGTAATAGGAATAAGACCCCACATCTTACCTCTAGACTGGAACAGCTGAAATAATAAAAAAAAAAAAATCTCGGCTTCCCAGCCGAGGTGGCGCCGTTTGTTTGAATGCAGAGGGTGGGCGTGATGTCATAACATCGCGCCTGGCCTCCGAACGATAATAGAGACTCCGGCGACCATCTGGTCCACAGGAAATCTCTATGGTAAACATCTGGGGCCGGCAGATCCGTTCCCTGATTTACCGATGGCAGAGGTGAGTTGGTAGGAGCACCGGACGTCCCCTCTCGCCGCCCGTAAGAATGATCAATCGGCTGACCAGCTGCTATGATCATTCTTATTGTGGTTGGAACTGACGGCTGAAAAAAGACAATATCTGAAAGATGCCTGTAGCTGCAGGCATCATTCAGATATATCCAAACAAAATCAAGGACGTCATATTGTCCTGTACTATATAATTGTATTTCTATGTAAATGGCACATTTGCTGTAGCACATTCTACAACAAGAATAGGAAATAAAATACATAGAGTTCACCCTAAAATGTTTACCAGACCCTTTGAGTTTGGTATGGAGTAGCGCAGGGGTAGGCAACCTTAAAGAGGAAGAGATCTACCTGAACAACACGGGATAAGTCAAAGATCACCGGGCACAGTATCGCCTCCTCACATTCGATTTAAGCCTCTAATTGCAGTACTACCATATCGCAAATGTGTGCATTGCAATAATGGGTTTAAATCAGGTGGTGAGAAGGCAACATATTGTTTCCTCACCACCTATTAACACACACTTAGATTGCATTTTAGAGGAGCAGCACTTGAATGAGTCATCAGTGAGAAAGCAGCCCTATATTATTAAGCCGGGTGTATTGCTTCACACTGGCCCGAAGATCTTTTATTCCCTGCTGCTGGCACCACTCTGGAGATAGCTACCTGCCATAAGAGATGGAATGCAGTTGGTATCATTCCGCATGGGACAGGAGTAGATATAATTCTGCTCTGGGCACACTTGAATGATGTTTGTTAAGTTCCGGCCTTATGCGTCTTGTGATAGACAAGCTATTGAGTAAATCAAGTGGTCTTTATTATATGAGATGCTATAGAAAGCACTTTAGAGACCACCAGAAAAGAGAAAAGATAGATAGTTATGAACTACTGTATATAGACCTTTCTGACTTCTCCCGATATCCCCTGCAACCCCTCCTCCTTCAGTTTGCTTGCCAAATTTAGCCACAAATGCCGTCAGAAGAGGTGGCCACAATTTGTAAAGTTTGAAGCTTGGTTCTGCCCTCTGTAATAGTGTTGCCCACAACTGGTGTGAAATGTGTAAAGTCAACTAAAATTTATACTTTATACATCTTATTCTTTGAAAATGTTCCTTGCCTTTAGCTTTGATACAAGTAATGATCTTTAATTTATGTTCAACTACTGTTTGCTATCAATTCTTTTAGAGGGAATTCAATTGTTCCTACTGCGCTTCCAAGTAACCTCTTTACATAAATGAAGCATATTAAGGCTAACAGCTGTTTTTAACAGATCAGTTAATGGAAAACTAATGTAATGTAAAAGATGATTGCCTCTTAACATCATTTTAATTCACCAAGCAAATCTTTTATTTCACACAGCATTTATCATGCAACGGGTGATAGCCTTATCCTGTGAAAATATGTCCTTTTTTAGATCATCCTCTTGACTCACCTCTATTCATTAAGAAGTAGCTTCCTATTCTGTTTTCAATGTCCTCCTAGTAGAAAATGTATGGCTGTGAATTAAACTGCAGCATCGCATTTGATGTGTTAAAGTGGCCCAGTAACCACATGGTCACTTGTATACAAAGCCATACAAACCATACCTGCAGTTTCACTTTACTTTACTTCCTAACCTTGCTTAACCACTTAAGGACCGCCCCAAGTACATTTACTGCGGCAGGGCAGCCCTTAAGCGCAAAATCACATACCTGTACATAATTTTTTTCACAGGCTCTGGGGCGTGTGCTGCCAGAGCCCCACATCTGCTGTCGGCGATCCGCCTATGTAAACAAGGCAGATCGCCGTTTTTAGCACTGATCACTATATTGGTGTCAGTGGTCCCCAAAAAGTGTCACTGATTGCCACAATTACTAGTAAAAAAAATAAAAAGTCCATAAATCTATCCCATAGTTTGTAGACGCTATAACTTTTATGCAAACCAATCAATATACCCTTAGAGTTATTTGTTTCACCAAAAACATGTAGCAGAATACATATTGGCCTAAATTGATGAAGAAATTAGATTTTTTACATTTTTTTATTGGATATGTTTTATAGCAGTAAAAAATATTGTTTCTCTTTCAAAATGGTCGGTCTTTTTTTGGTTTATAGCGCAAAAAAATAAAAAACACAGAGGTGATCAAATACCACCAAAATAAAAGCTCCATTTGTGGGAAAAAAAAGGACATTAATTTTATTTGGGTACAGTCTCGCACGACCGTGCAATTGTCAGTTAAAACAACATGGTGCAGTATCGCAAAAAATAGCCTGGTCAGGAAGGGGGTAAAACTTTCCAGAGCTGAAGTGATTAATGAACAGCCTCTACTAGTAAATCAACCCCACTAAATAATCCTTGGGTGAGCCTGACTTGCACAAGTGTACTAAAAGTTTAATGCTTCACTTTTGGTAGATCCCATCTTTCATGTCTGTATATTTTCAGTATTTTATAAACATTGAAAGAAAAAGTTTATTCTGTGTAGCTAGCAACTAAGTAACTCAAGTACATAACACAATGCACAAAGCAACTTGCAAATAACCTTGAAAGTGTACTTTTCATATTAATGTAACACAGATGGCAGCCATAGACTCTTTTGTATATATTTTCCTATGAGGTTTCAAGCAGGACAAAAGACTCAGTAACAGTGTGAACACTCTTAAGTGTGCTCTAAATTGAACCTGTCTTGCTGGTTTGAAAAATGTTATTTTGATAGGGAAATTCATCTTCTGTCATTTATATCACCCAGAAAGGTTTGCTTTATTATATTTCTCTTGGATATTGCAATAGATAAGCTCGGATTAGATGTATGCATGTATCTATGCATCAGAACTTCTGCCACATATAAGGACAAAGAGGACAAAGAAAAGATGGAAATCTGCTTGTTTTTTTGTATATTTTAATTGAAATTTACATATTTGCATGTACACACTGTTCGAGAAAGAACAGCTGGAAATATTTGCCCTTAATTCAGGAGATGAGAGATGATGCAAATTGGAAAATTACATCTTTAAGTCTTAAAGAGACAGTAAAGTCTTCCTCTTTAATTTTCCCTACAGGTAAACCTATAGTAAGGCTTACCTGTAGGTACTGTAAATATCTCCTAAACTTGCACCGTTTAGGAGATATTTACTATATACACTGCTGCCGCCGTCATCGGCGCATGCGCACTGAAGAAACGGCCCGCTCATGCAGTTCTTCAGTACCCATACTGTGACTGGCAGCACCCTCGTGCATGCGCAGGAGTGACGTCATTGTGGCTACGGCCAATCACAGCGCCGGAGCCCACAAACCCGGAAGTAACTCCGGGAAAGATGTCGACCCTGGGAGCTGGGTGCGGGGGCACTGCAGGGCATCGTTCTAAGGTAAATATTTTATAATGAGCTAGTAGCAAGATGCAAACTAGCTCATTATGCCTTTGTCTTGCAGGTTCTTTTTTTTTTAAGAATTTTTTTTGGAGGTTAACAACCTCTTTAAGAAATAGTATAAACTATAATATTCCTTTTTCATTTTCTAAACATATTGTTCATCAATAAATTTAGTGGCAGCTGACAGCAATTTGCCCAAAATGTCTATTCTCACAGTAACATTTGTTTTTTACTTTATCCTTTCTAAAATGCCTCACCATAGTAACAGATTAAAGCACCCATGCAAGTTTCACCTCACTCTGTACAGGTGTAGGAGTTTAAGGAGTGAAGCCTTTTTAGATGAGAGGACAAAGAGAGACCTGACACCTAAGACGAGTGCAAACTCCATCATTTTTCTTCAGTTATGCAGGAGTAAGTATGCACTTTGGAAGGTTGGCCTTGGGATAATTAGAGCAATTCTGATTCAATAAAAAGGCATTTATCTATGTCATAGATACTCCTATACTGAGATATACTGGTAGACTTTATTCTCCCTAAGGCCCCTCTTGGTCTGGTCTTTGTTTGTACACAGAGAGGGTGACTTCATCCACATATTTTTCTGAATGAGAGATCCTTTCTGATAGGATTGGTGTATTTTTTTAATGTGGATGCATTGTTAAAATTTGCATATATACTTTATGGTGTGTATTTATCTTGTATATGTAGCACTCCATAGCATTGCTTGTGTGCTAGAGTTGTTTGTAAGTGTAGGTACATTTGTGCAGGCTTGGCTGGCAGCCAAGTAGAACTCTGGGTGAGGCCCAGCCAAGTGACATCACAACTTTTAAAAGAGACTGCTGCACAAAAAAGGGGCCCCTCCTACCAGGGACTCAAAAAAAGTTACTTTTTATTGTCTTGTTTATTTTTCTGCCAGCAGCATTATAACCTCTTGCTGAGAGAAAAAAATGTGTACCTTGCTATTTGTCTTTCTGTCAGTAGGATCATAACGCCCTGTTTTGTGTACAGAATTTGTGGTAGGAGATATATATATATATATATATATATATATATATATATATATATATATATATATATATATATATATATATATATATAGTATAGTGTGTTTTTTCTCTGTTTTGCAGGTATGTTGAGAGCAGCGGCTCACCCTGCTATCAACGGACAACATGCTCCAGTAGGTGGAGGGCTTGCCTTGAGGAGGGGTGCTCTGGCCTTTTGTATATGTTTTGCAATACTGTATGTTAACTGCAGGGACCTGTAGCCAGAATGTATATGTGGTGTACATATATGTTTTTTTCTACTACTATTTATTTGTATCATAGCCCTGTCCCAGTTTGTTCCCTCTTTCCCTTTCAAAACTGTATTTCTATGGGATGCCCTTGCGCCTGGGCCCAGGAGCATCTTTTTGTAAATTCCCAGCCATGGGGACAGGCTGGAAGTTAGGAGGGGTCAGTGTAGCACCCCCTAGCGTTGCTATTGTGCTAGAGCTAGATTGTTTGTGAGCAGAGATCCAGGGAGGGCTGGATGACTCACAGGCAGCATCACTGAGACCTCCCTTCTACTTCTCGAACTTACTAGAAACTTCCAGAAGAATGGAAAGGGACTTAAGCTGGAGTTGCCTGGAGTATTCATGAGGGCCCTGACCAATCCCCAACAGATGGGTTGGTAGGGGGCCAGCCCCCTCAAATACATAGGGTAAGCCCAGCTGAAGCAGTGGAGTTCAGGTGGAAGCTGGAGATGGAGTGTTAGCTGTCTGAGGCCTTTGAGTGTAACCCCCTAGTCTGGGAGGGTGAACTGGGCTCGGATGCGGAAAGGACCCTTCTCATGACACATGCAGGGATTATGACCAAGAGGCATGGGAGCAAGGAGAGGACAGCAGGAAGACACTGCCGGGCAAATCTCCAGGGAGGAAGACAGCCAGGTGGGCTGGTGAGTGACACTCAGTCGGGAGAACTGAAAGGCAGCCTGAGAGGACTGGGAGAGAGCTGTCTGGGTTAGATACAGTTAGTCAGTATGACTGTGGTGGAATGGGCAGCAGAAAGGGGCAGCTGCAGGCAGGTAGGCTGGCAGTGCCTGAAGAGGTGGTGCTGGTAGCAGCTGCCACAGATAGGACAGCTATGCACTAGGAGTTTCTTTGCTACACCAAAGGGGCCTGCGGTCCCTGTCTGTAAAAGGCATTTGCCACTAGTCTAACTGAGCCTTGTGTTAGACTATCCAATCAGTGCAAGCTGGTCCTGGGTGTTGTAGTTCCACAAGCAATAGTTGTGCTGGAGGAAAAGGAGTAGATCTGCAGGAGATGGAGGAGTACCTGAGGCAGAGGAGTATGTATGCTGAATGTAATATAGTTGTGCCTGAAGACTTTACTACACTGACCAAGTGGGCATCCCATATTCCCTATCCCCATCCACAGTTAAATCCACAAATAAAACAAAAAAACAAAAACAAAGCTGCTCAGACTGTTCCCTGACTCTATGTGCTGTGGAAAATGTGGCATGCCTGGCTGTGCAGGGTGGGGGATCCCATTCACCAGCGGCTCCTACGGGGGTAGCGCTATATATATCCAGAAGTTATTCCCTGTGCACTAATTTCAAAGACCAGAGGATAAGCGCTCTCTATCCCAACGACTTGGATCCACAGGTGAAGAAAATGTAATACCCTAAATAGGGTTTCCTCGCCAGAGACAGTCCTGAAGATTAGCTCCTCAGTAAAAATAAAAATATAAAAAGGGGAGACTTCATAGTGCAGATGTACTAAAAAGGTGTTTATTTTACTGAAAAGTCACTGAAAATTCACAGCAAATAGTCACAGCAAAAATTCCACAGAAAAACTGTAAATTCCAAACACAGCAACAAAATCTTCAGGACTGTCTCTGGCGAGGAAACCCTATTGAGGCTGGGTTCACACTGCTGCGGTGCGGGAACGCAGCGAATTTACTGCGGGTTCCCGCATCGCACCAACTCGCACGGCAGTTCACACTGCCATATGCGAACTGCTGGGGAGTGTCATACAATGTTAATGACACCCCCAGTTCAGCCCGCATATTGCAATGCGAACTGACAATTCGGACATTTTCGGATCGCATAGGTGTGAACACCCATGCGATCCGATTTTGGTCCGAACAAAAAAAAGGGTCCTGTGCGAGTTTGGACCGAATGCGGTGCGATATCAGCCATACTATCTGTATGGCTGATATCGCACAGCACAGACATCGCATGTGATGTGAACAGCAGTGCACTGCGAATCACATGCGATGTCTTCCACCGCAGCAGTGTGAACCCAGCCTTAGGGTATCTATAACTTGAGGTCCAACATATCTGGTAAGCGGCTTTTTATAACATACTTTCTGGCTAGAAGAACATCGATATCTTTCTGAGGAGCTTTGCTGATATATTTCACTAGATATAAGGATTTTTGTCTTTCATCATTCATCATTGTGTTTTTGGTTCACATGGACGTTGTAGCTGGCATTTTTTGAATTGTATCACATATTAATTCATTATCAATTTTTATTCACTTGGATATATTGTATTTGGTTGTCACACATAATTTATATAAGTTGTAATATTTTTAGCACAACCCATCATGTTATGACCTTTGTTTGTATGCTCATTTTCCTATTTGTTTAACATAGCAACATTGTTGCTCATATTTTCACATTGGTCACATTGGTCGATATTTATTTTCAGCTACATTGTTTCATGCATATGTCTTTATAATAGGGAAACACTTGTGGATGGGCGCTTGTTTAATTTAACATATAATTTCTTGACTACCTCTTACACTTTTGAAGGCCCTGGAGCAATAGGACAATGGAAACGCCTCAAAACTGACTCCATTTTGGAAATAAAACAACCCAACGTGTATTCTATGAGGCATAATGAGTCTTTTGAACATATCATTTTTTTCTACAAGTTTTTGGACAATGTGTAAAGAAAATGAAAACGCATTTTTTTTTTCCTTACACAAAGTTGTCCATTTATACAATATTTCTAACAAATAGCAAGTACATACCAAAAATTACACCCCAAAATAGATTATCCTACTCCTCCCGAGTACAGCGATGTGGGAGACTTTTACACAGCCTGGCCTCATAGAGAGGCCCAACGTTCAGGGAGCACCATCAGGCGTTCTAGGGGAATAAATGTCAAATCTAATTTGACTACCTATTACGCTTTTGTGAGGCACTCTAGTGGCATGGCTGTGGCATGGATGAGAACTGATGAGGCATGGATGAGCATGAATGGTGATGGATGAGCTGTGGATGGGGATGGCTGAGTATGGATGGGATGACTGAGCATGAATGAGTACGGCTGGGCACGGCTGAGTACGGCTGAGTATGGATGGGATGGCTGAGTACGGCTGAGTATGGCTGAGTATGGATGGGTATTGCTGGGTATGGCTGGGTATGACTGGGTATGGCTGAGTATGGATGGGGTGGATGGGATGGCTGAGCATGGATGGATGGATGAGCATGGATGAGTATTGCTGATTAGGGATGGATGGCCGAGTATGGATGGATGGCTGAGTATGGATGAATGGCTGAGTATGGATGGCTGGCTGAGCATGGATGGATGGATGGCTGGCTGTGTATGGATGGCTGGCTGAGCATGGATTGATGGATGTCAGGCTGAGTATGGATGGCTGGCTGAGTATGGATGATACAAGTGATCGCTCCGTCATTTACTGTCAGCGGCCATTTACCATGATCCATGATGCAGAGGAGGACCCAGCGGTCACGAATATTCCCGGGTGCGTGCCCCAGGGGGCGCAATTCTGGGAGGATGTCAATGTACACACTCTCGGAGTTATCGAGCCGAGCTGTAGCCGTCACTCGGCTATGGCGCGGTCGTTAAGTGGTTAAAGAGCACAAAACAGAAATTGCCTCAAATCGACTGGATACAAACATACTGCAAAACATATTCTCATGGGCAATATGTTTAAAAGCCTAAATATAAACCCTATGTGGCTCACGTCCAAAGTCAGTCCCCTCAAAATAACTCAACACACAGCCATTAATGTCTAAATCGCTGGCAACTAAAGTGAGTACACCCCTAAGTGAAAATGTCCAAATTGGGCCCAACGTGTCAATATTTTGTGTGGCCAAGATTATTTTCCAGCACTGCCTTAACCCTCTTGGGTATAGAGTTTACCAGAGCTTCAGAGGTTGCCACTGGAGTCCTCTTCCACTCCTCCATGACAACATCACAAAGCTCGTGGATGTTAGAGACCTTGCATTCCTCCACCTTCTCTTTGAGACTGCCCACAGATGCTCAATAGGGTTTAGGTCTGGAGACATACTTGGCCAGTCCATCACCTTTACCCTCAGCTTCTTTAGCAAGGCAGTGATCGTCTTGGAGGTGTGTTTGGGGTCGTTATGTTGAAATACTGCCCTGCAGCCCAGACTCCGAAGGGGGGGGGATCATGCTCTGCTTCAGTATGTCACAGTACATATTGGCATTCATGGTTCCCTCAATGAACTGTAGCTTCCCAGTGCCAGCAGCATTCATGCAGCCCCAGACCATGATACTCCCATTACCATGCTTTACTGTAGGCAAGACACACTTGTCTTTGTACTCCTCACCTGGTTGCCGCCACACACGCTTGACACCATCTGAACCAAGTAAGTTTATCTTGGTCTCATCAGACCACAGGACATGGTTCCAGTAATCCATGTCCTTAGTCTGCTTGTCTTCAGTAAACTTCAGGCTTTCTTGTGCATCATCTTTAGAAGAGGCTTCCTATGCAGCTATGCAGCTATGCAGACCAATTTGATGCAGTGTGCAGCATATGGTCTGGGTACTGACAGGCTGACCCCCCACCCCCACCCCTTCAACCTCTGCAGAATGCTGGCAGCACTCATAAGTCTATTTCCCAAAGACAAACTCTGGATATGATGCTGAGCACATGCACTCAACTTCATTGGTCGACCTGGTGAGGCCTGTTCTGAGTGGAACCTGTCCTGTTAAACCACTATATGGTCTTGGCCACCATGCTGCAACTCAGTTTCAGGGTCTTGGCAATCTTCTCATAGCCTAGGCCATCTTTATGTAGAG
Source organism: Lithobates clamitans (assembly GCA_037952925.1). Taxonomy (NCBI): domain Eukaryota; kingdom Metazoa; phylum Chordata; class Amphibia; order Anura; family Ranidae; genus Lithobates; species Lithobates clamitans. The sequence goes on along the minus strand of JBBGZY010000377.1, from coordinate 1,375,437 downwards.
CATTTTTTTTTTCAGATCCTCAGAGAGATATTTGCCATGAGATACCATGTTTAAATTTCAGTGACCAGTATAAGAGAGTGGGAGCAATAAAACCAAATTTAACACACCTGCTCCCCAGTCACACCTGAGACCTTGTAACACTAATGAGTCACATGACACCAGAGAGGGAAAATGGATAATTGGGCTCAACTTGGAAATTTTCAATTAGGGGTGTACTCACTTTTGTTGCCAGCAGTTTAGACATTAATGGCTGTGTGTTGAGTTATTTTGAGGGAACAGCAAATGTACACTGTTATACAAGCTGTACACGCACTACTTTACAGAAAAGTGTAATTTCTTCAGTGTGTGTCTTCAGTGTTCAGAGAGATATATATATATATATATATATATATATATATATATATATATATATATATATATATATATATATATATATATATATATATAAAAAGAGAGAGAGCGAGAGAGAGAGAGAGAGAGAAGGAAAGAAAGATATATACGGCCACTGTGTAAGAAGCATTATATAGTGTGGGGTGTGTACTTAGCCCCCTGAGCCATGATTGGCTAAAGGCACCCTACCTTTAGCCAATCATGGCTCTCACAGCAGAGCGCGCTGTGATTGGCCAAAGCACGCAGGTGAGGTGCATGCTTTGGCCAATCATCAGACATCAATGCACTGCGATCTAGCAGTGCATTATGGGGCGTTCTGCGGCACACAAATTTACTGCGAACGCCCCATAATGTTCGGAATTCGGCAAGCGGGCGAACACCCGATGTTCAACTTGAACCGCGGGATCATACCTTATCTCTATACTTGTTCCATGTCACTTAAAGCGTATTGAGGTCAATCTACGAGCAGCATTACAGCCAGGGAACTAACTTTCCTAAAAGAAAACATTAAAGATTGGCAGACCACAAAATTCTCTTGTGATGGGTATACTTCAGTACAGTTAAAGATCTCCAGGCAACTTCCTCCCTTTAAAGTTTATCCCAACCACCTCTAGCTTTTCCCCCTTTCACAAATGTAAAAGAGTAAATTAAAATGGCAAAATACTTACCTGAATACATGGTCATGTATAACCATTGTTTGTCTTTTTTCTTCTGGAATGCAGAGTAGGAGTATCCTATTTCAGGTGTCCACATTGCTGCCCTAGGATGTGGACACTTCCCATTTGAAGTCCATTAGTGTTATCACAGGTTCTGACTACTCTAGTAACAGCAAGATGATGTCATGAAAAGAGGCAGCAACAAAACTGAGAAAACTGGTAATTTCTGGCCCAGACAGAGGAAGTGAATCACTGTCACCCCTCCCAGAAGAGGACATGACAGAGGAGTCAGGAAAAAAGAAAAAAAATTGACAATGGTGTGATCAAGGGCTGTAGATTTTGCCCAGATAGGCAGATAGGCAAGATAGGCAATTTGACCAAAGACCCAGCTGTGACTATGACAGTACAATAAAGGATCAGTAATAAAGTCACCCCTGTGTTCTCCTGCAACCAAGCAACTTAGATTGATAGTACTGTGCACTGCAGCAGAGCTGACTAGCCTTTTCTCTTTTTCTATAAAAATACTTGTGATTAATTTTTACTGTATACATAACTGAACTGGTTTTTCATATCTTTCTACAAATCTGCATGTAAATATCACATGCTCTAGGACAATAATATGATCTTACTGCTTCTTTCTGGTCTTGAAGTTGATTTAATCTTCTTTTTCTGGAATCCACTTTCATGAAGTGCTTTAAACCATTCTCTTAGTCGATTAGCTATTTCCCTGAACTCCTGATCGGTGCAAACTGAAAGAAAAAAAAATATAAAAAAATAATAATTTTTCATTTACAGAACATATTTGACTTAAACAATAATTTCCAAGTTCAAAATAGTCAGGGCACATTTACATCACAACTCAGCATATGTGTTTTGTGAGTTGCCACCAGTTGCAGTGTACTGTGTTAAACTCAATTCATATTAAATGGGCTGGAATACACCTTAGTACACCAAAAAATAGGCGCTGCCTGAGTTTTTTCTTAGCACAGCGCAACGCACAAGACACCATGCATTTGCTGCACTGCAGACCATTAGAGAGCACATACATTTTGGAGGTGTGTTGGGGGCCATTTACAAAAAATGACACTGTAGCACACATAACCTGTATTACTGTGCTTTGTGGTAATGTTAACATTTGTCACAACATGATTGCCTTGAATAGTCCCTAACATACAATACTCCCTTTTAACAAATGCATGTGTTAGTTTATTATACATACCACTATTGAGTAGGCACCTTGTAAGTGCTATCAAGCATAAAGGTCATTAGAATGTTAAAAATTAATTTTAAATATTTTAATTTTTTTACTTTCCACAAAGGCATAATTTTAATTAAAAGTATGTGTATAATTCTTGCATACTGTATATAGCAAATACTTTTTTTTAAAACTAAAAAAGATAAATACTAACATCTTCAAAATTGAAAAAAAAATGAAAACATAAATCATAATTCATATCTCATACCAGGCATATACAGATAAGCTTGAAAGGAAGAGAACAAGTAAAGTACTTCAGTTACTTTGAAACCTTGTGTGTTCTTGCTTCCTTTTGAGCAACTACTGTACATGGCATTTGGAAAACCCACCAAAAAAAGTGAATGAATTGGTGCTTTCCTATAACTGATTTTTATGAGGCTTGCGCAATAATGCAGGTTATTAATATCCACATAGGACTCAGTACAAATATCATTGATCTGGGAAAATCTAATCATTCTATGGTTATACCACCTGCTTGGATGTTACAGGAGTTTGTTAATAGGAATTATATTTTTCATTTTACAATACATAGCCTTATTTTATTCCAAAATCTATTTTTGTTTGTTCCCTAAATTCATTAGGTGCCATCCAAAGACCTCAAAACCCCAAAATGTAAAATACAGCGAAAAGGTGATAGACTTACAAACAAAAACACAAAAAAAAAAAAAATCAGAAAAATGCAGGAAAATTAGTAAAAAAAAAAAAAAAGATCTTACTTTGATGACAGTTCCTTTCCTTAGCTCTCACTGTGAAACATTATACACTATGCCAAAATGATTACTTTGGGGAAAAGAGGCTGTGGCAAAAATAAGTAGATTACTGCCCAGAGTAATTTCATAAATAGCCAAAATGACAAGTTTAGGAAGGGAGCATGAAAAAGCAAAAACAAATTTGTCACATTAAAAAAATAAATGGATGAAAAACAGGGAGATATTCTTACACATTTCTACATAGCTTCACTTCAGTGTGAGCTTCTCATAGCATAAATTAGACGCGGCAACAAGTTAGAAAGAGTTCACCTAATTTCCTGGCTTTAGGATGTCCAGCATTATCTAGCTTTTTCCTCCCCGAACTTACTTTCTATAGCCCGCCTCATTCATTGGATTTCAGTTCTTTCAATAATTAAGACTCAGCGTCACATAGTTACATAGTAGGTGAGGTTGAAAAAAGACACAAGTCCATCAAGTCCAACCTATGTATGTTAGTATTACATTGTATATCCCTGTATGTTGTGGTTGCTCAGGTGCTTATCTAATAGTCTTTTGAAACTATTGATGGTCCCCACTGAGACCACCGCATGTGGAAGGGAATTTCACATCCTTGCCGCTCTTACAGTAAAGAAAGCTCTATGTAGTTTAAGGTTAAACCTCTTTTCTTCTAATTTTAATGAGTTGCCACGTGTCCTGTTAAACTCCCTTAAATGCATGTTTGCTTTATCTATGGGAAGAATGCATACAAAAGCATTCAGTCTAGAAATGTCCACTTCTCCAGATGGAAATCTACCCATCAAAACATTTTAAACTTTGCATACCCCCCCCCCCCCCCCAAAAAAAAAAGTCAACCCACTGCTTGCCCCAGGCCATAGGGCTTTTGAGAGGAGTGTTGAGGCAAGAATTGGTGATGTTTTCAGGTAGCTAAGTATTGTGCCCTGCTACCAGCCTGCATTTTGTAGATAAACACAGAGACCCACTGATAGCATCACTGGGTTATAAATGAGGAATGGAATGAAAAGGGAAATGTTTTATAAGAAAAAACTATTTAGCATGTTGGTAACGGGGGGACCGGGGAAGGCAACATATAGGCAGATTAAACTTCAGCTCAGATATAAATGACAGCTATTTTTAAATGCAAGCAGCATATACTTGAATATTACCCACTACCTCTTGCAGCCCCTGTACAGTAAGCTGCAACGTGAGGGAAAGAAGCAGTAAAAGGGAGCAGTCAGGTATTGACAAGAAGCATACTGGTAGAAAACAATAGCAAAATGAACAACAGGTGAGCTCATTACTGTGCTGTTTCTCATTTCACTGTCCATTCACAGGCATCAAGTGGTGATGAAAGACAGAGAAAAGGAGAAAGACCAAGAGGCAAGAGAGAGAGACAGAGGAGGAAAAAGGTGCCAACATTGTCAATAAATTAATAAGATTGCTTTTATTTTCATAATTTCCAAAGAAGCTTTTAAAATACAATTAATGTAATAATAAAAAAGAACACTAATACTACAAAGCAAAGTATTATTTGTTGTATAAGAATGTATGCTTCATTTTCATAGTACTGTCAGAACAACAGAATTTCAACCCTTAGGCTTCCAGTTGTTCACCCATTTAAAAACTGTTTTGTTTCTCTAGTTGGTGCACATGAATTCCGTTATTCAACTTTGCTTGACACACTGTCAAATTCTTACACACAGTTTTGTGATATACAGAACAAATAAAATGAATTATAGTACAAGGACTGTCAAATTCATTTTAAAAGAAGTCAACTGGATAAAAAACTGGATAAAAAAAGTCTTTGTAGATCTAAAATATTTATTATACTTAGCTTTAAACAGAAAAAAAATACAATGTTAATATTTAAGCAAGCCTCTAGTTTGAGAGTGTAAAAGTTTATCAGTTGCTACATACTAAGGCATTTTCACATTATAAGGTAAGTTCATTTGTTTTGGTAGCTCATCTTTATGGGTTAGGATTCTATCAACTAAAATTATATTTTGCAAATCTAAGCTTCCAGGATAGGGATCAGTATAAATTCAGAACTGTATTTATTTTATTGCCTTCATACTATAGTACATAATAATACTACAATAAGTGGTAGCAAAATGTGCACCTTTCTTAACAGTGCACGCTTAACAAAAGGCAGGAGACATAGCGGAAGAAAAGAAGGGACCATGAATGCATTCAACCAAATAGAGATTGGTATAGCTTACACAACAGAATGAGGGATGAACAATGCACTGAAAAAAGGTGGGCACATTACTGAGGCTAATAAGGGGTCAATTTTTTGAGAAGGTAATGGGATGGAACTGGGGAACTAATGGGGGGTAGTAGTCTTAAATTTTCAGTTATCTAAGGATCTGTAGGCCAAACAGTTTGAAAGGGAAATGGAAAATGGGTTAACACAAGCTTCTACGCGAAAGTCTTTCAGTGAATGTTCAGGACTATTTCAGTGACTATTGCTTAAATATTTTACAGTGCTGCACAGTCAAGCAAAAATATGTGCTGTCAGTAAACCACTACAAGTGCTGTCAGTGTGGCATGTGACATGTGATCTCTCCAATGGCTCATAGATAGCACACACATTTTCCTGAAAAACACATTCCAAACTGCAACCTAAGTCAATTAGCACGTGTACTTTTTGCGACTGTTATGAATGATGACGATGACTCAACGTAAGGGTGATTGAGAGTGGGATGGAACTGAGAGAAGAACTAAGACAAAGTATGGCGCTAAGTGGGTCAGATAAACAACATTATGAAAAAAGAAGATATAAAGCAGCCTAAATATTTTATGGTATGACTGCATACAAAATTCACAGTAGAACAAACAAATGAAAGAAAACATCATCTATTTGGCCAACATACTGAGTATCTGCTCAACAGTAAGTACTGGGGCCTCCTTTGACGTTCAGAGTCAAAGAAAAGTATGGTCTCCACACCAACAAGGAGATGTGGGTTTCTCTGTGAGAAGCATCTAGACTACTATCCTCAGGACTGCTTCATAATAGGGTAAGAAAAGCAAAGTTCCAAATAAATAGGTAAAGATAAATGATCCCATGAAACAGGTAGGTGACATACTGGAAATTTTAAAATAAACATAGTGGTCAGGCCAGGTGGAGAACACAATGGCCATAAATTAGAGCAGAAGTAGGGTGCTGCTACCCAATATGATCAGAAGATTGCTTAGAGCTACCTGGGTGCAGAAAGGCAGTCACACAGCTGCAGTAGCAATCATAAATAAAGATGGTTCGCAACTCCTTCCTTGCTCTTCAAAATCTTCAAAATTTATTTGTTCTCCATAAAAGACACAGACAGCAGATGCAAATGCGTTTCGGCCTTGAACAAGGCCCGCAAGGCTGAAACGTGTTTACATCTGCTGTCTGCATCTTTTATGGAGAACCAATAAAGTTTGAAGATTTTAAAGGGCAAGCAAAGAGTTGCGGACCATCTTTTCTCAGGAAAATACAATGCATAGTGGCTTCCAGGAGACAAGCATCATAACAGGGGTGTTACAAGTCCCATTCACCTGGGCGATGCACCCCAGGTCTCTTGTCTGGAGCCCTTCCTGCTTTAGGCATCCTTCTACAGGCTGACCTTCCATTCAGTTGTGTTCTAATGCTGACTGTATTTGCTTATCTCTCATATACATCATCACTGAGACCAATGAGAAGGCATTCTTCCAAAAATAAGGGGTATTCTTTCTACCACTGGCAGCAATGATAAGGCATTGTTACTCCCACTGATCGCTAAGCCATCGATCGTTTTTAATCCCACTTGCCACCACGTTATGTGGTAAGTATGTTGCATACTCCTATAAAGAATGCTGTATGCCACATACTCCTGACCACAGCATTCTACAGTATATGCTATGTTTCTTACAAAGGATAAAGCTGCTCCTAAGACCAATGCAGTCCTGAACTCCAGCTTGCAGGTGCTTTCTACTCCAGGGGTCTGTTTCTCCTATACATCATTTAATAAAGCCCTGGAGTCACCCACCACCTCCAAAAGGTAAAATCAACATTATTATTCAGCACTTTTACTAACACAGACACTCCCCCCAGGGTCCCCATTCAGAGGGAGGATGCTGGTTGGAGTGTCTGTATTTGTGCATGTACTGAACAAGAAGTTGATTTAAAAAATCAGAGTCTGCGCTAGTGGTCTGTAACTGGGCAACTAGCAAGGTACCAATATATGGTAATTTCCAAAAAATCCAAAACAAATATAGCACTTACCAACGAAAGCAATTGTGCAGTTCAATGCAATAAATATATAATTACAGGTGCATCTCAAAAAAATAGAATATCATCAAAAAATTAAGTTATTTCAGTAATTCAAAAAGTGAAAATCGTATATTATATAGATTCATTACACACAGAGTGCTATATTTCAAGCATTTCTTTCTTTTAATTTTGATGATTATGGCTTACAGCTAGTGAAAACCCAAAATTCAGTATATCAAAAAATTAGAATATTATGAAAAAGTTCAATATTGTAGACTCATGGTGTCACATGCTAATCAGCTAATTAACCACTTCCCGCCCGATCAATAGCATATTGATGTCCGGGAAGTGGTTGCGTTATCCTGACTGGGCATCATATGACGTCCAGCAGGATAACATTCCAGGGCGCGCACGTGAGGGCGTGCAGCGTGGCGATCGGGGACGGCGTGTGTCTCTCGGACACAGCGCTTCCCCGATCTGGGTATACAGCCAATGAATTTGGCTGTTTACCACGTGATCGGCTGTGTCAAAGTCACAGCCGATCACCTGTCACAACAAACTCTCCGTGCGTGCTGCCGAAGGCATGCAGAGCAGGGATCGAGGAAGGCGAGTGTCCCTTGGACACAGCGTTTCCCCGATCAGGGTAAACAGCGAATCAAATTGGCTGTTTACCACGTGACCGGCTGTGTTCAATCACAGCCGGTCACAAATGTAAACATTAAGTAGCTGTTACCATCTGATCGCTGCTCTCTCCTCACATACTGATCGTGTGAGGAGAGAGCAGGGATCAGCAAGTGAAATCAGTGTCTGTCTGACATTTTATTGTATTGTACTGTGCACAACACGGCCCCCCCAATAAAGAGGACCTGTCACACAGCCCAGCCAATCAGCCCATTTGTCAATCAGCCCACCTGTCAATCAGCCCATCTGTCAACCAGCCCATCTGTCAATCAGCCCATCTGTACCGTCACACATGCTACCAGTACCGCCATCGGTACCACCACCAGTACCGCCACTAGTACCGGCATCAGGTCCACCATCTATACTGCCACACAGACTGCTACCAGTATCGCCACTAGTGCCGCCATCGGTACCACCACCACCCATATCACCGTCAGTACCGCCATCGGTATCACCACCACCCATACCGCCATCACCACCTGTACCGCCACCACCACCCGTACCGCCATTGGTACCACCACCGGTACCGCCATCACCACCTGTACCACCACCTGCACCGCCATCTGTACCACCACCACCCGTACCGCCACCACCACCCGTACCAACATCTGTACCACCACCACCACTGTACTGTCATTGGTACCACCACCACCCATACCGCCATCTGTACCACCACACAGGCCCGCCACTAATACCTCAATCGGTACCACTACCACCAGCAGTACCATTACACAGGCCCGCCAATAAACATTGCCATAATGTCCCAAAGGGTTTACACACCTGAGGAGGCATATGAGATTCTTGCCATGTCGGATGATGAGAGCAGTGGGGAGCTCCCATCATCTGATTCTGGTTTGGAATACGAGCCAGTGGAGGATAGTGGATCAGAGTCCGAGTTTGCGGAGGAAACCGCCCCTCCCAAAAGAATGAGATCAGGACCAAGATCAGGAGATCTGCCCACCACCATCAGCGCCAGACCCCAGGAAGAGGAGCCCAGTACAAGTAATGGAATTACACGCCCAACCCGAAGAACCCAGCCCCAGTCCTACCTTCCCAATGCCCTGGCAAACCCCTTATGGTTGCCTGCCAACTCAGGATCTGCTATCATCCCCCCTTTCACCGCACAGCCAGGTGTGCAGCCCGACACTACAAATTTTTCTCAATTAGATTATTTTTCTTTATTTTTCCCACAAGATTTTCTGCAGAATATGGTGGATCAAACTAATTTGTATGCATCCCAATTTATTGCTGCCAACCCCAATTCTTCCTACGCCCGCATGTTCCAGTGGCGATGTGTCACACTGGATGAATTTAAATTGTTTTTGGGCCTTACTTTCAATATGGGGCTTACAAAAAAAGAATGAAGTCCATGCATATTGGTCCACCAAACCCATCCAACACATGCCCATATATTCCCCTGTCATGTCCAGGACAAGATACGACATGATTATGCGTTTTCTACACTTCAATGACAATTCACAGTGCCCTCCCCGAGATCATCACAACCATGTACGAGATACGCCCCCTAATCAATTCCTTTTCCCAGCGAACGAGGAGGTGTTGGCCATGAAGTGGAGGGACAAGAAAGATGTCCACATCCTCTCTACCATCCACAATGACACCGTGGTGGAGATCCAAAAAAGACGCGGCCCCATTGTAAAGCCCGAATGTGTCCACGACTACAATATGTATATGGGGGGGTGGATTTAAACGATCAGATGCTACAGCCCTATTTATCAACCAGAAAGTCCTGTTACTGGTACAAGAAAGTTGCATTTCACCTGTTTCACATTTTTAATTCGTTTGTCTGCTACCATAAAGCAGCTCAAAACCAACAAATCACCTACCTCAAGTATATTGAAGATATTGTAACTGCCCTCATTTACCAACAAGGTCCCACCCCAGGAAGCATTCGCTCTGATAATGTGAGTCGACTTCACGAGCAACACTTTGCCTATGGCATTCCCCCCACAGAATCTGGAAGAAGACGCTAAAAGAAATGCCGTGTATGCAGCAGAGGAGGAGTAAGAAGAGATTCCAGCTATTATTGTCCCCAATGTCCCTCCCAACCTGGCCTGTACATCAGAGATTGCTTAAAAAATTATCATACATCCATCCAATATTAGTTCCCTTTATTATTACCAGACTGCCATTTCCCCATTTGCCTGCTACCATGTTAATTAACTGACCCTGGCCTGTTTACAGACGATGTCTTTGCTTGCCGATTTAAACCACGTTTCTGACTTCCACATGCACCAACCTCAGCCTGTTTACCGACGATGCCTCTGCCTGCCAATTTAAACCACGTTTCTGACTTCCACATGCACCGACCTTGGCCTGTTAATCGTAATGTTTTTGCCTGCCACTTGGACTGATCTTTTGGCCATCTACTTTAGTACACAGGGGTCTCACATATGTGAGGGGCTTCAGAATAGCGTTCTGAGTAGAGAAAACCAGTTTTTAGTTTTCTGTGCTCCCAGAACAGGGTCTGGTTGCCCGGAGGCTTCAAAGCGATTTGGGGGGGAGAAGTCTCTACCCGTCCCCCTGGCCCTAAGCTTGATTGTCCTTCTTGCTGTCTGGACCAATACTTTGGCTGTGCTGACCATATTGCTGCCTGTAATGACCCATGACATTATGGACCATGTTTCTTCCTGCTGTTTGGACCAATACTTTGGCTGTATTGACCATATATCTGCCTGCTGCCTCTACTGACTTTGGACAGTATTTCTGCCGGCACACCTCTGCCTGCTACCTGGGCCTGTGCTTTGGCTGTGCTCTGGCTGTGCTGACAGTACCTCTGCCTGTACGAACTATAGACAGTATTCCTGCCTGCTGCCTGGATGATTGCTTTTGCTGTCGCTGACCTCATTCCTGCCTGCTGCCTCTCCTCTGTGGACCACTGCACTTCTAAAACCACAATTAATCTTTTGTTTTTTGGTATGTACCTGCCATGTGTTAGAAATATGAAGGGCCTTCAAAAATGTGATCGGTAGTCAGAAAATGATATGTGTAATTAATGCTGCTAGAATGCCTGGAGGTGCTACTTGGATTTTGGGCCGTGTAAAAGTCTTAAACATGTGGTATCGCCATACTCAGGAGGAGTAGCAGAATGTATTTTGGGGTGTCATTTTTGCTATGTACATGCTATGCGTTATAAATATCTTATAAAGGGACAACTTTGTGTAAAAAAATTGCATTTTCATTTTTTTTCCACATTTTCCAAAAACTTCTGGAAAAAAATGAACCGCTCAAAAGACTCATTATGCCTCACAGATTATACGTTGGGGTGTCTGCTTTCCAAAATGGGATAATTTGTGGACAATTCAATTGTCCTGGTGCTCCAGGGCCTTCAAAAGTGTAATAGGTGGTTGAGAAAGGATATGTGCAATTTATGCTTGTAGAACGCCTGAAAGTGCTACTTCAATGTTGGCCCTTTGTAAGTGGCCAGGCTGTGTAAAAGTCTCACACATGTAGTATCGCTATACTCAGGAAGAGTAGCAGAATGTATTTTGGGGTGTAGTTGCAATTATGCATATGCTGTGTGAGAGAAATAACCTGTTAAAATGACCAGTTTGTGTAAAAAAAAATAAAAAATCTTAATTTTCCCAAGAATTGTGGGAAACAATTACAACTTCAAAAACTTACCATGCCTCTTAGTAAATACATTGGACTGTCTTCTTTCCAAAAAGGGGTCATTTGGGGGGTATTTGTACTTTCCTGGCTTGTTAGTGTCTCAAAAAATGAGATAGGCCTTCAGGTGAGATAGTACATCAGGTGTGATCTATTTTCAGTGATTGGCACCATAGTTTGTAGACTCTATAACTTTCACAAAGACCAAATAATATACACTAATTTGGATTATTTTTACCAAAGATATGTAGCAGTATAAATTTTGGCACAAGTTAATGAAGAAAAATGAATTATTTGCTAAATTTTACAATAGAAACTTAAAAAAGTATGTTTTTTTCTAAATTTTCGCAGTTTTTTTGCTTATATCGCAAAAAAATAAAAAACCCAGTGGTGATTAAATACCAGCAAAAAAAAGCTCTATTTGTGAGAAGAAAATGATAAACATTTTGTTTGGATACAGAGTAGCATGACTGAGCAATTGTCATTCAAAGTGTGAGAGCGCTGAAAGCTGAAAATTGGTCTGGGCGGGAAGGTGCATAAGTGCCTGGTATTGAAGTGGTTAACTCAAAAAAAGTTCTGAGCCTTTAAATGGTCTATCAGTCTGAATCAGTAGGTTACACAATCATAGGGAAGATTGCTGACTTGACAGTTGTCCAGAAGACTGTCATTGACACCCGCCAAAAGGAGGGTAAGTCACAAAAGGCCATTGCTAAAAAAGCTGGCTGTTCACAGAGTGCTGTATCCAAGCATATTGATGGAAAGTTGAGCGGAAGGAAAAAGTGTGGTAGAAAAAGGTGCACAAGCAACAGGGCTAACCGCAGCCTTGAGAGGATAGTGAAGCAAAGGCCATTCAAGAATTTTAGGGGAGAAGCACAAGGAGTGGACTACGGTCCGTGTCAATGTTTCAAGAGCCACCACACACAGACGTATCCAGGACATGGTCTACAACTGTTGCATTCCTTGTATCAAGCCACTCCTGAACCAGAGACAACGTCAGAAGAGTCTTATCTGGGCTAAGGAGAAAAAGGACTGGACTGTTGTTCAGTGATCCAAAGTCCTCTTTTTGGATGAAAGTAAATTTTGCATTTAATTTGGAAATTAAGGTCCCAGAGTCTGGAGAAAGAGTGGAGAGGCACATAATCCCATGAGGTTCCATGAAGTTCAGCGTTAAGTTTCCACAGTCAGTGATGATTTGGGAGCCATGTCATCTGCTGGTGTTGGTCCATTGTGTTTTATCCAGTCCAAAGTCAGCGCAGCCCTCTGCCAGGAAATTCTAGAGCACTTCATGCTTCCCTCTGCTGACCAGCTTTATGGAGATGCTGATTTCATTTTCTATCAGGACTTGGCACCTGCCCACAATGCTAAAAGTACCAATACCTGGTTTAATGATCACTGTGCTTGATTGGCCAACAAACTCGCCTGACCTAAACCCCGTAGAAAATGTGTGTATTGTAAAGAGCAAGATGAGAGACACCAGACCCAACAATGCAGACAATCTAAAGCCCGCTATCAAAGCAACCTGGGCTTCCATAACACCTCAGCAGTGCCACGCCACATTGATGCAGTAATTCATGCAAAAGGAGCCCCAACCAAGTATTGAGTGCATACGATACTGTACATGGACATACTTTTCAGTAAGCCAACATTTCTGTATTAAAAATCCCTTTTTATTGACCTTTTGAAATATTACAATTTTTTGAGATACTAAATTTTGGGTTTTCACTAGCTGTAAGGCACAATCATCAAAATTAAAAGAAAGAGATATATCACTCTGTGTGTAATGAATTTACATAATATATGAGGTTCACTTTTTGAATTGAATTACTGATATAAATATACTTTTTGATGATATTCTAATTTTTTTAGTTGCACCTGTATATATTCACTCCTGAATGAGACAATATATACATAAATAAATAAATAAAACCACGTATCATATCTAAAGGGGCATATTTACTAAAACTGGTGCACACAGAATCTGATGCAGCTGTACATGGTCAGCTTCTAACTTCAGCTTGTTCAATTAAGCTTTGACAATAAATCCTAGAAGCTGATTGGTTACTATGCACAGCTACACCAACAGCTACATCAAATTCTGTATGCACCAGTTTTAGTAAATCTCCCCAATGGTGTCCTCAACCAGTTCATACATATATAAATGAAATTGAATAAATGAAATAGAACCATGTTGTCATAAATATAGGGGTTGATTTACTAAAACTGGACAGTGCAAAATCTGCTGCAGCTGTGCATGGTAGCCAATCAAATTCTAATTTCAACTTGTTCAATTAAGCCTTGACAAAAAAACCTGGACGTTAACTGGTTTCTATGCAGAATTACACCAGATTACACCAGCACTCTCTAGTCTTAGCAAATAAACCCCATAGCGTACATAAACAGTTCATAAATATATCAATGAAATTAAAACATTGAAGTGTGATGTGTCATCCACCAACAGGGGTGAAAAGTGCCCCATGACATTCAAACCCTGGATCTGCAGAGAGCAGGAATAAAGCACACAGACACCCGAAGGTAGGTATTATGCTTACTTGAAATATTACCGCCCAAACAGAGGCAAACAGGATATTGGTTATTATCCCTGTGATGGATTTCTCTGTGCCTCATATACACTGAAGCCCAATCCACAACAGCTCCCACACAGCAGCCCTTCATTTGCAGCCTTGCCTTAGTGGATATATGCCATCAAATACCACAATAGACAATAACTGAGCTTTCTGGAGTCACATGCTGCTGCCTGGAGAGGCAGAGGCGACTTTGTAAGTCTTTCAGATGGTGTTTATATTTTGTTTATTTGGTTGGTTTTAACAAATGTTTTTAATGCTGCACTATGAAAGCCTCCTTCTTATTCTGCATTTTTATTCAGTTTAGTTATTGTCTCAATGAACTTTAAGGATACCAAGATTGATTATATGATTACACGTTTTCTGCATTGCACTGCATATCTGATTTAGTTGTTGGGTGCTGCATTTGTTTTGAATAAAGTTGATTATACTCTTTGTAAGTGGTGTACAGCTCCAGAACTTTGCTAAATACTCCATATGCTATGTATTAAATCAAATCAAACTGCACTAAGCACAATTTTTTTGAGCCCAGGATATATCTTATAAAATAATGTAAACACACTAAAAATCAGCTGCTGTGTCAAACTGTAAGAAACAATATGCTCTCAGTTGTGAAGTGTCCTCATCACTGTAACATGTGATCACCCATAGACAGCTCACAGTTTCCTAAAACTACCAAAACTTCATAAAAATCTGCAACAAACAAATAAGCATTAATCAAGTTAAATACTGGTTTACTTTTTACAAATATCTTTGTATAGCCATATGTAAAGTATGTGATTATTTTTTAATCAAACGTGTTTATCATAAGATAAAATATGGGTAATTAATGCAACACAGAACTAACAACATAAAGAAACAGAAAGGAAGGATGACAGTCTCATTTATGACCCCCTCTCAGTGTAGCACAACTTAATTTAATTTTAGCTTATATGAGAAAAAAAAATGCAACTAACAGCATATATGTTATATATATGCAGGAAAGATAAGGTACCAGCAGATGGAGTTTTAGGCTGGGTTAAAGAACCAATTAATTTAAACTCATATAAACAAATACACATGTTTAACTCATGGGTTAACTTTAGTTGAAGCTTCATGGGTAAATTATATAATATCTACTTATCTCTTTAAAACCCTAGATAGATAGATAGATAGATAGATAGATAGATAGATAGATAGATAGATAGATAGATAGATAGATAGATAGATAGATAGATAGATAGATAGATAGATAGATAGATAGATAGATAGATAGATAGATAGATAGATAGATAGATGCCTAGTCGCAAATTCGCTGACAGTAATTTGGATCTATAAAAGCTATAAATTTACTTGTGAGACTGACAAATGAATATTTAATGAAAAAAGACAAGTACCAAAGGTTATAGAAGGCTATGTAAGTAATCAAAAAATGCATACATAATTAGATGAATTCCTCTGCCAAGAAGTATTTTATAATAACTGAAGGTATTTCTAGTATTCAAACCATTTTTTCTAGCTATAAAACAATGTCCATACAAGTCAAATTTAAACTAGGAAAACATGATATATTGTAATTAGTAGTTAACAAGACCACAATTTCTGCCAAAATAGTATTTTACCAGGTATCTTTTTTTAGAATAACAATCAGCAGTGGACAGCCACCTAGAATTAGGAGACCTTTAATTCAGCTTTTGAGACGTCCTCCAAAGGGTTGTATATAGGTTTTCTATTTTTTCTTAGCATTAGATAAAATCAGAAAGAATATTGTTTTTAGTTGCTTCATTATGGATAACACCACATCTGGTTTGGGGTGCTGATTCTACAATACAAGTAACCAATTAGACCCATGCATTATTATTACAGGCATTGTAAACATTCCTACCGGCACCTTGTGTTTTTCACCTAAACAATATGTGCATTGATCATGTAGTTTAATGGTGTCATTTGTAGACCTGTACTCACAGACTATAGTAGAGTACATCTTCATATTTCTCTGTCAACAATTTCTGTTTCTGTAAAAATATGAGATGTTTGGCATGGCACTGCACAGGTTAATTTATGACCTCTGTCTGTATTGTGAGGACTGACATTTCCTGGTAATAAACTGTATTGCACACAATCGCTGGGTCTCTCAGTCTCAGTCTAGTGTTAGGCAGGCGAGAGCTGCACAGGATGCTTGCCATGCAGATAGATGTGTTTTTCTTATATTAGCACTCCCATATTTGTGATGCAACACAGAGGAAATGGAGAGGCATAAACTGGATGCTGTGTGACCCAGAAAGGAAGTTGTGCTGTCTTCTTGGCTGATTGGTACAGGGTAGCTGAAGCAATATATGGACATAGGGGAATTAATCAGCCTTGACACTGCAAACTGTAGCTACAATATGTGAGCCCATCATTACAAGCTAAGGCAAACAAACAGCACAGGAAATAACACTGCACTAATACCTAGTTAAAATAATGAAAACCTTAGCAAGTGTACAATACCTGTGAATTCTCATTGAACTCTCCCACTTCAGAACATCGGCTTTATCCACATAAAGTACTAGAAAGTTTTTCTTCATCGCAAAGTATGTAATTTTAAGCATTTTGGTTTTGTAGTTTTTTTTCAAAATATTTGTGTTGTGTGTGTTTGATTTTTTGGCTTAAAAAAGAAGTATGGGATTTATTTTATTTTTTTAATAAGCATACTTACCTAGGTGGATGCAGAATCTGTCCCCCGGTGCCGCTAAGACTGGGAACGGAGTGATCTAACATGGCCGATCTCTCGGTTATCAGAGCTCCCCGAGCAGAGAGCTAGTGACTAGTGCTAGTCCAGGCATCTGGGCAAATCCTGACTCCATTGTCACGATCTTGCCCGAGCCTGAATATATTTGCCAGCACACCATGGATCAACAAGGTAACGTCCAATTTTTTTTTTTTTATTGCATGATCACATCACAGAGAAATGCATCACAGAAAAGTGCAATGTTTTGGAGTCATGCAGGACCCCTTCTTCAGGCATGTGATGTGATCATCACATGCCTGACGAATGGGTCCTGCGTGACTCAGAAAAGTTGCACTTCTCTGTGATGTGATCATGCAATAAAAAAACAGTTTTGTACGCTACCTTGCTGATCCATGGTGTGCTGGCAAATATCTCCTTTCCAACCCAGTTTCCAGCTGGCCGTTGCTACAGCAACCAAATCCTTGAGAGCTTATCCAGGAACATGTGCGATGGAACATGTGCGATGGGAATATGGAGTACATACACTACAATACATACACATATCGTTTTCTTTTATAGGCTTTAACTGGCAAGTTAAAAGGAATCATTAGAAACTACTTTTTTTCTAAACCTATAGCATGCTGCTAAAACCCCAAATTAATGTGCACCTAACATTTTAGAAGAACGTATTTCCCTTTCTAAAGGGAAATAAGAGTGAAAGAAAATATTCAGTTTTTCGTAAATTATAGCAACACTGAGATAAGAATCAATCCAGCCTGCCACCACCATGTACCACTGAAGCTAAATATTGCTTAAAGCTGATGCTTAACCAAGAAAAACACTTTCTACAACTTTAATAATCTAAATTACCTGTAATGAAGGCTGTCCTACATCATGCAGGACACTGGAGCCTTGAGAAATCTTCACTGCCTGGATGTCCCGTTCTCTTCTTTTCTCTGAACTTTGGCACTGCTGGGGTTAATAGCTTTGGGCCTTCTGTTAAGCTGCTATGAAAGAGTCCAGATGACAACCCACTCCCTCCCCTCTCTCTCTCTCTTGGTTTGAATGGGGAAGAGTCTGATGAGTCACAGGATTCTCTCCCCGATTCACAGATCATGTTACAAGCAGTAAAGTGATGAAAGCCATTTCTCATTGGAGGAGAAAGGAGGAGGGGGTCGGTCCTCATCAGGAACTTTTTCACAGCAGCTTCACAGAAAACCTCAAACTATTAACCCCTGCAGCACCAGAAGTTCAGCAGTAAGCGGATAGGGTAATGGGCTATCCCTGCAGGGAAGCTTTCTCCAGGATTTAGCTGCCTGCATGACATGGAATATCTTTCATTACAAATAAGTTATTTCACCAAACTTATAAAGATTTATTTAGCTAAACTTCAGCTTTAAAAGAATCAGCTATAGATAACCCTTGCAGCTTTTTGTTGCTGAAGAAGAGGGCTTTCCTTAGCTGTATCAGTTAAGCCATGCTCCTGTATAGTTACAAAGGCTCAAAGCAAATTCTTATGATAAGTAATAAAACAGGTGTGTGTTATCCCGCACTCCCTAACCTAATGTGTCCCTTCACTTCTAACTTGTGTCTGATGGCTGCAACCAAATAAATGTGTTCTCACAACTGCAAACAAAATAAAATCAAAAATGTTGGCTGCACTTATCCGTGTGCAATCCAATTAATGTTTTTAAACCAAAAACCTTACTTTCAAACCACAAAACTACTTTCATGATAAAGTGACAAACTTTCTCGAGTACAATAAAATAAAACAAATGTGACAGTTCAAAATGAATATAGTTCAATTAGTAGTGCTTTTCCTCTTTCAAATATTTTTCCCTTTAAATGTGCTTCTCATATCCCGCAGTTTTTCCACCATCACCCTTGTGGATTTCAGTTAATACAATAGTGCAGTGATTCCCACCACCTTTCACCACTGCGCTCAACTCCATTTTAGTCTAAAACCGCCATCCCCTGCTGGAGTTAATTCCAGGCTCCTCAGCTGTTCAAGCTCCTTCCACTCTCCTCTCTCCTCACTGAGCTGACATTATTTCCTCCAAGATCCCACAGTGTAAAAGATACGCTCCATTGTGTAGTATATAAAGGTTTCACATTTATTGCATAATATCCACTTACATTACAACGTGAAACAGTGCACTTTGAAAGATCATCTGATGGGACAGCAGCTCCCATATACTCTCTTATGTTCCACAAACACAGTACTCTGTCACCCGACTCCTCCCACGCATATGGTCACAATCATGTGACTTCCTCATGGGTTAGGGTCGGGTGCTGAGGAAGTCACGTTGTATTGTAATGTTTATCTGACCCACTTAGCTCCATACTTATTCATACTTGCAGGGTAATGCTATAAAATATTTTATCTTTAAAATATATAGATCATCTGTGACTGTATTGTATCCTTATTCTTCTTCTTTATGACCATTATTTATTTGCCTTCAGTGAACCTGCTGATTATTTTAACCATCAGTGTAGTGCATAATACAACAATAAATGCTAGCAAAATAAGTCCTTTCCTTAAACAATGCCAACTTAACAGAAGGTGGGGGGATGTATAGCAGAAGGAAAGGAGAGATTAAAAATAAATTTAATTAAACAGATATTGGTATTGTGTATAGGACAGAATTAAGCATAGTACACATTGGCTGAATGTTGGGCAGCCTCGCCTGGTTCAATAGAAACTGGCTGACGTTCGGTCTGTGTGTACTGCAGCCAGTCCGGCTTCTGTCGATGGGGCATGACCAAAAAAGGTCTGTTGATTGGCTCCCGATCAACGCTATCAGCTACTGGCTCACTGGAGTGCTCTGGCATGGGGCCATCCCCCTGTCAGAACAAAATAGCACAGCAGGGGAGATCGCTATACTGACATCGGATAGTTAGCACAGCAGCTCCTCTTGAGCTGTCAGGTTTTTTTTTCATTCAGCCCTGCACAGTTGAAAGAAAAAAACTACTAGTGTGTACTAGGATTTAGGCTGAATGATATATGGAACAGAGGTTCGAAAGGAAAAGTGGGCATGTTCCACTTTTGGTTCTAGTTTGGGGGAAATAAGTTGGCATCAAACAGAGAAGACCTGCAGGGTTACCGTACACATTTATGGGTTGAGAAGCAGACATTCCCAGAAAATGTGTAATAGGATGCCAGTGTGGTGGCATCACCACCAGAATGGGAACATTGCAGGTAAAATTTATGGAGGGCAGATGGTAGCTTGTATCATCTACATAGAAGTTTAAATCCTGTCTCAGAGAATACGCTACATTTGGAGTTTGTATGTGCAAAATATAAAATGTGTTCTTTTTGTCTGAAAGAAAGAATGATATCTAATTCCTATTACAAAACGACAGAGTACTTGCTCCGGCCTTACCTCCTAAACCCTCGGTTGTATACAGAGGGGTTCCATCTTTAAAATTTAGGTTGGCACATAACATTCTAAAACCCCCCTCTAGACCTCCTCTCTTCCATAAGCTCACTGGATTTTACAAATGTGGATGTTGTCAAGTTTGTGGCCTTAACAAGTGTAAAAAGAAAAAAAAATAGAATTCTCCTCTAAAGCTACCTCTAAGAAATACAGTATTTAGTGAAATCTTTTATCACTTGCAGAACTATGTTTCTTGTTTACTTATTTCAGTGCCCGTGTGGGTTACAGTATGTGGGCCGTACCACCCCGGTGCTGAACGTGAGGGTCAACGATCATATAGTGAATATTCGCAAAGGATACAAAGACCATAGTGTCTCTAGACACTATGATTTGGCCCATGGGAGAGATCCTGCAGGAACCCTGTTCATGGGTATAGACAGCTTCATACCACATGAGGGACAGTCTTAAAGTTAGGGAATTGTCTAAGATTGAGATCAAATGGATTTATCTCCTCAAAAGTTATGTCACATGGTTTAAATGTGAAATGGGATATTTAAATAAATACATATTTATTTATATTAATTGTTTTTTAGATAACTCTTGATGCTTATGTATTTGTTTTAATATGTTATTGAATATATAAATGGTAACATGTTGAGTACAATTTTGTATGGTATGTGATGTACACTGTTTAGGTCCAGTCTCATTTCCATCCGTGCAGTTGGAGCCCCTGATGCCGTGTTACCACACGGTGGGGCCCATATTGTTAGATTGGGGCCATGGTCTCTGACATCCGGGAACTCAGACTGCACTATTAGGAGTACTCTGTGAAAGGAGACACATGATCTGAGGGGGGCGGGGTTCCATTAGATACTGCAATGATGGCTTAGTTTAGAACGAGGCATGGTTTCACATTATGAGCCACACGTAGTGGGAAATGAGAATGAGGCTTGGATACTGCAGTGGTGGCTCCATTCAGAATGAGGCTAGATTTTGTACTGTGAGCTGCACTGATTGGAAAATGAAAATGAGGCTCAGAGGAACTTTATGACTATTGATGACTATTTAACAGTGATGACAAGGGGAGATGTCCATGCTCCGGAAGAAGTCCTTGTAGTCCTTGTCATCATGCCCAGAGAGCACACGGTCGCTTCTGTGCTCATACACACACACTGTTTTTTATCTGCTGGCATGTAAGTGCATTACTTTTAAATAAAAGCACTGTTATTGAGATTTTACACTATTGTGACATTTTATCTCTTGCTGGGGTATGCCATTTGGTGCATCCACTTGGAGCAAGAGGACCTGTGATTTTCTTATTGGCTGCCTGGAATGATCTTCCCCGTCTTCCGTATGTTGACCTACAGATGACGATGGAGCATTTGAGATACTAAGCCTTTTTTGACCCCCTGTAATAGGGGGTCAATGCTCTTTGGTAAGAGCACATCCTTTATTGGTGGTGGTTTATCACATGGTGGAAGATTTCAGTTGGTGTATCAACAATCAAGACACTCATCTAAATGTGTGTTACCTGTGTGACTCAGTTTTTGTTTTCTTTTGTCACACTTAGCACAACATTATTTTTATTACATCCGCCTAAACTGACAGGCTGGGCAAGGAGAGCATTAATTAGAGAAGCAACCAAGAGTCCTATAGTAACGCTGGAGGAGCTGCAGAGATCCACAGCAGGTGGGAGAATCTGTCCGTTGTTTCATTGTTCAATCATTCAAAACTATTAATGTGAGGTTAAAAACTTCCTCCCTAAAAGTTCCCTTCTTTTCCACAAACCTACTCTCTTCCCTTCTACATCTTTAATGAGAGGGACATAGTTCTTGCAGCCAGTTTAAATTTCTCTTTCTTGGGGAAGTCCAGTTTTTTGCCCCTTTCCCCCAAAATTCGGGGGGTGATGTTGCCCCCACAGTACCCAGAATGCTTTTGAAATTATCTACATATTCCTCTATTATAAGGAACAATTTGGGGTGTTTGCGGCAAATTCCCTTTAAAAGTCTATGGGAGAAATCAAGTTCTCATTTTAAAGGCTTATATGCAAGTTATTGTCATAAAAAGTGTTTGGGGACCCGGGTCCTGCCCCAGGGGACATGGGTATCAATGGTATCAATGCAAAAAAAAGTATTAAAAACGGACGTTTTTTCGGGAGCAGTGATTTTAATAATGCTTAAAGTGAAACAATAAAAGTGTAATATTCCTTCAAATTTCGTACCGGGGGTGTCTATAGTATGCCTGCAATGTGGCACGTTTCCCGTGTTTAGAGCAGTCTGAGTGCAAAATGACATTTCTAAAGGAAATGCGCCGGCTATAATGAATTGTCGTTCCGGCAATACACATAAAAGTTCATTGATAAAAACGGCATGGAATTTCCCCACAGGGGAACCCCGAACCAAAATTAAAAAAAAAAAATGTGCGGGGGTCCCCCTAAATTCCATACCAGGCCCTTCAGGTCTGGTATGGATTTTAAGGGAAATCCTGTGCCAAAATTTAACAAAAAATGGCGTGGGGGTCCCCCTCAAAATCCATACCAGACCCTGCAGGTCTGGTATGGATTTTAAGGGGAACCCCGCACCAAAATTTTAAAAAAAATGGCGTGGGGTCCCCCAAAAATCCATACCAGACCCTTATCCGAGCACGCAACCTGGCAGGCTGCAGGAAAAGAGGGGGGACGAGAGAACACCCCCCTCCTGAACCGTACCAGGCCACATGCCCTCAACTTTGAGAGGGTGCTTTAGGGTAGCGGCCCCCCCAAAGCACTAAAGCACATTGGGTGAGGTCACCTGTTTACATAAACAGGGTGACCCCGCCCCCTCTGAAAACACCGGGAAAGCCATAGGGAAGTCCCCGTGCATCAGAGGGGGGTGGGGTCACCAGGTGGCCCTGCCCTCCATTATACAAGAACTGTCACCTCAACAGAAGCGTCACACAGCGGAAGACTCCCACTGAGGTGGATTGTGTGGAGGACGAAGCGGAGAAGAAGCCGGAGGAAGATGCCAGACGAGAAGACCAGAGGAAGAAGCGGAGGAAAAAGCAGGGGGAGAAGAAGACAGAGGAAGAAGAACACCGAAGGAAGACCAGAAGAAAGAAGATGGAAGAAGAAGCTGGGAAAGAAGAAGGAATTAATAAAGGAATTGTCAAAAACCGTCTCTTGTCTTTTTTTAACATTTTTGACACTTTTTTTGTGAAATGGTAGGGGGTCTGAAGGGCCTGGTATGGAATTTAGGGGGACCCCCACGCATTTTTTTTTAAATTTTGGTTTGGGGTTCCCCTGTGGGAAAATTCCATGCCCTTTTTATCAACTTTTATGTGTATTGCCGGAACGACAATTCATTATATCTGGCGCTAGCGATAGTAGTTTTAAATGATTTTTTTTCCTTTAAAAAAGTCATTTTGCACTCGGACTGTTCTAAACACAGGAAACATGTGCCACTTTATAGGCATACTATAGACACCCCCCAGGTACGAAATTTAAAGGAATATTACACTTTTATTGTTTCACTTTAAGCATTATTAAAATCACTGCTCCCGAAAAAACGTCCGTTTTTAAAACTTTTTTTTGCATTGACACATGTCCCCTGGGGCAGGACCCAGGTCCCCAAAACTTTTTATGACAATACCATGCATATAAGCCTTTAAAATTATGTTTGTGTCCCATAGACTTTAACGGTGTTTGCGTGTTCGAACAAAGTTTTTGCCTGTTCGCATGTTCTGGATGCTAACCGAACGGGGGGGGGGGGGGGGGGGTGTGCGGCTCATCCTTATTCAATTGGACATGTCTAATGTAGACAGGGGCTTTAAAACTTTTTTTTTTGTCTCTCTATATATCCCATTTCCCTTTTTACCTTTTGATTTTTTTTAAATTTCTGAATCACAGTTTTTTTCTTTACCAACTGCCAGTGTAAAACTCACAGGCTCCCTAGGGGGACACAGGGGAGCATTCAGCTAAACTCATTCCTGTGTCTAATTTACTTTGCCGTCTATACACTTGTTTCTTTTTAAAATTAATGTTCAATTCTCCTGTAATTAGCTTACTCTTTTTTCTTTTTATTAGAATCACTACTAATCAAGTGTATAAATGGCAAAGTAAATAAAGACAGAAATTAGTTTAGCTAAATATTACCCTGCAAAAGAATAGTACATGAAACACACAGGAGAAAGGATGGGAAGATAGGAAACCTGTGAGTTTTAGGGGTGGTTTATACTGCAATCCTTGCTTCCAGTGTTCAGTTCTGCATGTGCATTTACATGCATTTATAATATTTTATATTTTGTTGGCATGCGCAAAAAGCACAGTAATGGTGTAACCTAGGCTCATTAAAATACATTATTTTTTCTTGCATATGCATCCATACTGCATTTAAAAATCCTTTTGACTGTATCAGTGAGCCCCTACCCAGACCCAGGCAGTTGGTGAAGATAAAAACTATATTGAGAAAACAGGAGAAACAAGAAAGGTAACTAGGCATAGGCATATTTTTTCTGGCACAATGGAGAGTTCTATTTACAAAGTGCTGGTGCAGCAATATGAGAGAAAATCTATATTTTGTGATACTTCCACTCAATTAGTCTTATATAAACATATATATACATATAAAATGTATATAATTTAGAAGGGAGGCAAAGAGTGTCTGATGCCATTTTTGAAAATGATGAACCATAATAAATATAATAAGTCTCATATCACAGATTTTACCTTCTTAAACTTTCTGCTCCAGCCAGTAAGTTATTTTCAACTGTCTTTAAAAGACCAAGCTGTCCAGAAAAAGTGGCAATTAGTGGGTTGAGACAAACCATTTAACACTGACAGGAGTGGTTGCAATGGTCAGCTTTGATTTATTTACTTGTGTATGTATCACCAGGTATAAATAAAGACAAAAAAAAAAATCATAAAAAATAAATGAATGCAGCCACTACATTTAAGGATTGGTAAGCTACAATATATTAATATATTCCATGTTTTTATATTTCTGGCTTTAGATATGCTTTATGAAATATTTGGACATTGTATTAGATGTACATCATTATTAGATATTATCTTTTGTATTAAGTTATGTAGAAAGTGTTTATTTTTTTTTATCCCGAGGTCTCTGTTTGCTGCAATACTCTATGGGTGCTACAATTTTTCAATCCTTGTAACATCCCTGGTCTTACCCAGAATGACAAAAGCAGAACATGATTCTAAAGACACACGCAAGAATTTGCTCAGGTACCTCAAGTGAGGTACACAGGTAAATAGCTGATAGCAGCATGCTAGATCTGAAGAATGCTTTTTTGGTATGTTCCAAAAAAAATGTCTATAATTAAATGTGTTAAATATTATATGTATAGCTGGGGAGATTTCTGTTCACTTCCTGTCCTGGAGTCAAAACAGGATATGAGGGGTTATTTGTACAAACTGAGCTAAATTCACATCTTAGACAATTATCACTGAAACAGGTGTCACTTTTGGATTATTTACCCTAAGCTCCTGCACTGGTGGCAACTATAATATTTTGGATTTCTCCTCATTTTCTGTAATGGTCACAAGGACTGTTGTTGACCAGAACTAACAGAGGGGTAAATATCCTGAGCAGGGACACAAACAGCAATAGGACTCAAATTAGGGTGTACTCTTTCTTCATGCTGTCTAAAATCAAAAGCTTTTCTTTACTTCAGGCTCTGTTCACACCTAGGTGTTTTGGGTGTTTTTCTGCTGTAAGCCTCAGCTTTAAAAATGCCCAACAAGGCAAATCTCATTAATTTCAATAGCCCCTGTTCACAAGTGAGCGTTGTGTCATCTGAAGCAAAATGCCTGAAGCATTTTCTGCTTTTTACATTGGTGACCTTTTGACCTGTACAAAATCATGGCAAAATTGCAGCAAAAATCGTGCAATTTTCTGCCTGAAAACAAAATGCCTAGGTGTGAACAGAGCCTTAGGCACACGTTTAAAAATATTGATATTCAATGGCTAGCATGAATAATACTTTATGTACATTTTCTATTGTAATAAATAGTCACAGTAAAGCTCAGAAATGTTGTTTTGCTTACAACAGTAAATGTGTTTCCACTTACAAGCTATTTTTCTTTTAAAGCAAAGCAAATGAAATGTTATGTTTATCACATCAATGTAAAATTTTAGGTATATCTCTTATGCCACACACTTCTTGTTAGTCTGCTATTTTTTTATAAATATATTTCAGTTTGTTTTTTGAAGTTTTCCTATTTCAGCTTGCCAGCAGGTAATATTGAACTGTTTTCCAAGAGTTTTTTTCTGGTGTATTTTTCTTATAAAGCTGTAATGTAATCGTTTAATTTTATATTGCTTTTCTCAGGGTACAACACGAAACAGTGGGGGGTTATTTCCTAAAACTGGAGAGTGCAAAATCTGGTGCAGCTCTGCATAGAAACCAATCAGTTTCCAGGTTTTATTGCCAAAGCTTAAAGTGGATGTAGTCTCTCACATATAACCAGTGAAGTGAACAGCCTCAGATGATACACAGATATGAAACAAATCTCACTACATAAGTTTTACATACATATCTGCTGTCTTCAGGTTTCTACATTCTTTAGAAAGTGCACATCATGTTAGAAATCTTTCTTCCTGTTTCAGCAGTGGGTGTGGAGTCTGGGCATACACTGTGTGAGAGCTGATTGGAGGAAATGCACACCCCCCACTCCACATAGGCAAAGGAACAAAGAAACTTGAAGAGCTGCAGTCTGGATAGACAAGCTCTCTGATTATCTATCTGTAAGTTCCCTCCACAACACAAATTTCCAGCTGCTTTTATCTCCTGTGTCAGAGAACTTGTCAGAAATTATCCTGCTGATAACAGAGGAACGAAGCAGCAGAAAGACACAGCACTTAGAGCTTTGGAGAGAGATAAGTAAACACTACAGATAAATGTGTCCAGGTCAGATTTCATGAATGGGGTTTACAACCATTTTAATTAAACAAGCTAAAGTTATAATCTGATTGGCTACCATGCACAGCTGCACCAGAATCTGAGTGCACCATGTTTATTAAATCTGTCCCACAGATCCATACAATGTAAAGCTGGCCATACGCTGGCTAAAATTTGATCCCTGCATGGCTATCCCTGCTCCACAGAAGTCAATTGAGTTTGTGTGGGTAGAGGAATCTGAACTTTTTCATTTAGCCTATTAGCTGAGCTAATAGGCTAAATGAGCTAACAGCGAAGGTCCAGCTCAAGTAAGTAACTTTGTGCAGACTGACATACTAATAAGGTGCAGCACTGACAATTATTATTTTTATCACAATATATTTCCTTAAAACGAAGTTCCAGCCTCAAAAAAGTTTTTTTTTGAAAGACAGCAGCTACAAATACTGTAGCTGCTGACTTTTAATAAGGACACTTACCTGTCCAGGGAGCCTGCAATGTCAGCCGATTCATCCATCGGCTCGGGTGCAGGCACCGCCATTGCAACTAAGGGAAACTGGCAGTGGAGCCTTCAGGCTTCACAGATGGTTTCCTACTGCGCATGTCCCTGTGCAGCCTTTTAATTTAAATTAAAATCGCAGCAGCTAGCACAACTCTGTGTTTCACTCACAAAGAAAAAGTATTTTAAATCGAAAAATGTGTAGCACTCTCAAATAATATATATAAGTATTCACAAAATGATAACCCCACTACTCACAAAAACCATGAAAATAAAATGTGAATAAAGACCCAAAAAAGCAATTATTCTACATATAGTGCACAATTGTCCATAAATTGTCCTCTGTGAAGACACAAAACATGCATCAAATTCCTCAGAAGAACTCTTCCTGTTCCCAAGTGTGTGAAATAAGCGACCTTCACACATGTGATCAAACATATCTGCTCACTGGATAAATGGAACCTCTAAATTATAGGTCATTAGCACTCACGATGACCACAAAGATCATTTTGTGAATACATATATGTATTATTTATCGAGAGAACTGCACATAACTTAACTATGTCATTATTGCCCCTCTCCCTCAGACAATAATTTTTGTCTATGACAGTCTTCGTGGACAACTGCTCTTCTATGTTTATGAGAACTCTAATGCCGCGTACACACGGTCGGACTTTCCGGCGGACCAGAGTGTGCCGGACAATCCGCCCGTGTGTGGGCGGCGGCGGACTTTTCCGGCGGACTTCTTCCCAAAAGCCCGCCGGACCTAGATTTGAAGAAAGTTTCAAATCTTTCCGTCGGACTCAGCTTCGGGCGGAAAGTCCGCTCGTGTGTATGCTGGTCCGACGGAAAGCCCGCTCGTGTGTAGGCTGGTCCGACAGACCAAATACGACACGAGGGCAGGGTATTGCATCTCGCGCTCGCTGCAATAGGAAAAACAAATCTTCCTATTGCGGCGAGCGCGGGGCATACCAGGCCCTTAGGTCTGGTATGGATTATAAAGGGGAACCCCTACGCCGAAAAAACGGCGTGGGGTCCCCCTAAAATCCATACCAGACCCCGATCCGAGCACGCAGCCTGGCCGGTCAGGAAAGGGGGTGGGGACGAGCAAGCGCCCCCCCCCCTCCTGAACCGTACCAGGCCGCATGCCCTCAACATGGGGGGTGGGTGCTTTGGGGGAGGGGGGCGCCCTGCGCCCCCCCCCAAAGCACCTTGTCCCCATGTTGATGAGGACAAGGGCCTCTTCCCGACAACCCTGGCCGTTGGTTGTCGGGGTCTGCGGGCGGGGGCTTATCAGAATCTGGGAGCCCCCTTTAATAAGGGGGCCCCCAGATCCCGGCCCCCCACCCTATGTAAATGAGTATGGGGTACATGGTACCCCTACCCATTTACCTAGGAAAAAAGTGTAAGTAATAAAACACACTACACAGGTTTTTAAAATATTTTATTAAACAGCTCCGGGGGGGGGGATCTTCCTCCGGCTTCGGGGGTCTTCTTCCGGCTTCGGGGGTCCCTCCGCTTCATCTTCTCCCGGCGTCCGGTTGGTTCTTCTCCGCTCTCCGGCCTCTTCTCCCGGTGTCGCAGGTCTTCGGCCGGCCCCTCCGCTGTCTTCATGTAGCTCTATTGCCAGCGGAGGTCCGGACTTCTTGGCTTCTCTTCTCTTCTCTTCCCCCAGATGTTGACACGATGCTCTCTCCTGCTGGACTGGTCTCTGAGGGCTGCGTTGTGACTTATATAGGTGGAGACCCCGCCCCCATATGATGTCACAGTCCTTGGGCATGCTGGGACTGTGACGTTTTAGGGGGCGTGGTCGACCACGCCCCCTAAAACGTCACAGTCCCAGCATGCCCAAGGACTGTGACATCATATGGGGGTGGGGTCTCCACCTATATAAGTCACAACGCAGCCCTCAGAGACCAGTCCAGCAGGAGAGAGCGTCGTGTCAACATCTGGGGGAAGAGAAGAGAAGAGAAGCCAAGAAGCCAAGAAGCCAAGAAGTCCGGACCTCCGCTGGCAATAGAGCTACATGAAGACAGCGGAGGGGCCGGCCGAAGACCTGCGACACCGGGAGAAGAGGCCGGAGAGCGGAGAAGAACCAACCGGACGCCGGGAGAAGATGAAGCGGAGGGACCCCCGAAGCCGGAAGAAGACCCCCGAAGCCGGAGGAAGATCCCCCCCCCGGAGCTGTTTAATAAAATATTTTAAAAACCTGTGTAGTGTGTTTTATTACTTACACTTTTTTCCTAGGTAAATGGGTAGGGGTACCATGTACCCCATACTCATTTACATAGGGTGGGGGGCCGGGATCTGGGGGCCCCCTTATTAAAGGGGGCTCCCAGATTCCGATAAGCCCCCGCCCGCAGACCCCGACAACCAACGGCCAGGGTTGTCAGGAAGAGGCCCTTGTCCTCATCAACATGGGGACAAGGTGCTTTGGGGGGGGGCGCAGGGCGCCCCCCTCCCCCAAAGCACCCACCCCCCATGTTGAGGGCATGCGGCCTGGTACGGTTCAGGAGGGGGGGGGGGGCTCGCTCGTCCCCACCCCCTTTCCTGACCGGCCAGGCTGCGTGCTCGGATCGGGGTCTGGTATGGATTTTAGGGGGACCCCACGCCGTTTTTTCGGCGTAGGGGTTCCCCTTTATAATCCATACCAGACCTAAGGGCCTGGTATGCCCCGCGACGGGGCTCGCAAGGTGTCAATCTCGACGATAAAAGCGGCAAGATTGACATCCTTTTCTAGTCCCGTCGCACCTGAGTCACGTTCAAAATGAACGGACTTGTCCGTGTGTGGGCAAGTCCGTTCATTCTGAAAGACCGCCGGAACTCCGGCGAAAGTCCGTCGGAAAGACGGGCGGACTTAGCCCGCCGGAAAGTCCCGGCGTGTGTGGGCAAGTCCGTCCGTTTTAAAGTCCGGCGCACCTGGCGGACAAAGTCCGTCGGAAAGTGTGCCGGACCAAGTAGGATAGAAAGTCCGACCGTGTGTACGCGGCATAAGCCTATTCAAATTTGTATTGGCCTCTAAGGCTAGGCTTACATCTCTACAAGTGCTGCAGTGTAGCAGATGCGCATTCTTAATGGCACTCCCACACATTGCCACCCACAATTGTGCCACACCCCATGGTTCCGCAGCACCATGCGGCTCCATGTGGCACATTTAGAAAAAGAATAATGGAATTCTTTCCCTGTGTTTTGTGGGTAGGGAGCCCTACCTCTGATGTGTGTGCATAAACATGGACACACAGATGTGAACCAAGCCTGAATGTTAAAAAGTAACATTTTCAGATGTGTGGATATATCTGGTAACTCATTGTATACATTGTCCATGGTTCCATCAATCAATCAACAAATAAACTAGCTTTTCTCTGCCATCTATAAGGCTCGTTGTCACTTTAATACATACTGTGCAGCTGTAGGAATAACAGTAAAATATGTGATGTGCATTTAAATATCAGACAGACATTGCTCTATATTACATCTCAGAGGGTATAACATTATTTTACATGACTAAACATATTTGTGTTTAGAGACTTTATTTTGTAAATGTAGCTGTGCATATGACAAGTAAAAGGATAGATAGTCACTTTCTACTATGTCTTAGTCGCTAATGAGGTGTGATTCATGAAAGACAAGACTCTGAATTACAAAAGCAGAAAGGCTGTGTAAAGAATTGCTAATTCTGTTTAGCATTAATAAAATCTAGGCAGAAAAAAAAAATATCTTGCAATACTTGATGTTTTTCAAAGCATTGAGAGGAAAAAAATATCTAAAACACCAGAAAGTTAGAAAGTTGATATTGTCATCAGAATTGGTAAAGTGTTTACAGATTTAAACAGATCATAATCATAATCTTACATCTTCTGACTGGCAGACCACTGCCACACACCATAAGATACAAAAGCAAAGGCCCTGTAGAATAAAAAGGAAAATGTTGCAATTTTTTTTTCACTGATATTTGTGCAACTGTTTTTTAAACGCAAATTTTCTAGAAAAAATATAATATAAGTAATTTTAGTGCAAAATCACACCATACAATACCCATTTTTGGTTACAATATAAAAGATGAGGTTCCATTAAGTAAATAGATACCTAGAATTTTATGTTTTAAAATTGCAAGGGCCTGCAACATCGCCAAAAACTATGGTGCCCAAAAATCACCATAGGTGACACTTTAAAAGCCGTTACAGCTCATCAATTTAGAGTTAACTAGGAGCTCTTGTCCTAGAATTATTGTTCTCATTCTGACAATCATGGCGATATATTACATGTGTGTTGTGACTGCGGTTTACATTTGAGCTGGTATGCGGGGCAACGAGGGTTTCTGGAATTTTATTTTTTATTTTAATATATTTTATTATAATTTTCTATTTTTTTTTTAACTTTTTTCTTTTAATATATATTTTTACGTGATTTCTATCACACAGGGTTAATAAACACCCATGTGATAGCATTGCACAGGTAATAGACCCCAATGTCTCCCCTGCCCTTCACACCATCTAACCAAGCACAGATCGGCTTGGTTAGAGGTGTCCCCTGGCTGTACTGGCCAGGAAAGTGTGCATATGAAACCGGAAGTGACATCACTGCAGTCTCTCTCCCCCAGCTGGCGGATGTGTTCCCGAGTGTCGGTAAGCACTGGACAGCCTGGGAACCACGGGAGAAGGGCGAGCTGCCGGCAAGGGGGGGGGGGATACTACGCGGCCGGCTTTGTGAAAGTGGTCTGCAGCTATGGAGCTGTCCCATCACTTTCACTTTGAAGCCGGTCACCGGCTCTACAAAACCTACACAGACTGATCAAAGATTCACTCTTTGGATGTACATAGTTCGTCCATAGAGCTGAACTGGTTAAAAATTGCTTGATATAACTTCCAACCTCCAACACAACAATATAACCACTAATGCCAGGCACTAGGACACTTCTGTAAGTGGAAGTGAAAGAAGCAGTGAGCTTTGAAACACGCTATCCTCATATAAGAGCAAGTTCCTGGTCCCTATCAGCTCCCATTACATCACTCCTTGTGCGTGTCTCTGCCGGTGACATCATTGTCGGTGGCTTCTGGGCAGCCGTTTTGTTGGATAGTATCTGTTTCCCTGACCGTGGTGATCCAGAGTGCTTCTTCACCTGGCTAGCTGGCAGTTCCCTTCCCATTGCATGATAGTAAGGATAGGTATGTGATTATTTTACCTCCCCCTATATCACTCTATGGGTCGTGACTTTGATAGCTGTGAAAAATCAAGTGGACCAGGAACTTTTGCTTGACAAAGTGCTTTGCTATTGCCATATCTGATTGCACTTCTGCCTTTAATGCATTTTATTCAATACATTATCCCTTTAACACTGGATTTTTGGACTAGAGACTTTCTATACCATTTATGTGTCCTTACATGTTGGATGGTTTTCCCGCAATACTCTTACTGCACTGCACTTAGTCTTTCAATCTCCAAGACAACCTCCTAAGAGGTTCAGTGGTTCAGTACATAAAACATCCTACAAGGTATTAGTTAATATGAAGAATGTTCAACTCTATTTCAAGGCAATGTTATATAGAATACCTCTTGAACCCCTACTGCACACAAGAAATCTTTTCAAGATCTGGAAATTTCACCATTTCACAGAAAATAACTATACCTACTTTTCCACATAAAACACTCCAGGATAGATCTGTTTCTTGAAGACATATGCCTCCCACAAAGGGCATCCTCTTCTAATATCTATCACGTCTCATGGTTAGGCCGTGCACCTATTAAGCTGACTCAACTAAGAAAACTATGACTACAGACCCACCTACTTGTAGATAAACAAAACTTCAATACCTGCATCTCCTAAATACAAGGACATTTCCAGACAACTATCATACTATTTTTAACTTTACCTTTACTGTTAGAAAAGCATAAATCTTGCCTGAAATACTAAACAATGTCCTACTGCTATAGTGGTAATAGGGCAGGGTTTAACATCTACCCAATTATCAACACTTAACTTTCCCAACAATCCTCCAGGGACTCGTTGTTTCACAGGGAAATATTCCAAACACTTTATTTATTGATAAATAAATCTTATTCAAAAGTGTTGCATCCTCTGGAACCTTCACACCAGAAGTGCTTAAAACCATTTTTGTATCGTTACCTAAATCCTGTAAGGAATTGGCTTACACACAACACCTCAGACGGATATCCTTACTAAATACTAGTTCTCTAAAAATTTGGCTGACAGGAATTATCCTATAAACCATAATGGCTTTATATACTAAACCCTCTGCCCAAATGTTGTCTCAACCATTTCCTATAATGAATGGCACCAGGCCAGTTTGTCCTCTTTCCCTAATCCTATTTATTGAAAATATGGATCCCATTATTGGAAGCATAAGATGCAACCCATAGAATAAATGTAAACGATAAATGAACGCACTGATAAACTTGGCCTATTTATAAATTACATAATACTAATAGTCTGTGAACCAGTTCTTTCCCTACTTGAAATAAAGAAAACGCATAACCTGTTTGATTACTTTTCCTACTATAAATTTAAACTTAGACACTCTTAAATGTATAAAATGCCACAGCCCTCCAAATTAGACCAGCAGTCCTGTTCAGAAACTTTAGAGGTATGTACTCCTGATAGGACCCTTTAAAAAAAAAAAAAAAAAAAAAAAAAAAAAGAAGATCTTAAGAGAGGGGTAAGATAAAGAGTGATGTGTAGGAAGATGTCTATGAAATAATTGTATTCCTACATCAGTGTCTGGATCACCCACATCCTTGTTGGGTTTAGCCAGAAACAGCAGTGAAGGTACTATGGTGATATTTTGTGACTCACCATCTACAGGGTAAGTATTACAGATA
Source organism: Lithobates clamitans (assembly GCA_037952925.1). Lineage (NCBI taxonomy): Eukaryota > Metazoa > Chordata > Amphibia > Anura > Ranidae > Lithobates > Lithobates clamitans. The sequence continues at coordinate 1,341,018 of JBBGZY010000377.1, read as the reverse complement.
AGGTGTTGTATCCTGAAAAGTTTATTATAAAGTAGAATGTAAATTACATGTCATTTTCACTTGGCTACTCTAAAGAATGCACACATTAATGGGCTGCACTGAAGAAGATAAGCTGCACTTTGAAAGAAGCTTTAACTCTGTTTTCCTTCAACTCTAGTATTATGCATACCACACTTGAACACATTCAGACTTCTCAAAGTCAGTCTAAAGAAAAGGTTTTCAGCCAAAGCCTTACAAATGGGTTTTGTTAAAGCTTAGTCATGCTCACAGTTCTTATATTTGTATTGTAGTCATGGAGATTATATTTTGTTGTAACAAATTAAATCAGTTTTCACAAAGAATGCATTATTGGTTGCATAGATCACTATCTATAACCCACTTTAATATAAAACTTGCAGATTAAGAAAAATAATTCAAATCGGCCCATGAAACAAAGTCGGCTATTGCGTTGTATTACTTGAGAATTTTGTTTCTGGCTTTATTCCACATCAGTATATTATGTTCTTATTATAAACCATTTGCAAACTTTTGTCCCCTATTTTTAAAAGATCTGTTCTCCGAAAATTGATATTTTAATTATGAGTTAACGCTGGTGGTCTGGATATTTTTAAAATTTACTATAAGGTAAAAATCATCTTTCAAATGAAGATTTCATTTGAACTACTTGTAGCCAGCAGCTGAAGTACAGTGGATATAAAAAGTCTACACACCGCTGTTAACATGTCAGGTTTCTGTGATGTAAAAAAATGAGACAAAGATTAATTATTTCAGAACTTTTTCCACCTTTAATGTGACCTATAAACTGTACAACTCAGTTGAACAACAAACTGAAATCTTTTAGGTGGAGAGAAGTAAATTAAAAAAATAAAATAATATGTTTGTATAAGTGTGCACACCCTTAAAAAAATACTTTGTTGAAGCACCTTTTGATTTTATTACAGCACTCAGTCTTTTTGGGTATGAGTATGATCAGCATGGCACACCTTGACTTGGCAATATTTGGCCACTCTTTGCAAAAAACACTCTAAATCTGTCAGATTGCGAGGGCTTCTCCTGTGCACAGCCCTCTTCAGATCACCCCACAGATTTTCAATGAGATTCAGGTCTGAGCTCTGGCTGTGCCATTCCAAAACTTTAATTTTTTTTCTGGTGAAGCCATTCCTTTGTAGATTTTGATGTATGCTTTGGGTCGCTGCCATGCTGAAAGATGAAGTTCTCTTCATGTTCAGCTTTCTAACAGAAGCCTGAAGGTTTTGTGCCAATATTGACTGGTATTTGGAACTGTTCATAATTCCCTCTACCTTGACTAAGGCCGCTGTTCCAGCTGAAGAAAAACAGCCCCAAAGCATGACGCTGAAACCACCATGCTTCACGGTGGGTATGGCGTTCTTTTGCTGCTGTGCAGTGTTGTTTTTGCACCAAACATATCTTTTGGAATTATGGCTAAAAAGTTCAACCTTGGTTTCATCAGGCCATGACACATTTTCTGACATGCTTTTGGTAGACTTCAGATGTGTTTTTGCAAATTTTTTCCTGTGCTTGGATGTTTTTCTTTGTAAGAAAAAAGCTTCCATCTTGCCACTCTACCCCATAGCCCAGACATATGAAGAGATTGTTGTCACATGTACCACACAGTCAGTACTTGCCAGATATTCCTGCAGCTCCTTTAATGTTGCTGTAGGCCTCTTGGCAGCTCCCTGACCAGTTTTCTTCTTGTCTTTTTATCAATTTTGGAGGGATGTCCAGTTCTTGGTAATGTCACTGTTGTGCCATATTTTCTCCACTTGATGATGACTGTCTTCACTGTGTTCCATAGTATATCTAATGCCTTGAAAATTCTTCTGACTGATACTTTTTAAAAATGAGATCCCTCTGATGCTTTGGAAGCTCTCTGCGGGCTATGGCCTTTGCTGTAGGATGTGACTAAGAAAATGTCAGGAAAGACCTACTAGAACAGCTGAACTTTATTTGGGGTTAATCAGAGGCACTTTAAATGATGGCAGGTGTGCACTGACTCCTATTTAACATGAGTTTAAATGTGATTGCTTAATTCTGAACATAGTTAAGTCCCCAGTTATAAGAGGGTGTGCACAATTATGTAACCACATTATTTTAGTTTTTTATTTTTACTTCCCCCCTAAAACATTTCAGTTTGTTTTTCAATTGAGTTGTACAGTTTATAGGTCACATTAAAGGTGGAAAACCTTCTGAAAGGATTCATCTTTGTCTCATTTTTTTACATCACAGAAACCTGACATTTTTTTTTTTATAATCTTTATTTATAAAGAAAAAAACGATTTTTACAAAAATGTTTTGTATAACAACATTTACACATTCATACTTTGTCAGCAAAATATATAACCAATCTCTATTTTCATATACAGGACCCTGATTCAGTCATAAAACCCTCCTAACGTATCTCCTACCATTCGACCGAGTATAATTACTTATATATACCACTAAATGAGTGTAAAACTCTGCACCATTCATTCAAGATACCAAACATCAAATCAATCATACCACACACCCAATCACACAACACAAAAAAAAAAAAAAAAAAAAGGAAAGGAAAAAAAAAACCCCACCCCCTTATCTGCCCCCCTATGTTTCCCTCAGCAAAGTCAATGAGGTCCTATAGTCTCTCCAGACTTGCCAGGATGTTGTAATCTTTTTTTTAGACCTGTTTCCAGGACCATCCTCTCTTCCAAAGACTGCATCTCGCTCATCTCACACTCCCATTCTTCTATAGAAGGCTTTAGTTCGCTTTTCCATCTCCTAGCTATGATTGTTCGGGCTGCTGTCAGCAAATGCTTTAGGATACCCCTTTTAATGTTTTTCACTGATCCTGGGATCATTGATAGAACTGATATAAATATATCTGGTTTAATGTTAATGCCTGTCACTGCCATATAGATATTAAATATTTTTCTCCAGAATGTCTGGACCCCTGGACAATAATACCAAATATGTGACATTGTACCCTTTGCCCCCCGACATCTCCAGCATATGTCCTCATTATCTGGGTTTATCCTATGCATATCTACTGGGCACCTATACCACCTAGCTAATATCTTAAAATTTCTTTCTTGATGTCTATATGAAATCGATAGTTTATGTGTTAATGTGATTGCTTTTTCCCATTTTGCTTTGGGGATAGTTACCCCAACTCCTCCTCCCATCTTTTTATATAATTTACATTTTTATCATTATTAGTTGAAATTAAATATCTATATACATTGGATAGGGTATGTGTTGGTTTTTGTTCCTGTAGGAGCAATTTTTCCAGTTCTGTCAATGGTCTGTCCATTATGGTCTATTTTGTCATAAAGCTAATATACTCCTGAAGCTTTCGGTATTGCATCCAATTCGTCCTATATTCCATCCCTAGAGCCTCTAATGATAGCAGTCTGTTTCCATCCATTGTCACTATTATCCTTGTATCCTCATTTCTCTGCCATTTAAGGAAAGTCCTGCCCTCCAATGCTGGGGTCATTGGACCTCTATAAGTAGACCCTATTCCCCGTTTCATTACTCCATCCCACACTTTCAGTGTTGACGCGACCAAGAGGGGCAGGTCGCTCTCATGGGGACGCCTTTCCTTCACTATCCAGGGTAATGCTTTAAATTTTATGGCTGCGACCTCTTCTTCTAATTTTACCCATTGTTTGCAGTCTGCATTTGAAACCAGTCTACAATTCTAGTTATAAACACCGCTTTAGGATAAGGCGATAAATCTGGGAGGGCCAATCCTCCATCTTTTTTCAATCTGATTAATGTTTCTCTACGGCAGATTTCCCCGACTAAATGAAGCTCCCTATGGCCTTACGCAAACGTAATTCCACGATGTTATTAGGAAGTGTAATATTCAAGGCTTCTGATTTATCAAAGTTCACTTTGAAATTACTCACCTCACCGAAATGTTTAAATTCCTGTATTAAATTCGGTAGCATCACTAATGGATGTGTGATATAAAGTAGCAGATCATCTGCATATGCTGACATTTTAGACTCAATATCACCTACTTTTATTCCCCGTATATCAGTGTTGTTCCGTATGGCTGCCGCTAAATGCTCCATAGCTAATACATATAGCAGTGGGGACAATGGGCATCCCTGTGGGGTTCCATTCGCTATAGTGATTATATCCAATACATCACCATTCGCGCGTATTCTGGCCGTTGGATTATGATAGAGTAACATTATTTTTCCCAAGAGCACTGGGCCCAGTCCCCATTGTTTCAAAGTCTCACGGAGAAAATGCCATCCCACCCTATCAAATGCCTTTTCGGCATCTATTGCCAAGAGGCATGATGGGACGGCATATTTCCGGACAAATTTCACCAGTGAGAAAGTCTTCAAAGTATTGTCTCTCGCCTCTCGTCCTTTTACAAATCCCATTTGATCTAGGTCTATGTATGTTGGTATTATCGGGGTAAGTCTATTGGCAATGATTTTGGAATATATTCTAAGATCAATATTCATCAGAGAAATAGGTCGATAATTACCGCATTCAGTATGATCCTTCCCGGGCTTAGGTATTAATGAGATGTAAGCCTGCATGCCCTTTGAAATGAAGGGCTGAAGGGCAGAAACCACGTTAAATGTCCGTTTCATAATTGGAATTAATAGATCCTTAAAGATTTTAAAAAATCGCGAAGTAAAACCATCTGGCCCAGGGCTCTTACAAAGTACAAGCGCATCTATTACTTTTTGTATTTCATCTTCTGAGAACTCCTGTTCTAGCTGTTCTATTTCAGTTTCCTTTAAAGTTGGTATTGGGGTATTTTTTATATATTGACCTATACTTTGTTGGAACTTTTCTGGGTCCTTCTGTGCTAATTGGTTAGGGATATTATATAACCTAATATAAAATGAATGGAAAGTTTTAAGGATCCCCTTCGGATCATATGTTACATCGCCTTTTTCTGTTTTAACCTTTACGATAGATGATGTATTGATTCGTTGACGCAGCGCCCTAGCCAACAGTTTACCTGGCTTATTTCCTGTTGATAGTATAAGGTACGGTTTTTATCTCTAATAAGAAGTGTTTGTTCATTTAACAAGGTTCGTAGCTCTGATCTTTTTTCTGTTAATTCCCCTAATTTTTCGGATGATAACATTAGCTTATGTTGTGTTTCCATTTTCGTTATTTTCTTTAGCAGATCAGCTATTCGATTACCTTTTGCTTTTTTTAATCTGGATCCATGTTTTATAAATAGACCCCGTACTACACATTTTCGTGTTTCCCATTGAATTGGTAAGGAAGTAGCATCCCTTGCATGATCCTTTGTGAAGTTCAGTATAGCTGCTCTGATCTCTTCTACACAGACCCCATCAAATAATAAGTTATCATTTAACTTCCATGAGCCTCCTAGACCAATCCTGTTAGATATGGCTATCACCAAAAATATAGGCATATGATCTGACCAGATCGCACTGCCTATGTCAGAAGAGGACGTCACCACCGTTCCCAACTGGTTAGTTAGAAAATAATCGAGTCTATGGTATGTACCATAGATGAGAATGGTGACGATAACCTTGTGGAGGAAGACAACTTGCCCACATCCCTATGAGACTATATATTATTATTATCATTATACGAGATTTATATAGTGCCAACAGTTTACACAGCGCTTTACAATGTATAAGGGGGACAACACAATTACAGTACAGTTCAATACAAAAGGTACAGGAGGGCCCTGCTCGTAGAGCTTACATTCTAAAGGGAATTTGCGAATGGTCAATTTGCGAATGGTAGGACGCCCTTTGTGTCCTGCTGTGATCTGCATGTCCGTGCCGTGTTTCTGGTGCTAGCGCTGGACTGGGGGTCATTTCTTCATCGGTGGTCTACTGCGCTTATCTCTGTTTTTAAAGTTGGATGCTTTCAAATTGTGGGTTCAGGAGTCAAATGATAGTCACTCATCTCACCACCAGCCCCTGAAGAAGAGGCCTCAATCAAATTTTAAACCTCGAAACGCATCGGGCCCGTGTGGGTTAGACTCCAGTTTGTATAGTTGATGTGGTTTTATGTTCACAGTGTACCTTTACAAGCATACTATTATTGTCCACACCTTCTTTGTAGCATCCTTCATGTTTTCTTCAGTATTTATAAATGTTGTTCTGTTATATTTTTAATCTTTTTGATACCAAATAAACTATACATGTTTTTGATATTTTTGAAGACTCTTGCCTTATAAAGTCCCATCAGAGGAAAACCAGTTTCTAATATATGGTATGTACCATGGACTTTTGAATGGAACGTGTAATCGCGTTCTAATGGATAAAAGGCCCTCCATATATCCACCAATTGATGCTTTTCCATCATTTCTCTAAATTTCTTTTTATCCCTGCTCCTCTGAGACATTGGAGGAGCTGTGGTGTCTAAATCTCGGTCAAGGACAAAATGAAGGTCTCTGCCAATTATTGTTGTCTCTTCTGCTCTTTCCATAAGATCTGCTAACAAATGTGTTCCTATTTTTATCTGTTCATAATTAGGTAGATATACATTAATGAAGGTATACTTTTTGCCACATATAACGAGTTTTAATAGTAGTGCTCGTCCGTCTTTATTCTTCCAACTTTCCAACACCTGATGAGGTATTGACTTATGTATTGCTATGGAGACACCCCTAAATTTCGAATAGGTAAAGGAGTCATGGTACCATGATGTATAATGCCTATTCTGTATGCTAGGTATGGGGTCTGCCCGAAAATGCATCTCTTGAAAGAAGGCGATACCAACCTTTTGTTTATAGAGAGAGTACAGGATCTGTGATCTATTTATTGCAGAGTTTAACCCTCTGACATTGTAAGAACAAATTTTAATCGTACCCATATAAGGGGGAAGGGGAGGAGAGAGGACAAAAAAAAAAGAAAGAAAAAAAAAATTTGTTTTACACCTCAACAAACGTACAGTCGCTCAACACTGAACCACATCACACCAGTCTATCACTATCTACTAGACTCCCTAGAGTCAAACCTTACTTAGTAAGTTCCCTAAATTAAGGGATAAAAAGGGGTTTTCCCAAAGAAGACGTGCCCTTCCCAGGCAAAGTACTGTATTGCAAAGAAAATAAATTTTCCTTTTCTTTCCTTTTATTCCAAAGACTCTATTAAAAAAAGGAGGAAAAAACATGGCGGGAAAGAGGGGAGACAAGCAGGAAAGGGAGACATAAGAGAGAGAGGAAGTAGGGAGAAAAAAAAAAAAAGGAAAAACCCCTTTCTCCCTTATATAAATATAACATATTATACCCTTCTCTCTCCCTCCCCCCCACCCCCCAGTCCCCCCAACAACCATGCCGCCGCCCCCCCCCCCTACTAAATCCCCTATCTACCTACCCCTGTACTGCCTTCCTAAATTACCATAATGCAATTGGGGCCATGTTGGCAAGTCAATTAATGGGAGTTGAAGACATTTCAAAAAATTAGGGAGATCTCCCATGTCCTGAAAAATAATCTTATGTCCATTTTGATGAACAATGATCTGGAATGGAAATCCCCATCTATACAGGATCTTCTCTCTAAGCGCATCCAGTAGTGTTTTAACTGCTTTCCTCCTAATCAGTGTGTATCTAGATAAGTCCTGCAAGAGGATAAGCTGAGTACCTTCGTATTCAATAGTCCGTTGTAGGAGGGGACGTGGCTAGCCGGTGCTGAAGATGGCTGCTTGATCTCACAGCTGTACAGCGAGGGAGAATACCGGATCGAATAACGCCCGACAGACCGGATCGATTTGCCCCAAAATCGCCTCACAGCTGCCCGCAGTGCCGACCGACAATGTCCCGCAAACGGATGGGAGAACGAGGCCTCAGAAAACTCATCACGTTCCTGTTTCCCCAGGACAAAGTCAGTGCTTTCCAAGATGGCGCCGGCGGCCTGACAGAAACAAGAGAGGCTTACACAGACCTCCCTGATGACATCCATACTGAAATGGGCACAGCTCCTCTGCCTATATCCCCTACTCATGACCCTGGATCTGATCCCCTAACTTCCAGCCCTGCTAAGGCTCGAATGCGGATGGATACACCGCAACCGCATTCTCCTCATGTCAGCGCTGCAGCCCAGGCCCAAGCCTTCAACCCCTTTCAGTCTAATCAGGGCCTGCACAATTCCATGGCATCTTTCCCCACCTCAGGCCAGCCAGTAATAGACACAACCCTAAAAGAGATGCTGATGTCCCTGCAAACCTCTCTGATGACAGATTTATCATCCCTATTCAGTAAAATCTCCACAAAGATGCACTCTATGGACAATAGAATCTCTAATATGGAAAGGGGAATGACAGAGTGTTCAGCCACAGTGAATGACATTATAGACGCGGTAGATGACATTAAAGATGAGCAACAGTGGGTCCGGGCCAAGCTGGCCGATTTGGAAGATCGCTCTCGACGTAACAACGTCAAACTGCGAGGGGTCCCTGAGTCCATACCCCCAAATGATCACCCTAAATATGCCAAAGACCTCATACACACTATTCTACCTGACGCGGCCCCCAGAGATATCGTTATCGATAGAATTCATAGGATTGCCAAACCGTCTCATCTAGCAGCATCAGTACAAAGAGACGTCCTCATGCGAATCCATTTTTTCCACATTAAAGAAAAAATGAAGACAGAAGCCAGAGGCAAAGCTCCCCTGCCCAGACCCTACGAGGCAATACAGATCTTTCCAGATCTTTCCAAGTTCACTCTACAAATGAGGAGGAAGCTGAACCCCATCACAAAAGGCCTCTCCAACCATAAAATCCTGTACAAATGGAGATACCCAGGGACCATCCTCATCACGAAAAATGGCACCACCCACGCTATCAACGACCTGATGAAGGGGCTGCGCCTTCTGCATGAATGGGGAATCATTTTAGAACCCCCAACAGACGGGATCCCCCCTCTGCCACAACGAAATTCTTCCCACAGGCGCAACAACCAGAACCCCAAGATACACCATACCCACATGAATACCTGAATAAGTTGGGCCACAACCTCTACAGCTCAGTTCTCCCTCGCTGCCTTGAGCAATGCTCCTAGTTGTTCTATTTTTCTCTTTTTTAACACTTATGCCCCGTACACACGGTCGGATTTTCCGACGGAAAATGTGTGATAGGACCTTGTTGTCGGAAATTCCGACCGTGTGTGGGCTCCATCACACATTTTCCATCGGATTTTCCGACACACAAAGTTTGAGAGCAGGCTATAAAATTTTCCGACAACAAAATCCGTTGTCGGAAATTCCGATCGTGTGTACACAAATCCGACGGACAAAGTGCCACGCATGCTCAGAATAAATAAAGAGATGAAAGCTATTGGCCACTGCCCTGTTTATAGTTCCGATGTACGTGTTTTACGTCACAGCGTTTACAACGATCGGATTTTCCGACAACTTTGTGTGACCGTGTGTATGGAAGAAAAGTTTGAGCCAACATCCGTCGGAAAAAATCCTAGGATTTTGTTGTCGGAATGTTCGATCAATGTCCGACCGTGTGTACGGGGCATAACTCTTTTCCCCCACCTGCGGCATAGCTTCTTATAAGCTCTCTGATATTTATGCCGCCACGTTTCTTATACAGCGAGATTGCAGTAGAAAGATAAATCTAATATCAGTTCTTGTTCTTACTGTTGGCTCTTCCAGCCTTTTAACTTGTTGCTTCCCTTCAGCTCCCTCCTGCGGCTTCCGATCCAGATCTCCAACAACACGCAAGTGACCGACCGTCCAGCAACTTCATCACCGACACCACCACCAGCAGCCCGCACGCTACAAGCAACTAACTGTAAGTGACACTTATACACTCAACGCACCTCACCCACTATCCTCTAAACATGCCCTGCAACATTGTGTCCCTCAATGCCAAGGGCCTCAACCACCTGGCAAAACGCCACTCTCTCTGGCACACTGCTGTAAAATTGGACTGTGACATCCGATGTGTCCAGGAAACTCACCTGCTCCCCGCAGCAACAACCCTATGCCGCAACCGGCAGTACCCCCAAATATACCATGCCACTTATAGTTCCAAGAAAAGAGGAGTTCTCATAGCTATCAAACAAGGGCTGGACTTCCAACTACTACAACAAATCCCTGACCCCAACGGTAGATATCTCATTCTATCCTTCACCCTCAACAAAGTTAATTATACCTTAATGAATATCTACGCCCCCAACACTCGCCAGATCAGTTTCCTGAAGAAAGCCTTCACTAAGGCTCGAGCAGTCTGCAAAGGTCATTTGATAGTTTGCGGAGACTTCAATATGGTTCCTGATATCCACATGGACTCTACTTCTCCTGCGAAAAGGAGAGAGTCACCCCTGAGGCAGCTCCTCACGTCACATGAAATTTTTGACGTGTGGAGATGCCATCATGGGTCCGAAAAAGACTATACCTATTTCTCACCCCGCCACAATTTCTATTCCAGAATTGATTTGTTCCTTACAGACAAATGGTTACTACAAAACATCAGCGCATCTGTAATCCACACCGTGACGTGGTCAGACCACGCCCCAATCTCTATTTTCATTAACGACACGCCACCCCAGCGGAATACGTTCCTCTGGCGAGCAAACAATTATATCCTGCAACACCCCACCTACTCCCTAGATATAGAAAAACATATAAGCGATCATTTTGATTTAAATAAAGGGTCAGTGGGTGATTCCGTGACGGTGTGGAACGCGCACAAAGCGGTTATTAGAGGCATTATCATGAAGTTGAGTTCCGTGTGTAAAAAGAGGAGGACGCAGCAAATAGACACCCTTACCTCCCAAATTGCGACTCTTGAATCCCAACATAAGACTAACCCAGACCCGAACACCCAAGCCCAACTATTGACCTTAAGACGAGACCTGCGCTCACTTCTTCTCCATTCCTATGAACTGATCCAGCGCAAGCTCAAAGCTACCACATACTCCACACCCAATAAAGCAGGTAAAAGACTAGCGCAACGCCTCAAGGGATAAAGGATCAAATCCAAAATTCCAACTTTATCCTACCCACACTCAACAGACACTCTGACTAACCCCCAGGACATAGCGAACGCCTTCAGCGACTAGTATAGTAAACTTTACAACATCAAGCATGACCACACTACTTACCAACCATCTCACGAAGATACCAACAATTTTCTTCAACAAATTAAACTACCAAAGCTGACAGACTCTCAATTGACCTCCCTCAATGAACCATTTTCGGACAGGGAAATTCTCGACACGATATCCTCCTTGCCAACGGGCAAAGCCCCAGGACCGGATGGTCTCACGGGGGAATACTATAAAAGGTTCTCTAGACACTTACTTCCCCAGCTGACAGAATTATTCAACATTGCTGCCTCCTCTTCAACATTTCCTGATGAATCACTAAACGCTCTTATCATTACTATTCCGAAATCAGGCAAAGCTCCTACCTCCCCCCAAAACTTCTGCCCTATCTCCCTATTGAATCTTGACGTAAAAATATATGCCAAAACGATTGCCAGACGCCTTATGGTTGTTATGCCAGATCTAATACACACAGACCAAGCAGGGTTCATTAGAGGCAGACAAGCCCCCGATGCCAAAAGAAGGATGGTAAACATAATACACCATATTGAATCTAGTGGAACGCCTTCTCTGCTCCTCTCTTTGGACGCAGAGAAGGCGTTCGATAGGGTACACTGGTCCTACCTCAGAGCAGTACTAACTAAACTTGGATTCAAAGACCTCATATACAACGCAATCTTGGCTCTATATACTGTCCCATCTGCGAAGGTGTACTCTGCAGATATGCTTTCACAAACATTTTTTATCACAAATGGCACTCGCCAGGGATGTCCACTGTCCCCGCTGATTTTCAACATGCTCATAGAACCACTCGCGGAACATGTTCGCTCAAACCCCCTACTCACAGGACTGACGATAGGAAAAATATCACATAAAATCAGTCTCTTTGCTGATGATGTCATACTAGTGCTCACCAATCCAAATTCCTCCCTTCCTGAAGCCCAAAAATTACTAGACTGGTTCGGTCGCGTATCGTATTACAAACTTAACGTAACTAAGTCCCATATATTAGACCTTAAACTAGACGCCACTTCTCGAAACCTGCTACAAGCACAATTCCCCTTTGCTTGGGCTGACCAAAGCATCCCATACTTAGGAATCCACCTTACAAAATCAGTTAAACACCTATTTGCAGCCAATTTCAAACCTCTCCTTGCCAATTTAAAGATAGAATCACAAGCCATAACCAAACAAACCTTTTTTGGTCAGGTAGACTAGCAGCATTCAAAATGCTACACCTACCCCATATTCTATATCTGTTCAGAACTCTCCCCGTAACCCTGCCTAAATACTACTTTAAATCATTGCAATCCATGCTTAACAAAGCCATATGGAATGAAACCAAACCTAGATGCGCACACTCGACACTTAGAAATCACAGATCGGGGGGGGTTCAGGGACAATAGACGTCGAAGACTATCACACAGCAGCGATACTGGACCAGCTCAAGAGTGGTTCCGCACAAATCCTAACAAGCTTTGGAGCTCAATAGAACATTCACACCTGCTTCGTCCAAACCTACAATCTTGGCTAATGAGCTCACCCTGGGGTCCAAAACTATCGGCGGCAACACCTCCCACCAGGGTGGCGTCGATCTCAGCATGGAAAAAACTAATACACAATAGCATTGGCACACCCGACACGCCTCCCATTCCTATCCCTATTGAATCTCTTCACCACCTCTCTCCAGACTTGAATTTAAACCAATGGGCCAAGAAAGGCATCCGAACCATCCAAAATATTCTACTCCTAGACAAACCCAAATCTTTCACCCTTCTGAAACAAGAGTATAACTTACCTCAAACAGAACTCTTCACCTACCTGCGAGTCACGCACTGCCTTAGAGACTCCCACCTTCAGATGTACACTATACATCCTAAAGCATGGGATTATCTAACGTCCCCCATCCCCAAACACAAGGGAATATCCCTATTCTACAATATCTTACAACACAAACTGCAGTTTACCAAGAAACCCCCCCATATTCACTGGGAACATGACTTAGGTCAGACCTACATGGAACACCAATGGCAAAAAGCGATCCAGTCAATTTATAAATCCACAAAATGCGCCACGCTTTGGGAAAACACCCAAAGACTCCATCTCAGATGGTACCTAACCCCATCCAGAATTGCTAAATGTAATCCTTCTGCAAGTGATCAATGCTGGCGCGGTTGTTCAATCAGGGGGGACTTACTTCACATCTTTTGGACATGCCCACGATTGCGTAACTACTGGAACGCGATCTTCCAAATACTCTCAGACGTTACACACCAAGATTTACACCCAACACCTGATCTAGCTGTTCTGAACCTCACTATTGAAACAGTACCAACACCATACAGATACATAGTGACCCATATTTTATTGGCTGCAAGATTATGTATCGCAAGATTATGGAAAACGGATACTACCCCCTCCGTTGAACATACTCTAGATACGGTGAACCTTCACTACAGTTTTGAAATGATGATGGCCTCTAGTACAGGCCTCATACACACTGTGAAATATAAGTGGAAGCCGTGGGAGTTGTGGTCTGGAGCAACATCATTCCTCTCATAACCGAACACCTGACGATCTAGAAACCCTTTCTAATTTTCTTGACAAGCAACATATCGTTACCGCTCTTTCTTGATAAGTTTTTATTTTGAATATTGCTACTGCATTTGTCTATAGGCTCTATTTAACTTCTGATCTCTTTAAGTCAGAGACTGTCCACATAGAGTGCCACCCCCCCAGGTGAAAAAGTGTTCCCATTAGGGTACTTGGGGCAGTGCTACTCATACAACAATTAACTTCCGATATCGAAATTGGTAATATGACAGTTCTTTGCTATATGTTATAGCGTTAACCAGCTAATCTGTTTATTTGTATACATCTAAACGATTGTACTGTATCTACTATACAATGTGCACATTGTATTGATATATGTTCTCCACAAAAATCAATAAAAATCTATGATGAAAAAAATAGTCCGTTGTTTCCAGGGCGGCTGTCATAATGCTTTCTTTGATGTGAAAGAAATGTATTCTGCATATCACATCTCTTGGAGCTCCCGCATCTTTGTCTCTAGGGCCTTGCGTCCTATGTGCTCTATCGATCTCTAGGTCTGCTGTCTTTGACCTACCCAATAGATCGTTAAATATTCCCTGGAGTGTCACTTTCAGACCCTCAGATCCCACTAACTCTGGCAGGCCTCTAATTCTTATATTATTTCTTCTGCTTCTGTTTTCAAGATCGTCTAAAGCATCCATTAGATACTTTAAGCGTTGGTCAATTTCATGTTTTTTTTCTTCCCATGACATAAATTTTTGATCAATACCGTCCATTCTAGACACCATAGTAACCATCTTATTTTGTGTTTCAGCTAACGAAGATTTCAATGTCTGTATTTCTGTCTTGTAAGAAGTTTCCAGTTTATACACATATTTATCCATATCCTCCCTTGTTGGTAAAGACTTTATATATGCCTGCATATCCCAAGTGGGGTTACTTTCTGATCTCTCCTGATCCGCTATGGGTTGCTGCACATGACCCGATGGGCTACCAGTAGGTCTAGGCTCTGTATCCCTTACAGGAGAGGCAAAGCTCAGTTCGGATATCATAGCGCCTTCAGACTGATCCTGAGGCTGTAGATGCTGGAAAAAAAACCTTAATATCTGATTTTTGAGCAGATGCGGGCCTAGGCGGGTTCTTAGTGGTTCCTCCAGCGGATCCCCTTTTTGCTTTCTGAGCATGTGTGCTTTTATGGGGCATATTATGCTTGGATTTCTCGGGGGAAAGGAAATGTAGCCTTCCCCCATAAATTTTTGTTCAATATATTGCACAGAAGATTAAAAAGAAAAAAAAAAGGGGGCCTCCCAAAAAGATAATTTGTGTACACCAATCCTTTATATAACCTGTTGAACTGTTAATAAGAACCTTCCAATATCTTTAGGGTTCCACTTGACAGGTTCTCCCTTACTTGTCAGTCTAAGATATCAGTCTAAGATAATATGACCCAGCAGTATCAGCAGAGAGAAAACACATATAGTAACAGCAGTACACACCGGTGGCTCTGTGATTCCTATCCCAAAGCTTTGTGTAGTACCACTATGATCAGTTCAGATGTTATATATTGTTCAATATGCCAGAAAAGATATTAGCCTGATCCGTGTGCTATGCCCCGGGGCTCGATTCCATTTATATGCCCACAGCCACCCGTAAAAAGCCTTCCCAGGGCTAGGCTTCGTGGGGCTTCGTGAAGACACGGAGCGTCCTCCGCCTCCTCCACAACCAGGAAGACTCGAGTCGGCTCGGCTCCATTCGTGGGTTTTTCCAAGGAGTGCGGGCTGCAAGCTGTTCTGCAAGACTCGTGTACGTTCGGTAAAGTCCGGGGACGTACAGCTCCGCTCACCCTCATCTCAAAATTCATTCAAGTTCTATCCATATGCCAATATTAACCGACAATACATATATTATATGTCAATCTTTTCATAGTGTTTCACATCAATAACTCTTTGCTTCCTTACCTTCCTATCAGACATTTACCATATCTAAATAAAACAGTGTTATATTTACCTCAAATGTGGCCTATACCCCAACCACCAAAAAAACAACAAAAAAAACAAAAAAAAAAACCCCCCAAAAAAACAAAAAACAAAACAAAAAAAAAAACAAAACACCCAACCCACCCCGTAACTCTCCCATCCTATAATATATTACAATCTCTTCATAGTGATTTACATTGAAAACTCTGTGTTGCCAGACCCTCCTATCCAACATTTGCATCACCAAAATATTACAATGTTATGTGTCCCACAAATATGCCAAAAAAAAAAAACAGCCTCCCACCCCGAAATTCATTCAAGTTCTATCCGTATGCCAATACTAACTGACAATACATATAATATATGTCAATCTCTTCATGATGATTTACATCAATAACTCTACTATGCTACCTTACCTTCCTATCAAACATTTACCATATCTAAATAAAACAGTATTATATATACCACAAATGTGACCTATCAGCAGATCACAGGTGCAATGCAGGACTCCTGCAGACTGTCAGTGTAAGATGTCTGCTAGTACCTCATACGAGCAGAGGCAGTTACACGCTGACAAGAAGCATCAGTGAACTACCTAGAGTGCTCAACAGCACCCTGGTAGTTCATTGAAAACTACACACCAACACCCTCAAAGGAAGTTGGTACTTGTAGTTCTCTCATTCACATAATTGTGAATGAATGATGTGGCTGGATGGGCAGAGCAACGCAAGGCCTTGTCTTTTTCAAATTAAGACAGCAGGCATAGGGAGAAGATACTCGGCCTGCTGTCGCAGCAAGGACTCAGAGGGGGCGCAGGGGCAGCTGCAGCAGTAACAACTTACATGTTACACCTTAATATGGGTGTAACATGTTATAAAATGTGAACTTATCCTTTAAAAATGCTAGTATGCTATACAAACAAAGTGCTACAGAAACTCTCTACATTATAGTGGGTGAAAACCAAATCATTACATTCTCATATAAACTATTATTATTTTCCATAATAATGGTATTTCAAAACTTTTTTAAGTTATACAAATTTTATTAAAATAATACCTGCTGTTACAGTACTCACATAATCCCAGTCAGTCTTCCAGGATTTACAGTATTCCTAGGACCTCCGCTACCATTAGGTCTTCCAGAATTCCCAGAGCCCGCATCAGTCTGCATGTGCTAATGGCACTAGTCGTGTCCTCTGACCAGAAGGGTGTTTGTGTCTTATCGCCAGCTTCCTGAGAACCGAAGAGCCAGTTGCCTGTTCGTTGATCTGACTATTGTCGTCATGCTGCTTGCCAAGAACTCTGCCCATGTCTAACTATTCTCCTGCCCCCAGGCCTTGTTAACAGTCTTGGCATAGAAGCTCTCTCGTCTCAGCCCCCCATTGGTGGGACCATCTTGATGGACATTACCTGTTCCCAGTTTTCAGAAAAGAACTGGTGGCCACAAGGGTCTTTGGGCCATCATCCCTTCTGAGGTTCTTTGGTGAAGGCCAACTGTCACTAAAACCCACACACTTCAGGTAAACCTGTGCCATTTGCCAGGAGGCATCATAACAGGAAGACACAGCCATGCACCCAGCTACTAGAGGCAGTTCTCTATCTGATTATATCTGCAATCAGATTTCTATTGAGAATTATTTTAGTTAGGGAACCACATCCAATTCTTTGTTCAGTCCATCTGCATCCTTTGCCAGTCCTGTTGTTCCTTCTGCCTCAGTTTAATCTGCCACACCTATGTCCAAGGTACAACTTCTAGAAAGGAGAACTGAACTTTGAAACTAACATTTTTGACAGCATCTCCTCCCAGTTTGAGACACTAACCAAACTTTACGATGACCCTTGAGTTGTCACTGCAGAGTCTGCTATAGGTAACCTTTGTCAGGGCTGAAACCTATGGAAGAGTACATTTCTAACTTTCAGAGTGTGATTTCTCAAAGGAATGATGCTGCCCTCAAGCAACAGTTCCACCTCAGCCTCCTGAAACAATTAAAGAATGAACTAGCTTGAGTTGGAATTCCAGATACATTTATTGGGCTAATCTACTAGCTAACCAGATCAATCACATTTTCAGGGTGCAGAAACAGGAGAAAATGGGAATTTGCAGTTCCTCCGGATTTACCCAATAACCTCCTGATTCTAGCACGGAGAATAAACTATTCAGTCTCAGGGAGTGTAAGAGACTTAATGAAATTGGAGGAAAATCAGTTTAACCTTAAACTGAGTAGGGGGTTTTTCACTGTCAGAGCTGTATGGGTGTGGAACTCCCTTCCTTAACTGGTGGTATCAACTGGAAGTATAGATAGTTTCAAAAACCTCTTACATGGATATCTTCATGAACACAGTATACAGGGATCTAGGAAATGGTTTTCGACATGAACACATACAGGTTGAATTGGGTGGACTGGTGTCTTTTTTTTTTTCAACCTTACCAACTATGTAACTATTTGTAAACAAATTGAAGTGAAGGGGAAAATGAGAGCTTAATTTAGGAGATCAGAGGGTGTTACAAAGAGGTAGAATACAAAGAATGAAACAATTTAATTAAAAATAGATTTCAGGGCCATTAAATACTGAACGTGTCTGGATTATTTTTGGAAAATAAGGATATTGTTTAGTGTCACTTTAAAATTTTAAGAGAACATTCTGTTCTCAAATATAGAGGAAAAATTCTAAGAAAAAGCTGCACAATGTGGAATGTCAGAGGAAAATCTATCTAGTCATAAATGCGCTTGTTAATCACAAAGCATGGACATTATTTGAACTAACTGGATGTGTTGATCATCAGCTTGATTGCTTTTAACTCAAAGGATCTGTCATACTCTATCAGCCGTGTGCTTCTTCTTAGCTCCATGCCAGTGACTCAACAATGAGTGTATTAAGTCCTACAACTGCATCACCATTCTATAGTGCTTGATAGATTTGTGAAACAGAGATTGATTGCTGTGTCATGATGACATCAGCAGTTCTTCACTCTGAAAGTAATCTATCTGCAGTTTGCGCCTAAAGAAAGAAAATAACAAATGGATCATCTTTTTATTGTGCCTGGGCCACGGCTTCAAATAAATTCATGAAAACCCACCAGGGAATAGTCAATATATCTTTTTATTTTTCAAGTTTGACAGTTGCTGCAAAACTAGTTTTTTTTTCATTTGTATATTTTTCCACCTGAGTTGAAAGTTTAATCAATATTGGTGAATTATTTACATTATCACAGCAGGGAGTTTTATTTATTCTAGGATAAGCAGTATAAGGCAGTAGAGTGTACTGCTGTACAGGGTGCTACTTGTCATGCTGAAAAATGAAAATACTCTGTGAGTGTCATTTACTATCAAGATGTTGGAAAAAAAAAAATTAGTTTAGTTTATTTTTTTTCTCAAATATTGCCAAGCTGCCCACACAGGAAGCACATCATTAGCAATAATAAACTTTATTTATAGCTATACAGTTTCATCCACTGCCATTATCCAAACAATGATTACTGACCATTAGGGAGGAGCTGAACACCCCCAAGTTCGATTCACAGCAGAACATGCAAACAGGCAAAAAATTTGTTTGAACACGTGAACACCGTTAAAGTCTATGGGACACAAAAGTGAAAAATCAAAAGTGCTAATTTTAAAGGCTTATGTGCAAGTTATTGTCATGAAAAGTGTTTGGTGACCCGGGTCCTGCCCCAGGGGACATGTATCAATGCAAAAAGAAGTTTTAAAAATGTCAGTTTTTTCGGGAGCAGTGATTTTAATAATGCTTAAAGTGAAACAATAAAAATAAATATTCCTCTAAATATCATGCCTGGAGGGTGTCCTTAGTATGCCTGTAAAGTAGCGCATCTTTCCCATGTTTATAACAGTGCCACAGCAAAATGACATTTCTAAAGGAAAACATTTCATTTAAAACTGCTCACAGCTGTAATGTATTGTTGGATCCTGGCAATATAAATAAAAATACTGAAAATATGAAAAAAAAGGCGTGGATGTCCACCCCCCCAAAATCCATACCAGGCCCTTCAGGTCTAGTATGGATATTAAGGGGAACCCCGCACCCGAATTTAAAAAAAAAATGTGGGGGTCCCCCAGGCACTATATACTCTGAACAGCAGTATATATACTTTACAGCCTGCCCTACATACTTTGCAGAAAATTGGGCCTTAAGTGTTGGTGGTACCAGAACACTGTAAGCCCTCACAGTTACTCTTGTTGGGCGCAGGAATCGGCCCTGCTGTAAAATATTGTATCAAGAATTCAAATTACATGCCCCTGTTATCCAGGGGCAGAAAAACTGGGCCTTGGGTGGTGGTGATGCCACAACACTAGGACCCCTCACAGATATTCTTGTTGGGTGCAAGAACGGGCCCTGCTGTGAAATATTTGATCAAAAATTGTAATTACATGCCCCGTTAAATGGGGGCAGAAAAATTGGGCCTTTTTGTGGTGGTGGTGCCACAACACTATAACCCCTCACAGATATTCTTGTTGAGTGCAGGAATGGGCCCTGCTGTGAAATTGTAGATCAGAAATTGTAATTACATGCCCCTGTTAACCAGGGGCAGAAAAATTGGGCCTTGGGTGGCAGTGATGGTGGTGCCACAACACTATAACCCCTCACAGATATTCTTGTTGGGTGCAGGAATGGGCCCTACTGTGAAACATTAGATCAAAAATTGTAATTACATGCCCCTGTTAACCACTTCAGCCCCGGACCATTTGGCTGCCCAAAAACAAGATCTTTTTTGTGATTCGGCACTGCGTCGCTTTAACTGACAATTGCGCGGTCGTGCTACATGGCTCCCAAACAAAATAAACATCCTTTTTTTCCCCACAAATAGAGCTTTCTTTTGGTGGTATTTGATCACCTCACTGCATTTTTTTTTTTGCGCTATAAACAAAAGAAGAGTGACAATTTTGAAAAAAATTCAATATTTTTTGCTATAATAAATATCCCCCAAAAATATGTATAAAAAACATTTTTTTCCTCAGTTTAGGCCGATAAGTATTCTTCTACATATTTTTGGTAAAAAAAAAAATCGCAATAAGCGTTTATTGATTGGTTTGCGCAAAAGTTAAAGCATCCATTGTCGCATACAACCATTCCTGGCCGAAGCTGGCGTGGTGTCACCACCTCTGAGCCTGCCCCTGCAGAGCTGACAGAATCTCTGCCCCAGTGTGGCTCCTGTCCCCTAGGCAGACCAACTCAAGTACCGCATGGCATCTTTTAGCCTGACTGCTTGCATAGCCCCTTGAATGGTTATGGAGCACCGCTGGTTCAGAGAACAAATCTGCAGAAGAGGCCATAGAGGAAGAATAAGATGAGGGGGTGGAGGAGAGAGCTGTGGCAGAATCACCACTAGCATTTTGGAGCATTTTGAACCCTGTCCTGCATCCTTACCAGCTGCCAGCAGAGTTAACCAGTGCACCGTGAAGGAAAGGTAACGTCCCTCTCAATGCCTGCTGGACCATAGGTCAGCAGTAATATGAACCTTACTGCTGACCGCCCCGTCCAACGAGGCCAAAACATTGCCTTCCACATGCCAGTAGAGAGCCGGAAAGGCCTTCCATGAAAAGAAATGGCGTTTTGGAACCTGCCACTGAGGTACAGGATATGCCACAAATTCACGAAAGGGGGCAGAATCTACCCGCTGAAAAGGCAGCAGTTGCAGTGCTAGCAATTTGGCCCAGCTAGCATTTGGACGCTGAGCATGTGGATGGCTGGGACCAAATTTCTTTTTACGGTTCAACAACTAGGGTAGGGAAATTAGCCTGCTAAAATCAAGTGGTGGTGTACTGCTAGCAGATTGGCTGCAAGTACTTGGGGCACCTATTGCTATACCTTCATTTCTCTCAGTATGAGTTTTTGAGAGGACTAGAGGTATAGTAGGGTTGGAGATCCTAGATGAGAAGCAAGGAGAAGTCCACCTTTTTCTTTGATGTGGGTCTTTCAAGTGCTGTTGCCAACGGACTGCATGGGAGGTCGTCATATGTCTGGTCAAGCATTTGTTGTGCCCATGCAGCTGCTCTTCTGGCCACGCTTGATCCGCTTCAGACATAGGTTGCAAACAGCAATGGTGCAATCTGCTGCACACGTGTCCAAAAAGGCCCACACCAAGGAACTTTTAAAAGTCAGCGGGGAGTGAGCAGCGACCTGCACCTGCCGAGCTTTGTGGTGTGATGCAATAGGATGGCTGCCCTTAAGCTGCTCCCTAGAGGATATCCTTCCTCGTTGGAGTTGAGCCTCCTCCTCCTCCTCTCTTCACTCAGGCACCCAAGTACAGTCAGTGACCTCATCAGCCCCTCCCTCCTCATCACTGGAGCAAACTTGGCACTATGCTGCAGCTGGGGGGAACATGACTGCCAGTTTCTTGTCCTTCTTGGGCACCCCCTCTCTCTAGGCTCACGTTACTCTCTTCCTCAACCTGGGAACCAACATCGGAGCCTTCAAAATGCTGTGCATCCTCCAGCAGCATGTACCCGGCACTGTGGTCGAATAATTCTGGTGACTCCTCCATGAATGATGGTGGAGCTAAGGAAGGAGTGACTGTGGACAAGGAGCCGGTGGACAAGGCTGATTTGGCAGCTGCATTGGAAGGCAAACTACTCTGAGCCTGGATGACAGAGGATGAGGTGGATGAGGACAGCTTTGTTATCCACTCCACCAACTCTTCTGCATGTTGTGGCTCAATAACACCGCCAGCAGCAGAAAAAAAGGACAAGCGTGCTCCACAGCCACCTGCAGAGGATGCACCATGTCCGCAACCACCACTGTTGACTGTAGACACAGAGGCTGCTTGCCTTCATTTAGTGGCCTGTGTGCGTCTGCCTCTCCTTGGTGGCCTTCCGGACATGATGTAATTTTGTTTTGCAACACCACACTACACTGTATTAGATGCTGTCTACACGATGATGTCTATGAAGACGAAACGCGTCGGGCAGGACCCCACTGTCGCCACTTTTTCTCAGCGCTGTTTTACTTGGATTTACATGTGAGTGTATATCTTTTTATTTCAATAAATCACCTATTTTTTACGGATTCACACTATGTGGCCATTCCTTCTTTTTCCCATTTATCCACACCATCGTTTGGCTTTTTGACTACATTCTGAGGGATACGACAACGCTTGGTTTGTTTCATCTACATTGCTTCCCCTGGTTCCGGCACCCACCGTTCAGAGGGATACAGCATCCAGCGGGTCAATCCACAAGCATCGTCTCCCGGCCGTTCTAAACCACTCACCACCCAAGCCTATCCGACCCAATTCGGCGTATGCCCTTTGGGTCCATTCCATCCGGTAAGCCTCTTTATCTCTAGGTGGTGGTGTGTTTGTTTTAATCTCAGATGCCGTGTATATCTCCTTGAAGTGTTCAGTCCGTTGGAGACTCCATATCTGTATACTTACGGATGACTTTTTTATGGTTTACATTTGAACTATTTTTTCATATTGGATATTCATTTTATTAGCACTACACTGATTTTTCTTTATTTTTCTCTTGTTATACCTTGTTGGTTGTGTTAGCCGCTTGTCCTTCCTTTTGGGCAGCGCTGAATTGTTTTGTACATATTTCCTTTGAGGTCCTGAGCACTCTGGAGAAGGTTGTCATCCAGGATATCCCTGTACTTGGCCGCATTCATCTTTCCCTCAATTGCAACCAGTTATCCTGTCTCTGCAGCTGATGCTTCACTGTTGGGACTGTATGGCACAGGTGATGAGCAGTGTCTGGTTTTCTCCACACATACCGCTTAGAATTAAGGCCAAAAAGTTCTATCTTGGTCTCATCAGACCAAAGAATTTTATTTCTCACCATCTTGGAGTCCCTCAGGTGTTTTTTTAGCAAAATCCATGCAGGCTTTCATGTGTCTTGCACTGAGGAGAGGCTTCCGTCGGGCCACTCTGCCATAAAGCCCCGACTGGTGGAGGGCTGCAGTGATGGTTCACTTTCTACAACTTGCTCCCATCTACTCACTGCATCTCTGGAGCTCAGCCACAGTGATCTTTGGGTTCTTCTTTGCCTCTCTCACCAAGGCTCTTCTCCCCCGACAGCTCACTTTGGTCGGGCGGCCAGCTCTAGGAAGGGTTCTGGTCATCCCAAACGTCTTCCATTCAAGGATTATGGAGGCCACTGTGCTCTTAGGAACCTTAAGTAAAGCAGAATTTTTTTGTAACCTTGGCCAGATCTGTGCCTTGCCAAAATTCTGTCTCTGAGCTTTTCAGGCAGTTCCTTTGACCTCATGATTCTCATTTGCTCTGACACGCACTGTGAGCTATAAGGTCCTATATAGACAGGTGTGTGGTTTTCCTAATCAAGTCCAATAAGTATAATCAAACACAGTTGGACTCAAATGAAGGTGTAGAACCATCTCAAGGATGATCAGAAGAAATGGACAGCACCTGAGTTAAATATATGAGTGTCACAGCAAAGGGTCTGAATACTTAGGACCATGTGATATTTCAGCTTTTCTTTTTTAATAAATCTGCAAAAATGTCAACAATTCCGTGTTTTTCTGTCAATATGGGGTGCTGTGTGTACATTAATGAGGAAAAAAATTACTTAAATGATTTTAGCAAATGGCTGCAATATAACAAAGAGTGAAAAATTTAAGGGGGTCTGAATACATATATACACACACACACACACACACACACACACACACACACACACATATATATATATATATAACGAGACTGTATATATATATATATATATATATATATATATATATACGGTATATATATATATATATATATATATATATATACACACACACACACACAGTATCTCACAAAAGTGAGTACACCCCTCACATTTTTGTAAATATTTTATTGTATCTTTTACTGTGACAAAACTGAAGAAACGACACTTTTCTAGAATGTAAAGCAGTGAGTGTACAGCTTGTATAACAGTGTAAATTTGCTGTCCCCTCAAAATAACTCAACACACAGCCATTAATGTCTAAACCGCTGGCAATAAAAGTGAGTACACCCCTAAGTGAAAATGAGCAAAATTGGGCCGAAAGTGTCAATATTTTGTGTGGCCACCATTATTTTGCAGCACTGCCTTAACCCTCTTGGTCATAGAGTTCACCAGAGCTTTATAGGTTGCTACTGGAGTCCTCTTCCACTCCTCCATGATGACATCACAGAGCTGGTGGATGCTAGAGACTTTGCGCTCCTCCACCTTCCATTTGAGGATGCCCCACAGATGCTCAATATGGTTTGGGTCTGGAGACATGCTTGGCCAGTCCATCACCTTTACCCTCAGCTTCTTTAGCAAGGCAGTGGTCATCTTGGAGGTATGTTTGGGGTCGTTATGTTGGAATAATGCTCTGCGGCCCAGCCCCCGAAGGGAGGGGATCATGCTTTGCTTCAGTATGTCACAGTACATGTTGGCATTCATAGTTCGATCAATGAAATGTAGCTCCCAGTGTCGGCAGCACTCATGCAGCCCCAGACCATGACACTCCCACCACCATGCTTGACTGTAGGCAAGACACACTGTCTTCGTACTCCTCACCTGGTTGCCGCCACAAACGCTTGACACCATCTGAACCAAATAAGTTTATCTTGGTCTCATCAGACCACAGGACATGGTACCAGTAATCAATGTCCTTAGTCTGCTTGTCTTCAGCAAACTGTTTGTGGGCTATCTTTTGCATCATCTTTAGAAGAGGCTTCCTTTTGGGATGACAGCCATTCAGACCATTTTGATACAGTGTGCAGTGTATGGTCTGAGCACTGACAGGCTGACCCCCCACCCCTTCAACCTCTGCAGCAATGCTGGCAGCATTCATATGTCTATTTCCCAAAGACAACCTCTGGATATGACGCTGAGCATGTGCACTCAACTTCTTTGGTCGACCATGGCGATGCCTGTTCTGAGTGGAACCTGTCCTGTTAAACCGCTGTATGGTCTTTGCCACCGTGCTGCAGATTCAGGGTCTTGGAAATCTACTTATAGCCTAGGCCAACTTTATGTAGAGAGACAATTCTTTTTTTCAGATCCTCAGAGAGTTCTTTGCCATGTTAAACTTCCAGTGACCAGTATGAGAGAGTGAGAATGATAACACCAAATTTAACACACCTGCACCCCATTCACACTTGAGACCTAGGTAGCACTAACAAGTCACATGACACCGGGGAGGGAAAATGGCTAATTGGACCCAATTTGGGCATTTTCCGTTAGGGGTGTACTCACTTTTGTTGCCAGCGGTTTAGACATTAATGGCTATGTCAAAAAGAGAAAACCGCGCTATAAGTGATATAAACAAAAGTCCAATTGTGAAGTCCCATATAACATGAAATAAATGGTCCCAATTACAGTCCAGGCAAGGAGGATAAGTATGTGATATAAACTTCTTCCAAAGGAAACAGTAATGGCGGACACAGTTAGCAGAACACTCCAATATATATTGCGCTTACCAGAAGTAAGACATAAAAGGGCGAGTGGCTTAAACCCAGCCTGGGCCTTTAGATGTACACTCCAGATGAGGCAGGAAGGGCATCCTCGTCCCGTGTATCCACAAATTATGATCCAAAAAAGATATAACAAAAATATAGCGTAATATTGTTTACAAAAACACACGCCAAACCAAAAAAAGGAAGTGACACTCAATTAGCCTTAAATCACGTGTGATCATATAAAATCCTATGCTGAATAGCTAGGACAATGTGGTGAGTATCATGCAATCATGCAGAAATAAGTGGAATCAAAGAATTAAATATAAATGTAAATTATATACGGGTGAAAAATGCAACGACTTCCAAAATCTGCTTACCAGATATAATTGGACAGTCGACATGTGTAAAACACCCCATCCTGGAACCAGTTCTGTGATTGTGTAGACTGGGGAGTGTGGTTTCTGAGCTTTGCGGGGGTCACACACACCCGCTGCCGAGCTAACCCCCTCACACTGCATACGAGGGTCTGTCTTCTGGTAAGCAGCTCGTACTATTAGCTTTCTCAGCACCTGGTGGGAGTTCTCTCCACAATCTTTCACATATTTTTGGGGTGTTTTACACACGTCAACTGTCCAATTATATCTGGTAAGCAGATTTTGGAAGTCGTTGCATTTTTCACCCGTATATAATTTACATTTGTATTTAATTCTTTGATTCCACTTATTTCTGCATGATTGCATGATACTCACCACATTGTCCTAGCTATTCAGCATAGGATTTTATATGATCACACGTGATTTAAGGCTAATTGAGTGTCACTTCCTTTTTTTGGTTTGGCGTGTGTTTTTGTAAACAATATTACGCTATATTTTTGTTATATCTTTTTTGGATCATAATTTGTGGATACACGGGACGAGGGCGCCCTTCCTGCCTCATCTGGAGTGTACATCTAAAGGCCCAGGCTGGGTTTAAGCCACTCGCCCTTTTATGTCTTACTTCTGGTAAGCGCAATATATATTGGAGCGTTCTGCTAACTGTGTCCGCCTATACTGTTTCCTTTGGAAGAAGTTTATATCACATACTTATCCTCCTTGCCTGGACTGTAATTGGGACCATTTATTTCATGTTATATGGGACTTCACAATTGGACTTTTGTTTATATCACTTATAGCGCGGTTTTCTCTTTTTGATTTATTTTGGTGGGCCACACTTATGACCGCAGCTTGTTCTTTCTTCTTTTTCTAAGCGCAGTTTTTTTCTTTATTAATGGCTATGTGCTGAGTTATTTTGAGGGGACAGCAAATTTTCACTGTTATACAAGCTGTACACTCATTACTTTACATTGTAGCAAAGTTTAATTTCTTTAGTGTTGTCACATGAAAAGATATAATAAAATATTTACAAATATGTGAAGGGTGTACTCAGTTTTGTGAGATACTGTATATATATATATATATATATATATATATATATATATATATATATATATATATATATATATATATATATATATATATTTATTTATTAATACACCGCCTGAAGTGTATTAGAAACAGTACCACCACAGAATGCAGTGTAGATATAGGCTACACTGGATGCAGAATATATATATATATATATATATATATATATATATATAAACACATACATACTAGACTGACTGTATATATATATATATATATATATATATCAAATACACTGTCACTAACTGAATAATCTGCCTGCTTAATCTAACTCAAGCTATCTCTCTTTCCACACCAACAACACTACACATGGCTGCTCTGTAAGCAGCCTTATATAGTGTGGGGCGTGGACTTAGTCCCCCTGAGCCATGATTGGCCAAAGGCACCCTGCTTTGGCCAATTATGGCTCTCTCAGCAGAGCGTGCTGTGATTGACCAAAGCATGCAGGTCAGGTGCATGCTTTGGCCAATCATCATACAGCAATGCACTGCAACCTCGCAGTGCATTATGGGGCACTCCAATTTCCTGCGAACGCACCATAATGTTCGCTGTTCTGTGAATGGGCGAACACCCAAAGTTCGACCTGAACATCAAGCTCATTCCTACTGACCATTTACTGAAAAATACTATATACTCTATACTGGACTGATAGATTACTTCAGCAAAGTAAACTGATAAATGAACAGACAGGTAAAGCTGAGCACAACATATATGGTTTACAGTTATATACATCTTTTCAAATGAGGAGGAAGTTGCAATCAGTTTAAAGCTTAGCCAAGAGAGACAAGATAAACAAAGTAAAAACAATTGCCTAATAAAAGATAAATTAACAAAACCATGAGCATTATGGGAGGGTTGTGTCTCTCCTAAGACCAGACAAGCAAGACAACCACTGCTGTGTAATGCTTCACAACTAAGCCCCAGAAGACATCAGAAAATACTTCAAAACCTGCAAACATGTGAACATGCTTGGCAATGCCCCTGTAGGTGAACAGGACACAGGATAAAAAAACATATTTCCTGTCCCCTACTATAAAGGAATATAGAAAGACAGACTGCTACAAAATATCAAATCATACTATAGCTGCTTTTAAAAGAAAATATAAAATGAAAAGCATTATGATTTCTGTTTGAAATTGCTCCAGTCAATAAGGTACGAACAATTTCAGGCCATAAGGGACTAATTGCATGAACTCAAATTACAGCTCACATGCACCAGCTATCTTTGACTACATTTTAAAGAGCGCATTACATGAGTTTATTGAGTTAAACATGCAATTATTGAATCAAGGTAAGGGATCACCATAGCTGACACAATAATTTCTGCTTTGGGCCTCTTTGTGGGGACCCAGAGCGGATCAGAGTGGATCTGCTCTGAGCGCACGGACCTGGTTTCGACGAGAGATAGAAACGGAGCAGTGTGCCATGGAGCCAGCCATCCAGCAAACCCCCCTTCTGAAGGAGGAGAGAGGAAATGCCAGTCAGGAGCCAGAAGCCAGACCAAACAAAACCAGCAGATGTCCAGTTGACAACCTGTCCCCAGATCCGCAATACCTCAGAAAGGGGAACAGAAAGTGGCGAGTCCGCCCCCCCCATATTGTTTTAACTTATAGACTCATAGATTGAAACAAAAAGAGCATATAATGCTGAAAGACTGCCAGTACATTAAATACAGCATATTAAATATAAAATAGCAAATAGAAGTGAAAACTAACAGAAGAGTGACACATAAAAAAAAGAGGGGGACAAAAAAAAGGAGAGTGGAAAATAAATAAGGAAGTCTAACATGCGGGGAAGAACAGCAAAAGGAGAGGCAATGGCAAAATGACCTAAAATAAGCTTAAGCCCAGGTCCAATAGAAAAATATATGTCCCAAGAAGGGCCCGCTGAAAAACAAGTAATTGAAAAGCAACAAGGCACTCGCAGAAGACAAGTAAAAGCTAAAGAATTAAAAGGACAAAGTAGACTATCATCTGACACTAGTATACTTGGCCAGTCACGAATAGGTCAAGAAATTGAAAGTGATATGGAGAAGGGAGACCAACACGCAAATTACCAACTACCCACAAAAATAGAAATGGCATCCATGTTCGCCATCTTAGAAAACTCTCTAAAAAATGAAATGGTGAAAATACATAAGAATATGGGGCACATACTAGAACGAGCAGAAGAGACGGAAAAAAGACTGGATACCTATACACAAATTATAAAAGATTTAAAAAGTGACATGAAAGTCTTAAAGAAAGGGAATTAGCATACAAACTGGAAGACCAGAAGAATAGAGACCAAAGGAAAAATCTGAGAATCCGGGGCCTACCAGAGTCAATACAGGGAGAGGACTTAACAGGAAAGATACAGACAATTTTTTAACCCAGTAATAGGCAGAGAAGAAGTGGAGCAGATAAAAATTGAAAGAGTACATAGAATTAGAAGACCAAAAGGCATACCCATGGAGACTCCTAAAGACGTAATCGTAAGATTCCAGGACTTTGAAGAAAAAAATGTAATTTGGGGAAACATGAGAGGTAAACCACCATTAGAATATGAAAGTAAGAAGCTCCAGATTTTTGCAGACCTATCACAAGAAATTTTAAGGAGAAGACAGCAATTAAAACCATTACTGGAACAGATGCAAAATCACAATATAAGAGATAATTGGGGGTTTCCAGTCTGCTGGATAGGACGGAAAGACAGTCATGTGGTAAAATTAACCACTTGCCGCCCGCCATATAGCAGAATGACGGTGGCAAAGTGGTTTCAATACCCTGACTGGGCGTCATATGACGTCCGCAGGATATTGAGCCGCTGCGCGCCCCCGGGGGCATGCATCGCGGCGATCGTTGTTGTGGGGTCAGTCTGACACCCCACAACACTGATCTAGGTAAAGAGTCTCTGACAGATACTCTTTACCACGTGATCAGCTGTGTCCAATCACGGCTGATTACGATGTAAATAGGAAGAGCCGGTGATTGGCTTTTCCTCACTCGCGTCTGACAGACGCGAGTAGAGGAGAGCCGATCGGCTGCTCTCCTGACAGGTGGGGTCTGTGCTGATTGATTATCAGCACAGCCCCCCCTCAGATCCTACCCAGGACCACCAGGGAAGCCGCCCAGGACCACCAGGGAAACCATCCACACTGGACCACCAGGTATGCCCCCTAGACCCCCAGGCAAATACTAATCAGTGCCCAGGCAGCTGCCAATCAATGCCCAGGTAGCTGCCAATCAGTGCCCACTCCAATGCCTACCACTGCCAGTACCACCAGTGATGCCTATCAGTGCCGCGTATCAGTGCCTATC
Source organism: Lithobates clamitans (assembly GCA_037952925.1). NCBI lineage: Eukaryota > Metazoa > Chordata > Amphibia > Anura > Ranidae > Lithobates > Lithobates clamitans. The sequence continues at coordinate 1,310,321 of JBBGZY010000377.1, read as the reverse complement.
AGTGCCATGTATCAGTGCCCATCAGTGCCCAGCAGTGCTGCCTATAAGTGCCCATCAGTGCCACCCATAAGAACCCATCTTTGCAGCCTTTCAGTGCCCATCAGTGTCGCCTATCAGTGCCCATCAGTGCCCACCAGTGCCACCCAGTGCCGCCCATGAGTGCCCAGTGCCGCCTATCAATGCCCATCAGTGCTGCAAATCAGTGCCACCCATCAGTGCCGCCAACCAGTGCCCATCAGTGCCGCATATCAGTGCCCATCATCAGTGCCCATCAGTGCCACCTTATCAATGCCCATCAGTGAAAGAGAAAACTTACTTATTTACAAAATTTTTTAACAGAAACAAAAGCAAAACTTTTATTTTTTTCAAAATTTTCGGTCATTTATTATTTGTTTTACAAAAAATTAAAAATGCAGAGGTGATCAAATACCACCAAAAGAAAGCTCTATTTGTAGGAACAAAATGATAAAAATTTAGTTTGGGTACAGTGTAGCATGACTGCGCAATTGTCATTCAAACTGCAACAGCACTAAAAGCTGAAAATTGGTCTGTCAAAGGAGACCTGTCAAAGAGGCTGGGCGAGCGAGAAGCGGGTGAGAGAATTGAATTAGACGCCTGCTTATCTCGGGTCCGCCCTCGGGAGTTGTTTACAAGTTGTTGTGCTGTGCAGTTTTTATGCAGTGTGCTGTGGGAGTTTGCTGTGCAAGTTTTACATTTAAAAGTTTGTAAGTTTAACCATTGGAGATTTGTTTGTAGTGTGTGCCAATAAACTGGTTGTACGTATCACACTATTGGAGCATTTTTTTCTCATTCACATATGGAATGAATTTTGCACTTACACTCAGATGGATGAATTGTTGGTTTAATCCCGGTGGTTTGGAATCATTAAGCTTTGCAGCCTTACACGCAAGTGGGGGCAATTGGAGCTGGTGAGTGAGTTTTTCATTGGGAGTGGGCCCACTTAGCACCTGGGTGTGGTGAAAGTTTGGAAAGAAGATATCGCACATCTGTTTGGAGGACTTTTTCACGAATATTAATGAACTTTTCCCTGTCATTGGGTCACATCCTCATTTATACGTGTGAAAGTACACAAAATAATAACAATAATTCAAAATTAATTTTTTTGCATTTTTTTGCTGTGTCGGCACTTTGTTACAACTTGTTATCAGATTCTTGATCACTTGGTGTTCACCATTTATATAATATATACAATACATTTTTTATGATTTTTTATGATTTGTATGATTGATGTACACTTTAATAGGTGTTTACTAGTAGAGTAAATTAGTCACTGTAAGGGTGTAAGTTTTTTAGAAAGCGCCACTATTTTTTTTGCACGTGTGATTCACATACATTAGACACATTATAAATAAAAATCATTGGGTATAGATATTTTTTACAATGTGGCAGCTGTAGTTAGACACTTGCATAATTTTATTAAATAAGTTGGTGTTGACTCCGAGGCGCAGTGGTGGGCAGCAAGGTATAGGTGGGTATTATTACTTTGTAGACCAATTGTTAGTTGAAAATTGGTCTGGACAGGAAGGTGTCTAAGTGCCCTGTATTGGAGTGGTTAAGGTTCCCAGAAGAACTACAGGAGTTCGGTAAAAGATTGGAAATATCTAACCCGGAAATACCAGGATGGACTGTAGCGAGTAAAGAAAAAACAGATGAAGATCAATGATTACTTGTTCCTAAAAAGAAAAAAAACATGAGGAACTAATATAGGGAATAGAGAGCACTGGGCTATGGGGATAGGGGGGATGAGGTGGGGGGAAGAACAAAATAAAATAGGACGGAGGGCCTGGATAACTAGCAGGTGTCTGACCCACACCCCAAAGTATGGGGGTGGGTCAGGCACGAGCGTCAGAAAGAACACCACCTCAGGACAAAAGAACAGACGGGCACAGAAGGCAAAGAGAGGTAAAACATGAACCTGCTCAAAAACCAGGAGAAGGTAAAAAAAAATAGGGAGGGAGGGCAGAGGGTTATGGTCCTATGGTATAAGATCACTGGGGGGGGGGGGTATGGGAGAAGAACATATTGTGCCAAAGATATGGAATTGTTCTCTAGCTCTTTTGTCTCTCTCTCTGGGCCTAGGCCTAGGTCCCCATCTCCTGGCCTCAGGGGGCCAGCTGAACCTACGCTCGCCTTTGAACGGGGGTGGGGAGGGGGAGAGGAAAGGTGGTGGGGAGGAGGGAAAGAGAAGAAAAAAAAATTACAACATTACATTTTTTAACATATAATAAGAGAGGGTTAAACACTTCAGAAAAAAGACATACGGTTTTAAAAGAAATGAAAGGGTACTCAGCAAGTATAATATTTCTACAGGAAACACATTTAGCATCAGATTCAAATGTAAAGTTATATTTTAAGTTCTAGCCAACATGGTATTATGGGAAATCCCCCACTAAAAGAGCAAAGGGTGTTGCAAAGGGTATAGCAAGAGAAGTAAGGTTCTTATTGGAAGAGAGGAAGGTAGACCCAGAAGGACAGTTTATGTTTTTGAAAGGAAAGTTACAGGAAATGTAGTGTACATTGGCGAATATATACTGCCCTAATAGAAAAGCGAAATAATATCTAAAAGAAATCTTGGGAAAATTAATGAAATTTATGAAAGGCCATCTAATCTTGGCAGGACATTTAAACTTTTGCATGGATCCACAGATGGATAGTACGCCACGTGTACTGGGGACTGGAGATTGCCAACTAAGGAAGGTAAAGAAGAAAATACACCAATGTCAATTGGTGGACATATGGAGGGCTCAGAACACCTGGGAAACAGGCTATTTGTTCCATTCCCCAGTGCACGGGATGCATGATGGATAATGGATTATGTATGATGCTGTATAATGTATAATGGATTATATTCTGGTGGAACACAGATGGTTAGAATTGGTTGTAATTACATTAATAGAAATAATGTCAATATCGGACCATGCACCAGTATTGGTGAAATTGAAGTTCACAGGTGTCCAGAATAAGATAAGCACCCGGAGGTTAAATGAGGAACTGATATAAGATATAGAAGTAGGGAAAAAAAAAGAATTGGAAAAATACTTCATATTTAATGAAACCCCAGGGATATCTGAGGCCACGATATGGGAAGTGCATAAGACCTGAGGAGTGCCGATCTCCATAGGAGCTACAAAAAAAGAAAGAGAAGAAAAGTAATATGGAAAGGCTTATAAAAGAAATCTATATGAGTTAAAACAGATACATAAAAACAAAGGTAGATGCGGAGACACAGCAAGCACTGGTCATAAAAAGAGACAAACTGAAAGATAAAATGAAAGAGACAAGACGGGCATTTAAAGAAAGATATCAATAGGGAAATAAACTAGACAAATACTTAGCAAGAATATTAAAAAATAAAAAAATCAATACATTTTATAGAAAAAAATGAAAAACAGGAAAGGGAAAATGGTTCATACAACAACAGAAGTTGCTAAAGTTTTCTATAGTAGAATCAAAAAGAAAACAAAAAATACAAGAATACCTAAAGGAAGCAAATCTACCTAAAATCTCAGTAGAAACATAGCAAGCCCTTGAAGATCTAATAACACAAGAGGAGATAAAAGCAGTTATTAAAAGTACAGTGACAGGGAAAAGCGCATGATCGGATGGGTTTACGATCTGATATTATAAAAAATTTGGAGAACAACTAATACCTAAAATGTGTTCATATATGAATAAAATAGGTGAAGGGGAGGAGATGAGGAGGGAGTCTCTCCTGGCACACATTACAGTGATACCTAAAGAGGGAAAAGATGCAAACTTGTGCTCCAGCTAAAGACCAATAGCACTGCTAAATGCTGATACAAAATTGTTCACAAAAATCCTTGCCACAAGATTGAAAGAACTGATGTCCAGCCTGATCCACACAGATCAGACTGGGTTTATCCCAGGAAGGGGAGGTAAAGACAACGGGATAAGAACATTACTATTGCACAGAACAAAGGGGGGAAGTCCCCAGCTCTATTTTGTCAATAGATCCTGAAAAGGCTGGGGAGTTATGATGGACACAATAGAGAATGTCGGGATAGGCCCAAATATCATTCAGTGGATTGAAACCCTATATAATCACCCCACAGCATCAGTAAAAGTCAACGGGAGTGTCTCTCCACCCTTTAAAACGTTCAGTGGAATGAGACAAGGATGCCCACTCTCACCCCTCCTATATGTCCTGTCATTGGAACCATTACTGGCTACCATATGCACAATGTAGACATAACGTAGACATAGGAGAGGTGAAGATTGGAGATGAGAAACACAAAGTAGCGGCATATGCCGACAATGTTTTGTTTTATATATCCAATCCTAGAATAATGCTACCAAACGTAATAAAAAAGAGTTAAAGTACAGAGAACTTGCTAACTTGAAGATCAACCCTGCTAAGTCGGAAATCTTAAATATAAGTATGAACAACGAAGAAGTGACAGCCCTAAAAAGAGTGTTCCCATTTATGGGGGGGGGGGGGATTAGCTAAAATAACTTAGGGTAAAACTAACACCCTCAATAGGGAATTTATATAAAGAAAACTATATCCCATAACTTAATTAAATTAAAACAGAAATGAAAAAAATATCAATATGACCACTCTCATGGGTGGGACAAATAAACATGGTAAAGATGCCCATAATCCTAAAAATGTTGTACAAATTTCAAATGATGCCAATCGCCCTCCCACAGACATTTTTTTTAAATATTAAAAACAATGATCCTAAAGTTTATATGGCAGAACAAGAAACCTAGAATCCAGTTTGTTTTTTTAAGTAAAAGTAAAGCACACAGGGGATTAGCTGCTCCTGATATTAAAAGATATTATAATGCAGTAATATTAGCATGAATGATAGAATGGATGAATCCAAAGAGTGATAAAAGATGGATGAAGATGGAAAATACACAATAGAGCACAATTAAGTAAGAATATTTGGATACCACAAAAATATAGAAGGCTTAATGAAAATACACATGAATTGACTAGAAATGTTTCCAAAATATGGGATATACAGTAATTTATAGACAGGCAAAATGGGAATATAATTCAACGCTGATTTCACTAGGGTAGACAATTTGTTTTCCACCTGGTAATGGGACACACTTCGGAAATGGGTAAAAATGCACAAATAAAAGATATAATAAAAAAAGGGAAAATAAGCCCATGTTACAAATTAAAGCACAGAAGAGAACTGATGATATTAGATGAATGGAGGTATTCGCAGTTAAAACATTTAGTGGGAAGCTTGGCGCAAACAATTAGAGATGGGAAAACTTGAACCCAGTAGAACAATTATGCAGTTACCCGATAAAAAAGAAACATGGGATTTCACAGACTTAGAAGGTTCTCACACAGATGGAAGGACTGGGAACGCCTACATTCAAAGGAAAACGGTAAAAGGAACTGGGGTCACATTTAAAAGATCAACAAATTAGTAAAATTCTGGGGGCCGTACATGGCTTTGCAGCAGACATAAATACAATGGAAACGAACTACAAATGTTTGGCAAGATGGTACATGACACCGGATAAGGTACAGAAATACCAACCAGGGAAATCCCAACTGTGTTGGAGAGGATGTGGACAGAAAGGCACTATGTCCCACATATGATGGGAGTGCCCGAAGATAAGGGAATGTTGGCATGAGGTACAACAGTACGTGGGGGAGAGTATGGGGTCAGAGATTCCCGATGACCCACGGTTTTGTTTATTCCATAATGTAAACATTGTAAAAAAAAAAATATAAGAATTCAGTTATATCATATTTAATAGATGCAGTAAAGGGGGCAATACCTGTAAAAGCCTGTTCACTTAGCAAACCAAATGTATCCATGTTTCATGTTACACCCTAAATTTGGGTATAACTTAAAACATGCCCCCAGAAGTATAATTAATCTTTAAAATAACTTGCTGTTTATTATAGCAGACTGACTGCAATGAATTCTACATGTGTGTTTCTGTATAAAATGGCAAACTTATAAAAATATAATTTTCCATATGGCTTTTTTAAGCCGATGTTCTTTTTGGTTTTTAAGTCAATGATTAACCTGGTTCCTGCCCATAGGACGTCAATGGACATCCTCCGGCTGCAGAGGTTATACTGGGATGATGCCTGCACCTACAGGCATCATCCCAGTATGACATTTTTCAGCCGACGTCTCATTTTTCCAGCAGAAGTGATTTGAGTGGCTGATTAGCCACACGATCACTTCTGTGGGTGGCAGAAGGGGGACCCACCCAAGCTCTGCCGTCCAATGACATAGCCCGGGAGTGATGCAACCTGTGGTGTTGGCTGCACGGAACAGAGGGAGAGGAACTGACATTGTTCCTGTCTCTCTGTGACCCTGGAAACTGGGAGCGGTTTCCAGGGTCAGTCTCTTTGTTTACCTGGCCAGTAGCGGCCAGGAAAGCAGCCTATCAGACCAATCTGTGTCTGATCGGCTACACTGGAGGCCAGAGTAGAGATTTGGCGTATAAAAGACCCCAGATCTCTCCATAAAGAGGACCTGTCACAGCCCATGCTGTTACAAGGAATGGTGTGCATCCTTTGTGATAGCAATACAGTTAGTCCAAAAAACAAATAAAAAAATAGTGTAAAAAAAATAAGTTTTGTAAAAATAAATAATAATTATAAAAAAATTTAAGCACTCCAGTACCGACGTGGTTACGCGCAAACGAATGCATACGTTACTCCTGCACGCATATGTAAATGGTGATCGCACCAAACATGGTATTTTTGCAAACATCAGCAATAATTCTAGCACAACCTCTTGTGTAACTCTAAACTAGTAACCTGTAAAAGTGTTTAAAGCGCTGCCTATGGAGAATTTTACGCACTGTCATTTGCCGCCAATCCACAGGCAGATGCAAACTGAAAGCATGACATGTTAGGTATCTATTTACTCAGGGTAACATCATCTTTCATATTATACAAAAAATTGGGGTAAATATTTTTTTAATTATTATTCATTAAAGTGTATTTTTTCCAAAAAAAAGACATTTAAGGGGTTTGTAGGTTCTAAGTAATTTTCAAGCAAAAAAAGTAGATTTTTACATGTAGGAGAGAATTGTTAGAATTGGCCCAAATGCGAAGTGGTTAACCACTAACATGTTAATGCCTGTCTCAGCTGAGGCTGCTATCTAAGAGGGGGATTTTATTAACCAAATCCAGGCAAAACACATCAGTGGAACACCATTCACAGTGCGACTGCCCCAACCCTGGAACTAGCATCACTTTTGCCAGGTTAGGTCCATATTGTATCTTGTAATGAGATGGCTGCAGTTGTTATGCACAGTACTGAAATATTTATAGTTAGAAGAAAATTCTGCTTATGTTGGTATAAAGAATAAGAAAAATATAGGAGTCGTATCAGAAACAATACAATCTTTTTTTACTAGCTTTTTAACATAAATTTGTTGTATTTTACACTAGTGTCTTAAAGAAGAAAAACTAAGAATAACCAGGATGCATGTAAGCTTATCCTAGAGTAGCTCATACAACACTGGCCACCTACCATAAAATCCTTTCCATGAACTGTAATGCTTTATTGCAGGCTCCTATTCTCTCTCATTGAAGATAACTATGCTATGTTTGAGCTGGCAATAGATTTATTTATACATTTATTTCCCAAAAAACAAGTATTGATGATCAGAACTGACAGTGTATGTGGTGTACACATTGTATTTTTGATCTAAAGCTACTACATAGAGGAATGACAGATAGGGATGTGCTAGCACTGAGATTTTCCAAGTATGAGAGCTTCCCTTTATGATGTTGTAAGCATCTGAGTGCCTAAGACACTGATTGATGCTCTTAAGAAGACAAGGACTAGCCCAGTTGTTGCAATCAATGCTTAAAATCAGAATCCACATATGCTTTTATTTCTCTTCATTCCCAACAGCAAGGATAGGTGCAAATGAGTTCAGAGATTGTAAACAATGAACTTATCGATAGTATTTTTATATTTTATTATTTTATCATCTCAACTCCCTCCAATTGTTTAGTGAACAGTCTTAGCAGGCTCTGCCAGGAGGTCTACATATGGTCTGTGGACCTTCAGTTGAATACAACTGATGTATATCAAATACTGTACATGGTCATTGCTTTGTACTATGTAGTAGTTAATACTTTTGGCAACAGTCCATTTTATTACAATTACTAAAACATATATAATCTTACCTCTTTTTTTATTTTTTTTTACACTTCTTGATTTGCTTGAAGAACATGGACAATGTCCCTCACATTTCACTGTTATTTGTTTACCCAAGATGCAGGCTTGATATTCTAATTTACACTAAAAAGTAAAATACAAATCAGATAATTAGATTGCAGTTATAGATGAAAGACCAACTAAACAAAACCACATTTCCCATTCAATTGCAAAGCCGGCCATACACAGTTCGAATCTCAGCCAGTACAGCAGGGAATGCCCAAGATTCGAACCATGTATGGGCAGGCTGATTGTATCAATCAACTTGGGTACAACCAGCCTTGATTCGATTCGTAAATCCTTCAGCGGAGCTACTGTTTTTCTTCCTCCCTCCCCGCCAAGAAAACACAATAGCTCAGCGGGAGGATTTACAAATCAAATCAAGTGATTTTCTTTCACATCATCCACAGCCAGCTTAAGAAAAAGAAAGACAAATATATTATGGTGCTTTTTAGTGATATGAGCACGATTCATTGGTAACACAGTAATTACAGAATGGTTGGCAGTAGTTTTGGTAAAATGTCACTCATTTTAAAAATATATTTTTTATATTTTATTTCAGGCATCATGTTCACAATTTAAGAGGAACTCAATGTTAAACATAAAAAACAAAAACCCATAGTCCCGACAATAAATATCACAGTATAAAAAAACTCAAAAAGTTTAAAAGCTATAAAACACAATCCAAACAAAATCAACATTTGGGTCTTTGGGATTAATGATCTTAAATGATAATTCCAATCATTTTTTGGTCTGAATAAACTACTAGATCACCTACCCCCGAATTTGTTCCTACTTTTTGTTTTGCTAACAATTTTAATTCACTTGGATACACCCACATTATTAACAACACAGGGTCAGACTTTAAATTGAAGATTGCTTGTTTGCGTGGGGAGGTACCGATGAAGGTTTGCAGGAGTTTATAGATCTGTTAATAATTCTGGAATGGAATTTAGAATTTACCACTACCTACAGCAAGCACCTATGGATTGAAGTAAAAGTAAGGGAAGGGTTTCCGCGCTCACAGACCTGAAGGCTTGCAGCCCCCCTTGCACTTACCCCCTTGCACCTACCCCCGAAGGGGGTTCTTTTTTTTGGTCATGCTCCAGGCCACATGTTGATTGCAGTTGGATATACTGAAGGATACCTTACAGCTGGAGCGATGGACCCTGAGGACCCATACACACCTTATTGCTGCCTACTACTACATGCCTACTACCCCTGCAGGGCTGCAGGGAGCTGGTGAGTGGGGATCTTTGAGGGGGAGCACCGCAAGTCACTGGATCTGATCAGCTGTGTTCCCGAAAGTCACCTATCACAGACGTTTTTACTTCCTGTTTGGACTTTGATACATTATTTTTTACACTATTATATATATTTTTTTCTCATCAATTTTTTCCACTAAGTTGTTCAGCAACCTTTTCACTAATCTTCCACCAGTTTTATATTATCTAATGTGCAGTCCTGCACTATATGTCTAATGTTGGGACTATTTAAATCCACCTTTATTTATAAGCACATTTGGACACATTCGAGGATCTATATAATTTTGTACCGTGGTGTTTTATCTAATTTCATTTATTCACTTTATTTATGTTTGGATTGTCACCATTGATTTTTATAAACTGTCACCTAATTAATTTATGTTGATTAGCCACAGGGTGTACACCTGCATGTAGGTATGAGACTGACCTGCTAGTACAGCCCACTCAGGTAACGCAGGACATCTAGATCCACTACCCAATGAGGGCTAAAGGGGTGCATTTACTATTATATTTTTTCTGATTCCTTTGAGGTTACTTAAATCAAGGTACCCTGATAAGGAAGCGCCATCCAACCCCAATTAATTTCTCCTTACCTATGGATTGAAGGTTTCCCTAATGGATAATTCTTAAAGTATAGAATGAATTGCTCTAAGAAAGAAGTGTATATACACAGTCTAAACAGACATTTTTGGAAAACAACTAAAGGTTGAGGTAGTGGAAAAGGCCTTTAATTATATGTTACATTGTTAAAGGAAACACCCATTGGAAGAGAAAAGAAATGAGAATAGGGGTAAGGAGACTGTACAATGTGTTCTCTCTTACTGTCAGAATACATAAAAAATACCAATATCATCAGGAAAGAAAAGTTCCCTTTTTAAGAGAAAATGTACCTCCTGTACCAAAAATTGTTTTCAAATGGGCACCAACATCAAAAGGTATGTAAGTGAAAAAAGAAAAGTTCCCATAAAAACTTTTTTTGGGGTGAGAAAAGGTTCGGATGCTGCCAGAGGTGTTATATATGCTAGCATTTGAAGGGTTAAAGCTGAAATAACCAAAACATTTTAATAAAGTACAGCCTACAACTTTGGAAGGGAATTTGAAATTGAAGAATTCTCATCCTGTAATACCACCAATGTAATAATGTAATTATTGTTTTGGAATGTAGGTGCAGTCAATATAATGTACGCAGCACTAAATGCATCTAGGTGGTGAGTCATGTGAAGTAATATGTTACATATATTCTCAGAAGTACTTGGGCACTTCATGTGCTATCATAGGTGGGACCCAAATTAGATAAAGTTTTTAGTGATTCAAAAACTAGTAATGAAGTGGTGAGGAGGTCATTTAATGGTTCATTTGGACCGAAAAGAAAGTGAATGCATTTATTGTTTAGAAACATTAACCCCAAAGGTCCTGAAAATTGATTTGATATAAATTGTTATCTGCAATATTTATTATTAGGACTATTGGTCTGTTGTTATAAAATATATACGTAAAGTTTCGCATTATAATGTTTATAAGAATGTTAATGCTTGAAGCAGGGTTCACACTACCTTCACATGCAGCTCACAGCAGGGGTCCGGTGCGTCCCCGTTTCAAGTCCAATTTTTTTTGGACCTGAAATGGACTGCAGTGTAAATCTATGCCCTATTTTGTAGACACTATAATTTTTCCGCAAGCTGATCAATATACACTTATTGTGATTTTTTTTACCCAAAATATGTAGAATACATATTGGCCTAAACTGTGGAAGAAATTCATTTTTTATATATTTTTTGGGGATATTTATTATAGGAAAAAGTAAAAAATAATGTTTTTTTTTTCAAAATTGTCAATCTTTTTTGTGATCAAATACCACCAAAAGAAAGCTCTATTTGTGGGGAAAAAAGGACGTTCATTTTGTTTTGGTACAGCATCGCATGACGCGCAATTGTCAGTTAAAGCGACGCAGTGCTGAATCGCAAAAAATGCTCTGGTCATTAAGGGGATAAATCCTTCCGGGGCTGAAGTGGTTAAGTATTATGCCTGATGAATCTTACTACATGTGGGTGCATCTGATTGCTTTTTTATAAGTTAAGTGTTATTATAGAAGCACAAGGTGGAGGTTGTATTCTTTATGTCATTTTAGAAGCAGTTGTGTAATTCCTGTTAAGTCCATGCAGCCAACTAACAGTACTGACCAGCTGGAGTGAATATGCAGTGTGCAGAGAAAATATTACTTAGACTGACCATGTAGATTAAATTAAAGGTGCAGCGCACCATATAAATAAACATTATGAATAAACCATCTAATATAAAGTGCAAAAAGTATATCCACACATATATATAAAAGGAAAAAGTAAAAACCCGCTGTAAAGGAATTAAAAAAACAGTATAGTAAAACACAAAAATATGCAATCTGTGACGAGAAGTGTTGCTAGACAAATCGATATGTATAAATCTTGCTGAACTAGTATTCAATTTCCAAACAAGTGTTTATAGTGCATGAAAAGTGATACAGGAAGCCACCACCAATAATAATGAGGCTTACCGGAATATGTGGACTCAATAAGGCATATGCCCTGTGAGTTGTTTTGACTTTACGGTGATTGTACACCAATGATTGGAAGACATCAGCCAGTATGGATGTTGGAACACAAAAATGTGTTGTAAACACACTCTCCTCCAGGGGACCCAGGTCAGAAGGAAAAAGGCTCCAGAGGTATAAAACGTGGTATGGATTCACACATAGATGATCAAAGGGAATAAAAAACTCACATAGCGTGAATCCACTTAACAGGAAATTTATTGTAAAAATGAATGGTTACACTCACTTTTAGGTAGAACGACAAGCAATTGAAAATCCAAAATAATAACGCAATGGGGACAATAGGCGCGATCCAATGCATTTCATCTGCAAAGATATCCTCTGGAGTTGTCTTTGACCCCAGACGATATCTTTGCAGATGAAATGCATAGGACCCGCGATACCGGTTCTTAAAGGGGATGTACCTGTACGCCCTTTTGCCTACCAGTGACATTCTGCTGACTTAAATCAGCGTGCGCTGATCGGCAAGCAGTTAAACACTAAGCATCCTTTATCTCCATTTGCCTATTAGCGCTGCATCTTTATTTTAATCTACATTATTTGCTATTGTCATTTGCGGTGCTGGCAGCTGCTTTGACAGCGCGGTATTCACCACACTTCCACACAGGATAATGCAGACCACCTGTGTGGGAGCTGGATCGTAGTGCGATAACTTGTAGCTGGAGGACCAGGGGCTATACTCTATAAGTGTGAACTGTATGTTAAACCACAGTGGAGCAGTCTCAGCAGTATCTTTTATTGAGGTGATTAGGGGAAATGGAACACCTAAATTCTAAGGGGAACAAACTGTATATGCAAATGACTAAGTTATGACTATAGTGACAGTTCCCTACAGGGTGTACTGTGATTTATCTTTTTGTAGTTGCTCCTTTTTCTTTTGAAGCTGCCACAAAAATAACCATTGTCAGAGTCTAGAGGTAATGGTGACATCATCTCTCCATCATGTGACCGTATTTGGGTCTAGCAATTGGCTGCTAGGCATTTTGCTTAAATGAACATTGCACTGGAGTATAAAGTGGTGGTGTCATTGTGCTTGAATGGACAAAGTGGCAGTGTCTCCTTAAGTAGAAAAAAAGATATACTGTAATTGGTTGTTCTGAGAGCTGTAACTAGCTACATTGTATCAGTGTTTGCTTAAATTTAACACGAGACAAAGATGTTTCTGCTGCTCAGCACTAAAATAGCAAGCAATAGAAGCTCTGACACATAAATCAGGACCTGAGCTGTCAAACTGACAGCAGGCAGCTACACACATGAACTCAGCAGGAAAGAATTTTAGGATATACTTGGTGCTTAACTGGTCAAATAAACTTGAAATGCTAGACTGCACAGCATGGTCAATGAGTATTTAAAGATATTTTTGTAATAATACACTTTTACTTTTCAAGTCACAGACCTTGACCCACAACAGTAAAAACATTTAAAGTATAATGACTATTTTGTAAAATAAAAATATGATAAATGTAAACAGCACACAAGCCACTGTGTCATTTTGAAATGAAAGTATTTACTTTTCCATTTCAATCTGTAGCCTTCTATGATTTTCTAAAATTGCTAAAAAAAGATAAAGGCAACATAAAGCATTTTTGTGTGAATTTTCTTTATTTACCACGTTTAGGACAAAATAAACAAAAACAAACATATCATACTTGCTATTTCTAGAAACAGGTAAAACTCTGCCTATGTTTACCAGGTTAACCCTAAAGTAATTCTAAAGGTTGTAATTTCTTTTAAAAAAAATAATAAACGAGTTATACTTACATGCTTTGTGCAATGGTTCCCCCTGCCAGAGGTCCTATTTCTTTTTGGAAACACCCATCCGTGGTCCTGGTTCCTCCCCCCTGCCAAGTAAATCTAATAGCAAGCCTCTTGCCATGGGGGCACTCAAGCAGGCTCGCTCCCCCTCATTGGCTCACTGGCGACTGTGATTGACAGCATAAAAACTTCAGTCTTTAGAACCACAAGTATATTTTCACTTTTGTAGTAAAAAAAAACACTATATATTTGTTATGTATTCTTATTTCCACAGCATACCTAAAATAATAATAATAATAATAAAAAATAAATAAATAAATAAATACATAAATATATTACCTTTGCTCTGAACAAGCTGCAATGAGAGAAAAACTCAATCTGTCCCCACTGACAAAAAGGGACACACTGAGTTCCCTCTCAATAACATAGAATGCAGAATCCCAACATCTACATATGCAATCCTTTGTTAGGACAGGTAGTGTTCAAATATAGTTTACTTGTGATAATGAAATCCACTAGTTTGGTACAGACAGGGTCACTTATGGTAAATATTACAACCTGGAGGTACTGGCGGATCTTAACAGGTGGAAAAGAAGAGACGTCGTCAGAAGCCAGGCTGGGGTCAAACACAGGATGGCAGTCAGAAGCAGAGGCAGGAGGAGTAAGTCGGGTCGGTAACAGGCAATCAAACAGGAGCAAGAAACACAGGAACACAGGATACAGAGCTGACGATAATCCAGCGATTTATGAGAGCACTTGGAGTCCTTATATAGGCCAGGAAAACACCGGTAATTAGCACGTTTTGCGTACGCACGTTAGCCACCGCTAACTTGCGTTCGCCATTACAAGCCGATCGCTAATGGATATTGGCATATCTGCCAGTTCTTCTCCGGTTTCTTCCCTGACAGTGCCCTCCCCGAAGGGCAGTCTACAGATGCCCAGACATGCCTGTTTTTCGGGGAATCTGTTGAAGAATTCCTGAAGAAGTTTAGGAGCGTGCACGTTATTTTTCTGGTTCCCATGAGTTTTCTTCAGGTGGATATCCTTTCCATTTAATGAGATATTGCACCTGTCTCCCCCTCCTTCGAGCAACCACAATGGCCTCCACCTCAAACTGTCCTCCCTTACAGTAATTGGTGGTGGAGGTGGCTCTTCTCTTTCAGGAAACAAGCTGAACACTGCTGCTTTGAGTAAGGAGACGTGGAAAACTGGATGAATTTTATATGAGTCTGGTAGGTCCAGTTCAAATGCTACAGGGTTGATTTCTCTCTTAATCATAGGTGTGCACAGCCTATTGCATTAGGGTGTGCACCTTTAAGCTCAAACACATGCATGCATATAGACATTGACGGTGTCAGTAGAGCAGTGGATGGTGTCAGTCGTATTATTATTATTTTAAAAATAAAATAATTAGAAGCCCTGTTAGGGGCCTTTGCTGAAATATCAGGCGTTTAAACAGGGGGAATCTGTGCCACACAGGGTGATTAGGGTGTGCCCAGGCACACCTGGCACACCCTCTGCTCACGCCTATGCTCTTAATCTTGAAAAGTCCAATAAACCTTGGGCCCAATTTCTGAGAGGGAGGTCTGAGGTTTGCTGTGGAAAGCCAAACTTTGTCCCCAACCTTAATTATTGAATTATCTCTTCTCCTTTTGTCAAAGTGTTTTTTGTAATCATCCTGAGCTTTCTGCATAGCATTTTGAAGTGTTTGGTAGTTGGTTTGAATAAAGGTAAGCCTATCCTGGACTGCGGTTACTGAGGCTCCTGGGATAACATCTGGCAGAAAGGATGGGTGGAAACCATAGTTTGCCCAAAATGGAGATTGGTTAGTGGATGCATGGACTGAGTTGTTATAAGCGAATTCGGCACATGGGAGGAGGGATGCCCAATTGCCTTGGGTAAAAGAAGAGAAATATCTCAGGTAGTGCTCCAAAGTTTGACTAGTTCTTTCTATCTGTCCATTACTTTGTGGGTGGTATGCTGAGGACAGACAAACTTCAATTTTCAGGGCTTTGCACAGAGCTTTCCAGAATCTGGAGGTAAACTGCACCCCTCTGTCGGAGACAATACTGCTGGGCAATCCATACAACAGCACAATCTCCTTGATAAACAGGTGTGCCGTATCTGGGGCTGAGGGAGTACTTATCATGGGTTAAAAGTGGGCCATCTTGGACAATCTGTCAACAACCACCAGGATGGTGGCGAATCCCTCTGAGGGAGGTAGGTCAACAATAAAATACATTGATAGCATTCTCCAGGGCTGTTCTGGTACAAGAAGAGGTCTCAGCAGGCCCCAGGCTTTGGTATCACTACCTTTGTTGCAAAGACACGTTACACACGAGTTTACAGTCTTTACAATCTTGTCGTAGATTGGGCCACCAGAAGGATCTTTGAATGAGTTCCCATGTTTTCTGAACTCCAAATTGACCTGTAAGCAGAAGATCATGACAGGCCTTAAGGACCTGAGTCCTTACTTCCTGAGGGATGAAGATCTTGTCCTCATGCCAAAAGAGTCCTTCATGTTTCCTCAATAAGAGGGTTTCAGATTCAGGACATAGAGCAGAAGCTTGCTTGATTGATGTACCTAGATCAGGTTGAATTAGTAAAAAGTTATGACCTGACAGGATGGTACTAGGAGCAGCTATTTCAGGAGTCTCTGGAAACATATGAGAAAGAGCATCCGCTTTTCCGTTCTTGGACCCTGGGCGATAGGTAAGATGAAAATTGAATCTTGAAAAGAACAGTTCTTGGCAGTTCTGAAATATTCAAGATTTTTATGATCAGTAAATATCAGAATGGGGTGAGCAGCACCTTCCAGCAGGTATCCCCATTCTTCCAGGGTTGATTTGATGGCCAGCAATTCCCGGTCACCCACATCATAGTTATTCTCAGGCTGACTCATCTTCCTTGAGAAGAAAGCCACTGGGTGAAGCAGAGCTTTTGGCCCCTGACGTTGTGACAGAATGGCTCCCGTGGCAATTTCTGAGGCGTCAACCTCAAGGACAAAGGGCAAGGCTGGATCTGGGTGTTAAAATACTGGAGCAGATGTAAACAAAGTCTTTAATTTATCAAACGCCAACTGGGCTTCCTAGGACCATTGAAACCGGACATGTTGCCGGGTGATGGGAGAGATGATGGTGGAAAATTTTTTGACAAATCTTCTATAAAAATTGGCAAAGCCCACAAATCTCTGGATGCCTTTCTTGTCAGTGGGAGCAGGCCAATTAATGATGGCAGCCACCTTTTGTGGATCCATGGAAATCCCATCCGTGGATATGATTAGCCCCAAGAATTGAATTGATAGTTTCTCAAGTTCACATTTCTCTGCCTTTGCATATAGTCAGTGCTGCCTTAGCGTGGACTGAACTTTCCTTATATGTATCCTGTGGAGATCCAGGTTGGCAGAGAAAATGAGAATATCATCTAGGTAAACTATCACAGAGTGATCTAGAAACTCTCGGAAGATGTCATTCACAAAGTGTTGAAAGGTGGCTGGAGCGTTGAATAACCCGAATGGCATGACAAGGTATTCAAAGTGCCTAAAGTGGGTCCGAAATGCTGTCTTTCATTTATCACCCTCACAGATGCAAACTAAATTGCTGCATCACGTAGATCAAGTTTTGTAAAGACTCGGGCAGATGAAAATCTTTGAAAAAGCTCAGGAACGGGAGGGAGCTGGTAACGATTCTTAATCGTGATCTTGTTGAACTCCCGATAATCCACACAGGGTCTAAGTTATTGATCCTTCTTCTGGACAAAGAAAATACCAGCAGGTGAAGAGGATGGCCGAATTAATTTCTTCTGGAGGGTCTCAATGTAGAGTCGTAAGGCTTCAAGTTCATTTTCAGATACCTGTAAAGGAAAAATCAGCCCAAACAGAACCTCTGCACCTGGAAGAAATTCAACAGAGCAATCATATGGCCGATGAGGTGGTAGCGAATCAGCCTTATTTTTGGCGAATACGTCCAAGTACTCATGGTAGGCTGGTGGCACTATTTGGCAGGTACTGGTTACAGGCTGGACTGTCAGACAACTTGAAGGATTACTGGATTCTGGGGCAAAACAGTGCTGCAGCAATATTCAGATTGGAAGGAGATTTTCCCCAAGGGCCAATCAATCTAAGGGTTATGCTCCCGAAGCCATGGAATCTCCAGAATGATGGGGAAGATGGGGGAACATAGTATGTCAAAGAAAAGAATTCCTGGTGACCAGAGTCTGTTAGAGTAAGAATGGGGATAGTCTCTTGTGTCACAGGTCCAGATCTGGGAATGGTCCCATCAGCCAGGTGAACCTCAAGTCTCTGTTTCTTGTTTTTAAATGGAATTTGCAGTTTTCTTGCCAAAGTAATGTCCAGGAAGCAACTGCATGCCCCGGAGTCAACGATTGCTTGGAACTGGACTATTCCTTCCACCACCTGCAATGAGATGGGTAAAACAAGGTAAGCTGGAGAATATCCTGAAACTCGGAGGTAGACAGGACATGGAGGGAGGAACTTACTGGGTCTCACTGGATAGTTACGTAAGAAGTGTCCAGTACCTCCACAGTAGAAGCAGAGGTTAGCCTGTCTTTGCATCTTTTCATCTGGAGACAAATCATGGCGTACCAGTCCAATCTGTATTGGTTCTCCTTCAGTAGCAGAAGCAGGTGGGGGAACAGGCATAGGTGGAGGTGTGGATGGAATCCTAGGCAGCATCCAGGTGGGTCTGTAGGAGTTAATTTTTTCTGATCGTCCCTCCCACAGATGGCGGTCAAGCTGAATAGCTAGTTTGATGAGGTCTTCAAGGGTAGCGGGAGATTCAATTCTGGCTAGTTCATCCTTAAGAGCTTCGGACAGACCAAGCCGATACTGGTACTTAAGGGCAGCCTCATTCCATCCGGTATCTGCAGACCATTTACGGAAATCAATGGTATAATCCTCAACGGGGCGTCGCCCTTGTTGCAGGGTATGAAGGGTAGCCTCTGCTGTGGCCACGTGTTGAGGATCATCGTAAAGCTGTGCCATGGCCTCCAGGAACGTGGCAACAGTATTGGTCACAGGGCTTTTCTGCTCCAGTAGGTGGTGTGCCCATGACTGTGGTTCTTCTGAGAGGAGGGAGATGATGAACCCCACTTTTATGGATTCCAGAGAAAAAGTCCTTGGCTGAAGTGCAAAATATAAAAAGCACGCATTCTGGAATGCCCTGAACTTTTGTCGGTCCCCCGAGAAAAGTTCGGGGACTGGTACCCTGGGTTCTGGCAGTGGTATCACCACAGCGGGAGCAGAGGCAGAACATTCTTGGGCAGGAGCCGCTGAAGCAGAGGGAGCAGCAAAGAGATTCTGGCTAACAGGTGCAGATGACACAGCAAGGTTCTGTAGGCGACCTTCCAGCTGAAAGTAACCTTCTTGCAGGTTCTTCACCGCTTGGGTAAGGGTAGTAACTTGCTGGCATAGAGTCTGTAATGGGGAAGCATCTCTTTCAGCCTCAGACATTCTGGCTGGATTATACTGTCATGTACCAGGCTGGAGGCTGAGGTGATGGGAGGGCTCCCCTTGCGGCTGAGTGCAGAGTACCCCTGGAGTTGGAGACAGAAGGTGCTATGCCCAGAGATGCACGGGTTGCCTGCCGGTGAAGCTGTCTGATGGTTCCAGAAGCAGACTCCCAGGAGCAGAGAAGGTGGTCACATTCCCTGGAGGTACTGGCGGATCTTAGGTGGAAAAGCAGAGACGTTGTCAGAAGCCAGGCCGGGGGTCAAACATAGGAAGGCAGTCAGAAGCAGAGGCAGGAGGAGTAGTTGTGATCAAGCCGGAGTCGAACACAGGAAGTCAATCTGGAACAGGCAAGAGCAGGTCCGTAAAACAAGCCGAGTTCAGAGCCAGGAGAGAAGCCAGAGCAGGTCAGGGTAAGCTGGTCAGTAACAGGTAATCAAACAGGAGCAAGAAACACAGGATACAGGGCTGACGATAATCCAGCGATTTATGAGAGCAATTGGAGTCCTTACATAGGCCAGGAAAACACTGGTAATTAGCCGTCGCTAACGTGCATTCGTCGTTATGCGCCGATTGCTAATGCGCGTGCCCATAATGGATATTGGCATATCTGCCAGTTCCACTCCATTAATAGCTGTAAAATATTGTAATTATGAATATATTTCAGTTAGCTTTGTATCTATGTAACATAGTGTCCCAGAAGTCTCTGTTAGATAGACGAGTCAGTGCCTAGGCGTGTGTATCTAAACAAATCGACCCAAATCTCTTTGTTCTACACATATTCACTTCAAAGGATCCCATGTTTGGATATGCAATGAAGGGCCATGGCCAGTCCATCATGAATACTTAATTTCCCTGAAAATGCCATCTACTTACAAGGTTAAGTTTCCTGCTCAAAATAGTCTGGGACAAGGATTTGTTTTAAAGGGGGCTGACTTATGCAAAGTATAGGGGTTGAAGATGTAGCCAGTCCTTATCCAGGATCAGAGAGGCCCACCAATCAGAGCCACGCCATGCCAAACAATGAGGCATCAACCTGAAATGATATACACAGACTAAATGAGAGAAAAACACACACTCTATGGTAGAGAAGCCATCAGAATAGAACCTTGGTGGAAATGGTAACTATGGGAAATGTCTGCCTTATACTTGTAACTAAATATGTCTGTCTTATGTCTATTATGTACTACTGTTTGTAGATTAATGTATTAAGAGATATACTCTGTATTCCTTCAAGTAATCCATGATTTTTACCCTTTCCATGTACAAATAGATAGATTGTGTGTATTAATCTAGGCCTCTTTACTATGTACCAATACATAGTAATGCATGCTATTGTGTTAAAGCTTTCACTCATGGTCAAAGAACTCTTATTTAACCCAAATCATATCTGAGAGATATTAAATCTCAAATATAGTAAATGGGTAACAGGGACTAGAAGCAGCTGATTTTACTTTCCTTATCCTCCACTCCTCCATCAGTCCATGCTCTCCAGTTCTCCCCTACCCACTAGCGGTGGACTGTTCCTTGACACTTTCCTGCCAATTGCAGGGCTATGGGCTGTGCAATGTTTTTGATTATGTCAGGGGACGTGCAACCACTTGAGCATAGGTTAGAAGAGGCTGCAGGGACTGATCTAGCAGCATGGAGGGTGCCTGGGGGAGTAAGTAAAGGTTAATTTAAGGATCCCTAAACCTAAACTAGGGAGAACTTTTCTTGAAGAATCAACAAAATGTGTTGCACTGTGAATATACTCAAACATGTATTCAAATAATCAAAATAATATAATGCTCGTACATTGATGAGAATAAAGTACTATAGGTGCAAAAAATGCATCCATATATACATGTAAAGTTGTAAACATGAGCATTCATAAATTATATTTTTCAACAAAGTGCCAAATAAGGTTTACAGATTGGATATTTTCAATTAAAGTGCCAATTATTCTGTGCAAAGCATAAAAAACTCATATAATGTTTATTCAAAATGCCAAATCTTCAAATGTGGCATAAAATTGGTAAATGATATTGACAGAGGAATCCCAATTCAAAATAATGGTGGTGACACAGGTGCTCCTCACATGCTTAATTATAGTCCAAAAGTGCTTCAAGTGATCCCTTGTCCGTGCTCCACCATATATAATACTGAATGGACGCTTACCAGATGAGGAGACCCCAAATGAGGTCTAGCCACGCATTAGTGGGCAAAACCCCCCACTGTGGGTATGCAGGTAACACTCCCTTCACAGGACCCGTATGTTATATGTGTCATCAAAAAGATCACCCTATAATATGGCCGGTTAGTTGTCATCATTCATGAACCATGTGGATAAAAAAAGAAACACAGACGCTCATTGCGCAATTTCCCAGCATAAGAAATGTATTAAAAGAACAGCATTCTACTCACAAGTAAAATGAATACATCAGGCATTCAGAAACGATCGTCCTGTGCCCAAGCAGGCGTGATGACATCACCACTATGTCCTCCAAACCAACGTACGTTTTGTCTCCATAGAGTTGGTCACGGGGCTTCCTCCATTGTATTTAAGGATGCACTTTTTTTTTTGGAAGTATAGCACTTTATTCTCATCAGTGCATGAGCACTACATGATTTTGATTATTTGAATGCATGTTTGTTTGAGTATATTCACAGAGCAAAACATTTTTTTTTATTGTTATGGTTTAGTATTGGGTGTGCAATACAGTGAGAGCAACTGTTTATTAATCATTTATCACTGATTTTAAATCATGACACTTAGCACAGATTATTTTCTTTCCCAGGATTTCACTTTTAACTCCCCAGCCCCCTCGGTACAACAGAGGAAAACCTCAGTTTTGGAGGTTTCAGAAAACAAGTAAAATGTAAGTTGTTTTTTAAGCCATGCTATGTGTATGAAAACATGTAACAAAATAAGTTCTATCCCTGGCTGTAAAGGTGGAAATACACTTTAAAAGCTTTGCCAAAAAGACTGTTTACTGATCTGAATAGCTAAACCTCAAATTACACAAAGCTGAATGAATAAAAGAAATGACAGCCCTACACCTGCTCTGTTCTGAGAGGACCAAATAAAGATTTGATTAGAGGGACAGTAAAGGCTTCTGTTATGCACTCCCTTTAGAAAAAACAGAATGCTCTGCAAAAGCAATTTTATGAGTGTTTACTGTATTAAATAACAATTTGTAAATGAAAGATTTGATATTATTTAAAATGTGCCCCTTCCATTTTTTTCCTATTTCAACAGTACTCCATTAGGATGATTTATTAAATGATTTGAAAATGTTCACACAATAAAATGTGTGAAGATCTATTTCTTTTTTTATGAATTCTTTATTTTGTCAGTTTAAAGTGAGACAAATAAAACATCCAGTCTTACATATCAAAAAGCAAAGCAAGTACAGAAGGTAAAGCAAAGCATAGAATTTATTTTCACATCATTGGATCATTGAGGTGAATCTTCACATATTTTATTGTATAAGCATTCTCCAATCCTTTAGTAATCAGTCTATATGTACCCGACTTCCCAGAATCCCACAATAAATAGTACATATTTTAATAGGAATCAATTTCCAAAACATACATTTTACAATTACAATAAAACAATAATTTCAAGTCAACTCTGATGTTGATTCAGTGTCTATGATGTACATTCTTTACTCCTAAATGTAAAGAAAGGAACCACACAAATTTAAAATAGAATTTGTATAATGCTATTCAATTCAAACTCAGCAATTAAAAATGTTTAGTAGATCCAGAGATAAAGGATGCTAAAGCTATATGCAAAACATTTTCAGTAGAAGTCTTGTTGGGCCCAGCCCTTTTCACTCCTAAAACTTCCCTAAAGGTCGATAAAGTCTCCCAACACGTTAAAGGGCAAACAGAGAGATTTCTGAGATTGGATGGAATAGGGCTACATTCAGGTATAAAGTATATACATATTTGATTATTTAAAAGTTATAATATTTCAGCAAACCCATTATCTGTTGCGCTAAATATTCGATTTTCAGTCTCAGTCTGGAATTATTTTGCTAATTTTATGCATATTCATTCCAAAATCCTACTTTAACCTTTTCCATGTTTTCTTCATGCTATGGCTAAATATGCCCTCCTGTCTTAGTGATTCTGATTAGAAATGGCAAAGGTTACTTTTATAATGTGCTGATTTTTGTGGAAATAACACATTCAGCTTAATAAGTCTGCTTAAAATGTGCTAGCATCAGAATTTAAAATTCCACACTATAGGACTTAAAAGCTGACATTCACTGATTACATTTCTGATTATTAATCAACTTCAATTTCTGCAATTATAGAAAGTCTGTTGCCATTTGTAAAACATGAATGCAATAACATACTTAAAAAAAGATGAGATGCTTTAGGAATTTTGCTTCTTCATGAATTTGATTTTATTGCTTCTTAAACACAGTAGTGCTGACGGATTACAATAGGGATGACTCAGCTCTAGATTCACTTTGCAAGGGAATTATCCCTCAGTTCATTGAATGAGGCGAAGCTCTGCTAATTTCCATAATCAAATAATATGCAAGTAAAAACATTTTTGTATGGATATTTTATTGTTTTTTAATATCATTTTTAAATAATTCTGAATATATTTTTAGAAAGTTGCTTACATGTATTGATTTTATATATTAAGGAAAATTGTCCATACTTACCGTAATTTTCCTTTCCTGGATCCTCCCCATGTCAGCCTACTATGGGTCAGCTCCGCCCCCTCTGACCCCTCCAGGACCACCTTTTTTCTAGCCCATAAAGGGCGGCTGGCTGCCCACACCAGTGTTCAAAAAAAACCCACCTCGCAATGGATAAACTTGGTGGGAATCCTCCGGCTGACATGGGGAGGATCCAGGAAAGGAAAATTACAGTAAGTATTGACAACAATTTTCCTTATTCCTGGACCTCCCCATGTCAGCCTACTATGGGATGTAACAAGCAATATTAAGAAGGGAGGGAAGACAAAAAATAAAAAAATAAGCCAAACCCTCAATGCAATGCTACTCAAAATTTTTTAATGGGCAACAGCCGCCGTAATACTGTAGAGCAAAATGTTTCCTCAGGCGGACAAGCCATATTAAGATTGTAATGCCTAAAAAAGGTGTTGGGCACGCTCCAGCTTGCTGCTCTGCAAACTACCTTAGGGGCGACCTTCGCGTATGCCCAGGATGCTGCCATACCCCTTGTCGAATGTGCTTTGATCTCTGAAGGAGGAGGAAGGCCCAGCGTTTTGTATGCAATATGCATAGTCTTGACAAACCAGGAAGACCCAAAAGTAGCATGTCATCTAGATAATGAAATATTTGCACTCCCTTGACCCCGAGAGTCGCAACGACAGCAGACAGTAGCTTTAAAAAAACGTTCTTGGAGTTGTGCAGAGACCGAATGGGAGAGATTAAAAATGAAAGCCTTCCACGGAAGGCCTGAGAAAGCGATGGTGAGATGCTTCTATAGAGACATGAAGATACGCATCTGCCAGATCGATGGAAACCATCCAGTCTCCTGACTCCACAACCAAAACAATCGTTTCCAATGACTGCATTTTGAATGGTGGAACCTTTGTGTAAGAATTCAGGACTTTGAGGTCAAAAACTGGTCCGAAACCCCCTGAAGCCTCTGGGACCAAAAACAGAGGGGGAACATACTCTTTGACCCAATTCGTGCCTTGGAACCAGAAGGATGGCCCTTGCTGACAACAGCTCCCCTATATATCCTTACAAACATTGCCTCCTTTCCAAAATCCGTAGGAAGTCCAGTTTCTATGAACAATGTCTGAAGGGGCCTTGTTCTGAACTCGAGGCGATAACGTGATCGAATGACGACTACAATCCAGGCATCATGTCATTTGTCCGCCCAAACCCCCCTGAATTGGGCTAGTCTTGCTCCTACTTGAGAGGGTTAAGCAGAGACCGCTTCAGAAGGACTTATTTGAAGCCTTAGGCTCTGTCTCCACTACTGCGAGTTGTTGTGCGACCTGACACATGCGAAGTCGCATGACAAGTTAAAACCCATGTATTTCAATGGTCCCCGTTCTAATTGACGTGACTTAAGTCACAGCGACTCCAAAAAAGGTTTTTGCACTACTTTATTCTGACATCTGTGCGATTTGTTCTCACATGGTTTTCACAGGTCGAATGACATCGCATCACAAATCGCACAGCAAAGTCGCAGTGTAAATCGCGCGACTCTGGGGATACAGCAGTGGAAACAGCCCCAGTAGCTTTGTTGGCCATTATCTTTGCTGTCATCTTGACCTGGTTGACAGCCACTTCAGCCACAACTCTACAGCAGTCTGCAAAGGAGAAGAACTGCCACTTCCCAGACTTTCATCTAAACATCCATCCACCAGCTCCGCTACCCACACTCTAAGGCTGGATTCACACCCATGCACTCCCAGCGCATTCCGCAGAACCGCACCACAGAACGTGTTCCATAGGAGACCATGATAAACGGATGGCAGTGCAAGTCCTCAAAACTCAAAAAGCACCAAAAAACGCACAGGTGTGAACCCAGCCCAAGTGCTGCTCCCACAGGAGTGAGTGCTACCACCGGTCTGCAGGCTGCTGTCCAAACTATATAACCTTTTTAGGTCTGTGTTTACTTTACGATCCATAGGATTCCTAAAAGAGACCGAATACTCCAGCGGAAGCGTAATGTGGCGGGCGAATACATGTAATGAAGCATCCACCTTAGGTGTAGTGTCCCAAGGGGTGCAGCTTTGATACTCCATTATGCACATTGAGCTTCTTCTCAGCCCCCCCACTCATCGTCAATTACTTTTTTAATTTCAGAAATGAAATGGGAAGGAGGGTAACAATCTCTTTAAATACGGGTAGTATCTTTGCTGTTTATTTGGAGGCGAAGAGTCTTTCCTTAACAGCCTCCACCAAGGGGGGAACCAGTGCAAAAATCAAACGTATGTGATTCTGAGACCATCTCAGCCTCAGATGGATCCGAATAGCTATCGACTTCAGAGTTAAAACGCACTGAAAACACATGATCTGAATCTGCAGATGGTGAAGATACAGCAGGATGAACAGGATTCCTTGAAACACTCTTTAACCCTTCCTTGACTGCGTGTTTAATGTAGGATTTAACCTGGCGTGCTTTTGCAGCATTGTCCTGAGCCATCTGATGTCTTGACCTCTCTTGGCTTGGGTCCAAGCGACTAAAGTGAGTTAAGAGCGAGGGAGATCTGGAATGATGTGACAACAGGCATCTATCCAGCTGCATGCGACTCTGCAATTTGTCACGTCTAGTCCCTTCTTTACTCTTTTGAGGCTGGAATCCTGCTTTGGAACCTCTTTGCGGGAGTTTATCTCGCAGTGGGCCCTTCTCTCTGTAAAACACAGAGGATGTGCTCTCTTTAAAAAAAATAAATAAATAACTACAATTAAAATAAACTTCTCCATCCAAATCTTCGGTGCTTAAGGCAGCTAGGCAGGCAGGCAAAATTCCCCAGTCCTAGAAGGTACAGGATAATAAAAATACTCTGACAGACAAGTAACACAACAGAAAGTAATGAGAGACCTGGAAGGAGGCTTACCAGAGCAGAGCAGAGAAGCAGGTTGACCAGCTGGAGATTGAGATCAGCCTAGAGGACAGAGCCTGCTGCAATCAGCAGTGAGCATTCTGGTGTTTGCTAGACAACCCAAAGAGGAAGCTACCTCTGACCTCACCTGCACAACTCTGAGCTTCCTGAAAGGAGTACATGTACACTGGTGTGGGCAGCCAGCTGCCCTTTATGGGCTAGAAAAGAGGTAGTCCTGGAGGGGTCAGAGGGGGCGGAGCTGACCCATAGTAGGCTGACATGGGGAGGTCCAGGAAATATATATACCCCTTAAAGACTGAAAACAAAAAGGAAGTTTCCCCAGGGTGGGGTTTTTAGGCAGCACAATGACAAATAGAGTCAATGATATATGAAAAAATATAACAAATTTATTGAATAGTATACCATAAAAGTTAAAACAATGAGCTCCAGTGGGGGGTACTTGAAATTAAAATTAGATAGGCTGAACATACATTGGCAGACACATATTCATAACAACGCTTGGTAACATGAATATTAAACTGACGCCTTTTTAACCCCTATACTCAGGGTCTTCTTCAGAGGGTCAGTCTGCTGGAAAATATACATGAATAGAGTTGATATACATATATGGATTCCATTGATATAACAATAATTACATTCACCATGTGGTACATAAGTACAGTATAATTACCCAATAATGTATGTCCAGCAGGAAAAAAGCAAGACCTCCCACATGGAAATCCCCTAAAAAGACTGTCCTCCCCTCTTCCCCAAAGGGAGGATCCCAGGCACCTCTATGGCCAACGCGACTCAGACCAGGGTAGTGAGAACAGCGACGTGACTTACGAGAGGTCACACTCTTAGGCACTGCCCGCCAGGCCAGACGATCGGCCAGGAAAAACAAAAACACACCTGTGATGAGAATTAAAAAATGAACAAGATAAGCGTCCATAGTAAATTTAATTCACATTGTTACATTTGTTATGTGGACAAAAAAGGCCACTAGGGGACGGGAGTCTCCAATATGTATCGTAGGTATAAGTATCAAGTAAATATACATAAGTATATATTGGGTATTGGTAACCACTCAGTCAGTGCTCTATATAAATATTGGAGATAACAAAGTGAAAGAGTGAAAGAATGAACAGGTGGTGAAGCGGTGAATGGTGAGACAAACCATGCGGTGTGAGAGTGTGATGAACAAATGGAAACATAAGTGCTAATATATGTGGATCAACCAAAAGTGAACAGGAGGGAGAGGGGGGGTAGGGAAAAGGGAGGGGGGAGGGGGGAGGGAAGGTAGGGAATGGGAAGGGGGGATAAAAGGGGGGGGAGGAAAAGGGGGGTGTTGCCCATGATGGAAAGAAAAAAGGGGAGAAAGAGAAAGGGGTCACAGATGTGAATAAAAATCATTACCTCAAAGGGTGCTAGGTAGCGCATGTGTTTGCACCATGTTGCCCCATATAGCTAGACTGTTGCTTGTCAGCCAACCCGGAATTGGTCACAAACTGTATCAGGCTCAGTGGATTAGTATCCAACCCTGAGTCCAACAGTCTAGGAATAAACAGGAAAATATAAAAAGAAGTATAATAACCGTATCATTGTGAGTCAATGAATGAGGGTCAATGTGGGATTAATTGATTTCCACATGAACCCTTATTGTATAGGGCAGAGGATGGTGCAAAGAAAAAAGAAAACACATCGCTAGAGGTGTACTTACTAAGTGAAAAACGGAAGGTGCTTGCAGTCCACCGAGCAGGAAGAGACTGAGGGTGTGTTGCAAATACCACCTTTATATTTGCCATTTATTGGGGGTGTGTACCTTATTATGATTCATCCAGGTGTGTACATTCCCTCGATCGCTCCATGGTGGGCGGCATGGCCGCCATACAGGCAGCCGAGCGTGGCCTCCCCGTCGTTCAGGAAAAGTCAATGGCTCCGACTGATCATCACTCTCGCCGAAATCTCGCGATGCCCATGACGTCACGTCGCACGCGCAGGGCCCCGCGCATGTGCAGTGACGAAGAGCGTCCGAGAGTGTTCACATCTGTGACCCCTTTCTCTTTCTCCCCTTTTTTCTTTCCATCATGGGCAACACCCCACTTTTCCTCTCCCCCCCTTTTATCCCCCCTCCCCCTTCCCATTCCCTACCTTCCCTTCCCCCTCCCCCTCCCTTTTCCCTACCCCCCCTCTCCCTCCTGTTCACTTTTGCTTGATCCACATATATTAGCACTTATGTTTCCATTTGTTAATCACACTCTCACACCGCATGGTTTGTCTCACCATTCACCGCTTCACCACCTGTTCATTCTTTCACTCTTTCACTTTGTTATCACCAATATTTATATAGAGCACTGACTGAGTGGTTACCAATACCCAATATATACTTATGTATATTTACTTGATACTTATACCTATGATACATATTGGAGACTCCCGTCCCCTAGTGGCCTTTTTTGTCCACATAACAAATGTAACAATGTGAATTAAATTTACTATGGACGCTTATCTGGTTCATTTTTTAATTCTCATCACTGGTGTGTTTTTGTTTTTCCTGGCCGATCGTCTGGCCTGGCGGGCAGTGCCTAAGAGTGTGACCTCTCGTAAGTCACGTCGCTGTTCTTACTACCCTGGTCTGAGTCGCGTGGGCGATAGAGGTGCCTGGGATCCTCCCTTTGGGGAAGAGGGGTGGACAGTCTTTTTAGGGGATTTCCATGTGAGAGGTCTTTCTTTTTTCCTGCTGGACATACATTATTGGGTAACTATACTGTACTTATGTACCACATGGTGAATGTAATTATTGTTATATCAATGGAATCCATATATGTATATCAACTCTATTCATGTATATTTTCCAGCAGACTGACCCTCTGAAGAAGACCCTGAGTATAGGGGTTGAAACGCGTCAGTTTAATATTCATGTTACCAAGCGTTGTTATGAATATGTGTCTGCCAATGTATGTTCAGCCTATCTAATTTTAATTTCAAGTACCCCCCATTGGAGCTCATTGTTTTAACTTTTATGGTATACTATTCAATACATTTGTTATATTTTTTCATATATCATTGACTCTATTTGTCATTGTGCTGCCTAAAAACCCCACCCTGGGGAAACTCTTCCTTTTTGTTTTCATATATATATATATATATATAGATATATATATATATATATATATATATATAAAATGTTTATGTATGCGCATACAAAATATATATATATATTGATGTTTAAGCTTCAGAAAGGTTGTTGTCAATAGGTTTTAGTCTCATTACAATTGATGTGCTAACTAGATGTATATGAGGGAATGGTAGACCGGCTGGAGTAGTTCCAGGTATGAGCTTGACAGTGACCCCTCCTACCTTTACAAAAGTCCATTCTCGACACAAGTTAGGTAGGTGTGGCTTGTGATGTCATCACACTGGGCAGGATTACTGCAGGACTTACAGAAATTGGTAACAATAGTGATTGGAGATACACTATGAGGCCGGTTATTGTTTTTTAAATTGTGAGTTTTTATTTTCTTGCTTCACTAAAAAAAATATATGCAGTGAGCACAATGAGGTCTCTTTATATCCCTCTATGAGTTATACTACACCCAGAGCACTGGTGAGAAGCTGGAAGAGTAAGGAGCTGGCTGCTGAGGGAGAGTCCTGAGGAGGTTGAATCAAATGCCGCGTACACACGGTCGGACTTTTCAGCTACAAACGTCTGACAGCCCATTTGGCAGACTTTCTTGCCTACAACATTTGGGGTCCCATGCTCCTCGATTCCAGCCAAGCACAGGGCTCCAGCCGACCTGTGAGTATAGATCTTTCCCCATAAGGTCTTCTCTCCCTCTAAAGGAGTAGAGTATATTTGCTAACATTATATATTTATTTATATTTACAGTCTACTTCTGTACCCAACTCCTGATGAATGGCATGTAGCCATGAAACGCGTCGAGTTTCCATGGGGTGCTTAGACAAGTTTGGCTTATTAACTACTTACTGGCCCATATATACTTTTTTATACATCCAAAATTCATTGAGTACTATGTAATTATCAATGTGTATGTGTACTTATCTTATAGCAGCTCATTTGCATATGATTTACCAATGCCTGCCAATATGAAACCTCTTGTAGTACATTTATTAACATTTGCTATCTTTTATGTTTTTGTGTTGCCTAGCTAATGTATATGTATCCATTATGTTTATGCCATTGTGCATGTATATATATGAAATACTTTTATACTATTGTTACAAATAAAAAATGATTACTATATACTCTACCTCCACAAGTTAATTGCCTCATTTAAAGTCCCACACTCCCTTTTTATGTACTATCACACAAAAGTAGGACGGATTCGTATGTGATGATGTACACCGGACTAAAATAAAGAAGTTGATAGCCAGTAGCCAATAGCTGCCCTAGCGTGGAGCATACAGACGAGCGGATTTCTGGGTCCGGCAGAGTTACGACGTAAAGATTTGAAACATGTTCCAAATCTAAAGTCCGTCAGATTTGTGGCTGGAAAAGTCCACCAAAAGTCCGGGGAAGCCCACACTCGATAGGATTGTCCGCCGGATTTGGTCCGTCGGCGTCCGTCGGACTTTTGTAGACGAAGAGTCCGACCGTGTGTACGTGGCAGAATGATGTTTTTTGACCTTATAAACATTGAGGTCCATCCTAATAGGTAAGGACACACGTGAAGACTGTTATTTAGGGGTTGTTTATTAATGTGGACTTTGTGATGTGAGATTTGTCATGTTTTTTTTTTTGCAGAAGCTATATTCATTTTTTTTTGTTTTGTTTTGTTTTTTTTGCACATGCTATATTCATTATTAGATGGTAATTCTTTTTTTTTCTTTTTTTGCACTTCATGGCTATTTGAACACTGTATGTTTCTTTGTATGTGTGACAATGTTTTGCAGAAAGCATTTTTTTATATCATCTACTATTTATTTATCTATTTTTACACTGGACATATCCTTTTCTGTTTGTTTATTTATATAGAAGGAGGAATATGGTTATGTAAGGGGTCACATGGTATAAGAAGGAGTAATGCACAATACTATTTTTATTCATTTATTTATTTATTTATTTATTATTTTTGTTGCACATGATGGAGTAGTCTTTGAAAAAAGTGAATTTTCACCACTTTCACTAAGCTAAGACAAAATTCCCTTGCAAAGTGGACAATTTATTTGCCTTAGGTCTCTCCTCTTCTTAGCATGCTCATTGTATTACAATACAACTGTTTGACGCCTTGTGCTGCTACTTCTTCCCCCTCCCTAAACTCTGCAGTACAGGGACTGCAAGAGGCTGTTACCAAGTCCTGTGCAGGTATTTATAATGCTTGCATTAAATATATCCTTTTATAATGATCTAGTGCCTAGTGAATTTCAAAATAAACTAATAAATACTATTTCCTCCCACTTCTCTGACAGCAAAGAAAAAAAAATCATAAAGGCCTTTTAGAGTTTGAAGCCTTAATAATAGGTTGTTTTAGATTAACTTTTAATGATTTATAGTAACAGAAACAAAAATAAATAGTTGAAGAAGCAGACATTAACCACCTCCCCCCGCACTATACTTGAATGACGGCTACAATGCGGGCTTTAATTGCTGGGAGGCCGTCGATAGACGTTAGGGGTGCAACGGATCAAAAAACTCACGGTTCGGAACGTTCCTCGGATCAGGAGTCACGGTTCGGATCATTTTCGGATCAACAAAAAAAAAAAAAATCTCCTCCACTGTAATATCCACAATCTTTCTATTGGCAGAGTATTGGCGGGTATATTGGCAGGGTATTGGGTATATTGGCAGGGTATTGGCGGGTATATTGGCAGAGTATTGGCAGAGTATGGCAGACTATTGGCAGGGTATTGGCAGGGTATGGCAGAGTATTGGCAGGGTATGGCAGAGTATTGGCAGGGTATGGCAGAGTATTGTCAGGGCATTGCAGAGTATTGTCAGGGCATTGCAGAGTATTGTCAGGGCATTGCAGAGTATTGGCACTGCTGCCATCCGATCTCTCCCCTCCACTGTACAGATCAGTACACAGAGGGGAGAGAGAGGAACCGGCTTCATGACATGACGCCGGTTTGTTACAAGTGATCGCTCCATTGTTTGACGGAGCGATCACGTGCTAAACGGCCGCCGGGTGTACCAAGATGGCCGCCGCTCCAGAGCTAGGCCAAAGCCGCGGCCTTTCCTATGGCCGAGGCCACAGAGCGCTCCGCGGATTGCGGGTGTCCCGTACGGATCAACCTCCGCGGATCGGATCAACCTCCGCGGATCGGATCACGGATCGATGACGATCCGTTGCACCCCTAATAGACGTCCTCCCGAGCATGCTCTGTCAGCGTGTCCCTGCGGCGCATTCTGTGATCACCGAGTCTATGAGACTCAGCTGATCATAGATCGGAGTCTATAGATCTATAGGTCTATAGATTGATCCTGGGCCCCTTACCACGTGATCAGCTGTCAGCCAATATCAGCTGATCACGTGATGTAAACAGAAGATCGGTAATCGCTGTTAGCGTGGGGGGAAAAAAAAGACGATCACCAGCTTCTGTCAGAGGGACATCAGTCCCTCACACAGAGAGCTGCCACTGCCTTGTCTGTGCCCACCAGTGCCACCTGCCAGTGCCCACCAGTGCCACCTATCAGTACCTATCAGTGGCCACCAGTGCCACCTACCATTGACTGCCTACCCTACCATCACTGACTACAGTGGCACCTAACTTTGCCCACCAGTGCCACCTATCAATGCCCACCAGTGCTGCCAATCAACTCCCATCAGTGCATCATCATCAGTGCTGTCTATCAGTGCCACCGATTAGTGCTGCCTATAAGTGTCACCCATCATTCCCCATCAGTGCCACCCATCAGTGCAAATTCTCAGTGCCACCTCTCAGTGCCCATCAGTGCTGCCTTATCAGTGCCTATCAGTGCAGTCTATCAATGCCCATCAGTGAAGCCTATCAGTGCCCATCAGTGCAGCCGCAACAGCGCACATCAATGAAGGAGAAAAATTACCAGTTTTAAAAATTTTATAACAAACTATGAAACTGTTTTTTTTTTTTTTTTTAAGTTTTCTGTCTTTTTTAAATTTTTTAGCAAAAAATAAAAAAACCCAGCAGTAATTAAATACCACCAAAAGAAAGCTCTATTGGTGTGAAAAAAAGATAAAAGTTTAGTTTGGGTACAGAGTTGCATGACCGCGAAATTGTCATTCAAAGTGCGACAGTGCTGAAAGCTGAAAATTGGCCAGGGCAGGAAGGGGGTTTAATTGCCCAGTAGGCAAGTGGTTAAGCATTTGTTTAAAAATGAATAAACTCACAAATACAAAATGTATGCAAAACCAATATAATTTCTCCTTCACAGCAGTCTATGTTGCATTCATATAGGCCAAAGTGTGAAGAAATATATCCTTTTATAATGATCTAGTGCCTAGTGAATTTCAAAATAAAGTAATAAATACTATTCTCATTTTGTATATCATAATCAGACAGAATTCTAGGAAGCATGGTGGTAGAGTAATATTTTCTTCAATGTCACTTCATTTGGCTTAGATGACTGAAATGATCAAAGCATGGAAGCAGCTGACATGTCATCTGAATTCATGGTGTTTTGTTTCAAATACAGAAATACATATTTATCAATAGAAGTGTTATTCCTTGTCCCTAGTTATTACTTTTAAGGGCAAATTTACTCAACTAGCTAGTTGTTTTGGTGAAATCCACCACAACACATTTTGGGAAGATGTCTAGATAAAAAAATGGTATCCAAAACAATCTTACACCTGTGCCGCATGAGCAGGACCCCCAGTCTCAGTAGGTTAGCATTTCATACATCAGGGTGGAATCCTTGAATCTGTGGGGTGAAAGGAATGGGGCACTAGTCACTTTAGTATGTTAATGAGAGTTTATTAAACTACAATAAACTCGGGATAGATTGTTAGGGTACAAGATGTTTCCGGACGTCTCTTCTAGCAACAGTCAAATCATGCTATGGGCCTTAAAGCCAACACCAGCAGTTTTTACTAGTAGACTATTGATCACAACAACATAACACACGTACCATCTAGGTTTAGCTGCCATAACTTCCTGCAATGTCTACCTGTCACAGTATGTATCCAGCTTTCTGACACTGTTCAGCAGGGAAGCCTCTTCCAAGATATAGGCAGTCATCTTCCACATTTTCTGAATGTACCCTCCAGCAAGTCAGAATACATTCCCTAGGGCCTTGCTCAGACCCTTTTTCAGTAAAGACACTTCCCAGGCAGCAAGCCTAGGAGATACAGACTTCAGCAAGAACCCTTCTCTAATGTTGCATACACACGGGCGAACTTTTTAACCGGACTGGTCCGACAGACTTTCCAGCGGACTTTCGATGGACTTTTGACGGACTTCCGATGGACTTTCTAACGAACGGACTTGCCTACACACAATTACACCAAAGTCCGACGGATTCATACGTGATGATGCACACCGGACTAAAATAAGGAAGTTGATAGCCAGTAGCCAATAGCTGCCCTAGCGACGGTTTTTGTCCGTTGGACTAGCAGACAGACGAGCGGATTTCTGGGTCGAGCGGAGTTACGACGTAAAGATTTGAAGCCTTTTCCAAATCTAAAGTCCGTCAGATATGCGACTGGAAAAGTCCGCTGAAGGTCCGGTGAAGCCCACACACGATTGGATTGTCCGCCGAATTTGGTCCGTCGGCGTCCGTCAGACCAGTCCGGTCGAAAAGTCCGACCGTGTGTACGCCCCATTAGTGTGCATCAAAGGCAAACAAACCTAGTGATCTGTCAGGGAGACATACAGTAAATATTCACAACATATTCATAACTTAACAAAATCTACCAGGGAGACTCCCAAACAACAGGAAGAAGCAAACAATATCCTGAGCCTGGGATAAAACAACAAACAACAACAAATACAGAAACAATACCACCCAGATGCCAACTAATTTTGCACTGCAGATTAAGGCAGGGTTCCTACAACTGTTGAAATTTGTAACCATGCTAATTCTAATAAACAAACTAACAGAAGTTAACAATTGGGTAAAAAATATCAGTACATTAATGTGAAAGTGTGTTGCAGTGCCTTATCACAGACAGTCTGACTGAACTTCACTGAACTTTAAATATAAATGCAGTTTTTGTCAAAAGGTGTTTGTCAAAAGGTGTTGGAAAATGTAAGCTGTTTTTTTTTTTTTTAAAGAGCATTGTCAAAGTCTTTGCAATGTATAATAATCCTATGTTTTTAAATCCTAAAATATGTATGACTCTGAATACAGCGTGAAGAATAATAACTATACAGGGTTTTTTTTTTTTTTTTGCAGATACTTTAGAGGCATAATTGTGCATTCTAGCTATATGTTTAATTAATAAGCTCTCAACTTGTTAATACAGTAAATGGCTGATTTTGATCACTCCATGTAAGCAACATATCCTGGGATTTGTAAGAAATCAATGTTACTTTAGTTTTTGTGTCAAATTAACTAGTTGGAGCACTTGAAAACTCCCAGCTTGTTACGATGCTAAAATAATGAATCTCATTGAGACATGCTTTACTGTGTACCCAAGGGGTGCAGAGTTGGAGGTTGGGTAATCAAAACAGTTTTATCTTGGATGACAAGGAACCATGCAGCAATTGACAGTGGGACTCTGTTCAATTAAACAAGGCAGTAAATAAGGAGTTAGCAATGTTGGACTCACTTAGAAAAGGAAATACAGGGGGGAATTTCTTATTTAAAGTTCATTTCAGAGAAAAAATATGCATTACATGTCTGCAATACTTTTTTCGCCATGTTTTATGTCTTTAGTTCTTTTGCTGCCACCAACATCAGCAGCATTGGGGGGCTTTACATTTACACTTCCAACTGCTACAGCAGCTGAGAATGCATGCAAAATTTTACAAGCCGGTTTTCAGATGGAAATTATCTGGTGGCTGTACAGCTACCTGATCCCTTCCAAGGGCCTCTGAAATGGGTGCATGAGACGCCCCCTCCCACCTGCTATGTTTTCTGGGCTCAGCTGCCCATCTGTGGGCTTGAGACCTGCAGGACAGGTAAAGGGATGAGAAATAAGTTAACCTCTGTTTACTATCTCTCCTAGCTAACAAGAATCCAGAAGCAACATGGATTTTGTCACTTCTAGTTTCAGCTGTCACTTTGCCCGGCCAGGTAAAAAGCAAATGGAGCATGTGCTGTGCTATATTAGTTTTAGTGGAGGCCAGCAGTAAAGATTACCTGTCACAGCAAAATGCTATCACATAGTTGCCAACAGTCCCGATTTTCCCGGGACAATCCAGATTTTGGGACCCTCGTCCTGATTAGAGGCTGTCCCGAATCGGGATTTTCCAGAAGGAAAATCGGGAATGTTGTTTTTTTGTTTTTGGAGCAGCGGGCTCCAGCAAAATGGCGGCTGGCGCCGCCGCTCTATCTTCCCCCTAGTGTTGAGTGGAGAGAGGAAGGGGGCTCGATCCGTGCAGCCAATGAAGCGGCTTCTTTAGCTACACGGCCCCTCCCCTCTCCACTGTAGCAAACAGAAGACACGTCGTCGTCGCCGTGTCTTGCCGAAAGTTCCCCAGCCCCGTACTGTGCAGTACAGGGGGGCTTTATTGCCGAGGGGAACTTTCTCGGCAGAACACCGGCCGCTCCTGCACTGAGCGGGGGCTGAATTGAGGGGGCCTGCACTAATTGAGGGGGGCTGCACTAATAGAGGGGGGCTACACTGAGGGGGGGCTGCACTAATAGGGGGGGGATGCACTGAGGGGGGGTCTGCACTAATAGAGGGGGGCTGCACTGAGGGGGGGCTGCACTAATAGAGGGGGGGCTGCACTGAGGGGGGGTCTGCACTAATAGAGGGGGGGCTGCACTGAGGGGGGCTGCACTAATAGAGGGGGGGCTGCACTAATAGAGGGGGGGCTGCACTGAGGGGGGCTGCACTAATAGAGGGGGGCTGCACTGAGGGGGTCTGCACTAATAGAGGGGGGGCTGCACTGAGAGGGGGCTGCACTAATAGAGGGGGGGCTGCACTGAGGGGGGCTGCACTAATAAAGGGGGGGCTGCACTGAGGGGGGGTCTGCACTGAGGGGGGCTTCACTAATAGAAGGGGGGTCTGCACTGAGGGGGGCTGCACTAATAGAGGGGGGGCTGCACTGAGGGGGGGCTGCACTAATAG
The DNA here is from genome assembly GCA_037952925.1 of Lithobates clamitans. Taxonomy (NCBI): domain Eukaryota; kingdom Metazoa; phylum Chordata; class Amphibia; order Anura; family Ranidae; genus Lithobates; species Lithobates clamitans. The sequence goes on along the minus strand of JBBGZY010000377.1, from coordinate 1,272,323 downwards.
AGGGGGGCTGCACTGCGGGGGGCTGCACTAATAGAGGGGGGGTCTGCACTGATGGAGGGGGTCTGCACTGATGGAGGGGATCTGCACTGATGGAGGGGGTCTGCACTGATGGAGGGGGTCTATACAGACTCTGGCGGGGGCACCTGATGCAAGGACAGACTCTGCCGGTGGCACCTGATGCAAGGACAGACTCTGCCGGGGGCACCAGATGCAAGGACAGACTCTGCCGGGGGCACCTGATGCAAGGACAGACTCTGCCGGGGGCACCTGATGCAAGGACTGACTCTGCCGGGGGCACCTGATTCAAGGACGGACTCTGCCAGGGGCACCTGATGCAAGGACGGACTCTGCTGGTGGCACCTGATGCAAGGACAGACTCTGCTGGTGGCAGGCGACGTGGCTAGTGACACGCTCAGGGATCCCACTGATTCGGCATTATGGTGAGTTGAATGATTTAATTTTATATTACAATGTAATAATAGAAATAATGCGCTTCAATCATCCTGACACCATAACAACCATGGTGCCGGGATAATTGAAGCGTTAACACCAGGCGTTTGGAGTATCTTTATCTGCTGATTGTTAAACTTTCTAGAATACACATATTTCTATTGTGTAGGATCTGGGGCTGCTGTCCCGTCATTTCCCTCTCCCCCTTTCCTTCTCCCCCTTTCCCTCTCCATCCCTCATTCATCTCAGACTCTAACCACACCCTCTTAAACCACGCCCATTTAAGCCACGCCCACTTTCCACATAAGCCACACCCACGTTTCATGTAAGCCACTCCCATTTTTGTGCCACACTAATTTTTTGCTAAGCCACGCCTACAAATGAATGCCCCGTCCCCTAATTATTGTACGGCTCCGCCTACAGCCAAAAAAGTGTCCCACATATTTTTTTTGCAATGTTGGCAACTATGCTATCACATAGCATAAACATTAAAAAAACTAAAGGTACACCCGATGTCGGAGTGAGAGCAGTGATTCTAGGGCAATCATTTATGGTTAACTCTAAACTGGTGACCTGTATGGGCTTTTAAATCATCGTATATGGAAAATTCTATGTACCACATTTCATAGGCACAAGCAGTTTTGAGGCTTTAGAATCTATATATCTAGCACAACCTGGTCTTTTATATTTTACCAAAAAACTGGGTAATGCATTGAGTTTGTGTGGTCTAAAATTTTACGTAAAATAGGTTTAATAAACTGGTTAAAAAAAAAAAATTCAATGCGTAAGGGTTTTAACTAATCTCCGTGCCTACATGTGCATTCTACCATGTATGCAAAAAGCAAATATGGCTCTGGCAGTGAAAGCTTACAATACACATACATTTTTATAGATTGAATGGTGTCAGCTCTGCCTAATTGTCTTTTGCTAAACTCCCTCCCCTCTCCCGATTTTCACAACATATGAATAATTTGGTCTGTAATATAAGATAAAATTGTGAGGACTAATTATACTCTTTGAAATAACTCAAGGAACAGCAGTACATTGTTTGTAACTTGAAAATAATAGGGAGAGAATAATAATAATAATAATAATAATAAAAAAGGCAAGAGGTCTTTGGTCTTTATGGTACCCAAGGTCAAATTCAGATTAAGCCCCCTTTCACACGTATGTGACTTTTCTGCAACTTGAGACTGCAAAGTCTCATGACAAGTCGTACCCCATGATTTCCAATGAGTACCATTCATATGTGCAACTTCAAGTCGCACCGACTTTAAAGTAGTCCCTGTACTGCTTTGATCTGACTTTGATGCAAGTAGAGGTCCATAGATCTCAAGTTTACACAGGCATTCCCTGAAATCGCTAAAAAATCACATCACAATTGCATCAGCAAAATTGCACGACTTTCAAGTCGTGGCAGTGTGAAAGGGGCCTAGACAGACTGGATAAAAGACACAGTGCATCCCAGAACCAGGCCCAGGTTTAGATACTCCAAGTTATATGACCTTTCCAGCTGTAACTTCTGGAGGTAGTGTTCATGCGTCAAGAACATATGGATATGCAAGTAGGTAATCTTAATCTTGCAGAGACCAGATGTCAGGAACCAGAAATGTGTGGACTGCCACAGAGAATCCCAAGCACAAGTATAGTGTAAGATAATATAATGTATTAAAAAATAAGTGAACAATATAAATGTAAGCGCACCTCCAATATACCAAACTGTAACATAAACCAGAAAAGCAAACAAACAGTGACACTAATAAACGACTGCCCAAACCAGATATATACAGCAAGCAGGGAATGCTAAGCAAAGTCGTAACAGAGCCTGGGGCATACACAGGAGATCAAACAGAGGAAGCTGGGAGCCAGACAGGACAGGGAGAGGGTAACAGGACAGGGAGAGAGCAGGTGGAAAGGGATCAGGCTGCAGGGTCAGGATCAGGGTCCAGGATCAGGAACTCATGAACACAGGTCATGGGGCACCTGGAGACAGAACACCAAGGCAGGAATGAAGAGCATGGACATGGTTTAAATACACTTCCTGCAACCAGTATCCGGTGATAACTGATTGCATTAGATGATGTGAGCTTCTGGCTGCTGAGAGACACATGCTGGTGGATGCTGGAACTTCACTCCTATGGATCTGGGAGCCACAGTGCCACCAGCAGGTGAGCCCTTTCCTGACAGTACACCCCCTCTGAGGAGCGGCCTCTGGACGCGCCAAACAGCCATAGCTGAACCCATCCATAAAAGACAGTCATCTGTTACACAAGACCAGAGTAAAAGTTCCTCGTAGGCTGAGGAAGTGCCGGGTTCCAAGCCAGATGCTCTACTGCCAAGATCCATCAATATGCAAAGTGTCCCACCGTCCGGGTCAGGTGACTGACTTAGGTACCCCACTGCTGGGGTCAAGCAACTGGCTGAGTGTCCTGCTGGCCAGAATCTCTGAGATGAACAGCATTCTATACTCCAAGTCCCTCAAAACAGCAGGTACCCCAATGATGAGATTCCACGGGTTATCTGCAAACTTATACCTGGGGTCATGTGGCAATACCGGAACCCAGACACCGAAGTGTCTCATCATAACCATGTAGCTTGCATAGTTTCTAGGACTTGCTATGCACATCAAAAGCCATCTTGGTCTCTCTGAGGCACTGGTTACCTGACCCGGGTCCCCTATTACACCTGGAGCTGTGGCAATCGCATCCGAATTATGGCAAGGCACAGAACGTATGCTGCCATTGCCCATTAGCTTACCACGACCAGGGCCATAAAGGCAAATGAAGCTACCAGTTAAGAAGGGTATGTCCGGACCACCAGGCTTTGGCGCCATAGGAGCAACACACTGCCAGAGGGACTCAACCGAGGCACCCATCAAATTAATCTCAGGCCAAGCAGGTAACCCATATAAAGCATGTGAGGACTCAGAGCTTTTAGACCCATTAGCAGGTGGACACTCAGCCTTTGCATGACAATCCAACTGAGCAACTGGCTTAGAGTCAGATGGACTCGGGGATGGGGTGGTAGGGAGAAGATAACTAAGATTATCAATGGTAGACTTGTCATCAGACAGCAGACCATCAGAGGCAGGCAGGTTGTTTGGCACAGGACATTCAGAAGCAGGCTGGGAATTGGACACAGGCCCCTTCGGGCTGGGCAGGAGGCACTGGATCATCAGGCTAGACAGCAGGTGCTGGATCATCAGGCTGGGCAGCATGCACCAGATCATCAGGCTGGGCAGCAGGCAACTGATCATGTGGCTGGGCATCAGGCATTGGCTCATCAAGCTGGGAAGCAGGCACTGGATCAGCAGGCTGGGCAGCAGGCACCGAATCAGCAGGCTGGGCAGCAGGCACTGGATCAGCAGGCTGGGCAGCAGGCAGAGGCACATCAGGCTGGGCAGCAGGCAGAGGCACATCAGGCTGGGCAGCAGGCAGAGGAACATCAGGCTGGGAAACAGGTTCAGGACTGTCAGAAGCAGGCCTAACCCCGTTGGCAATTGTGGAGGCAGACTGGAGTAGATCAGCTGGCGTGGAGGCAGACTGGAGCAGATCGGCTGGTGTGGAAGCAGACTGGAGCAGATTGGCTGGCGTGGATGCAGACTGGAGCAGATCAGCTGGCGTGGAGGCAGACTGTAGCAGGTCGGCTGGCGTGGAGGCAGACTGTAGCAGATCAGTTGGCATGGAGGCAGACTGGAGCAGATCGGTTGGCGTGGAAGCAGACTGGAGTAGGTCAGCTGGTGTGGAAGCAGACTGGAGCAGATTGGCTGACTTGGAAACAGACTGGAGCAGATCCTCTGGCATGGAAGCAGACTGGAGCAGATCGACTGGTGTGGAAGTAGGACTGGATAGAGGCAGGATTGTGTGGGTTGGAAAAAACTTTGGTTTTTTTTTGGGAGGCAGACTGGAGCAGATCGGCTGGCATGGAGGCAGACTGGAGCAGATTGGTTAGCGTGAAGGAGACTGGAGCAGATTGGCTGGTGTGGAAGCAGACTGGAGCAGATCAGCTGGCGTGAAAGCAGACTGGAGCAGATCGGCTGGTGTGAAAGCAGGATTGGATAGAGGCAGGCTTGTGCGAGTTGGAAAAAACTTCTGTTTCTTTTTGGGTTTAGCCACTGCATGTAAAAGCAGCGCTGTGAGTAGAGTAGAGGGAGCAGATGGAAGAGAAGAGTTAAGGGATGGTGAAAAAGAGGGAGCAGTTAAGGAGGATTTCTGTAAGATTGCTACAGGCAGCGGAGAAGAGGTAGTTTTCAATGGGTTAAAGGCAGGATAGGTGCAGCGAGTGGGAACAGGGTAGTGACATGTAGTTGGCAATAGGGTTACTGAGCTGCAACTGTGGTTGCTGTGGGTGATGGAGAGAGAGATACCCAAGGAGGTGGGTATTTAGCAGCAGGAATGGGTTGTTGCAAACTGACTGGGGCTGAGTGCAATATATCAGACCATGCTTGTAGTAATGGTTGAACGAAATTCAGTTTACACTTTGCTTGTCTGACAAGAGACTGCACTGCGTTAATACACTCCACTAGTACCTGTTGGGAACATGCTGAATAGTGTTCAAAGAAATAAGCCAAGTCATCCTCCAATAACCATACCAGTGATTCTACCTGTGCCACACTGAAGGGGGAGAAAAGTCATCACTGCCTTTAGGAGTACTGGACAAAGCCAACTCTGCACAAACCTGAATCAATGGCCTAACATCAAAGGGAATGAGCAAGATGAATGCATTCTAACAGCTGATCTCTGGCCCACTTCTTCAGTATCTGGTAGCAGTATTCCTTTTCCTCTGTCACTAGCAAAGAAAAGTATACAACCTCCTCAGGATGCATCTTGCCACAAACAACAGCAAAACCAAGATAGCCTCCCTGTGCAGTCACTTCTGGTCAGGATTGGCCTTGGTGTTATCTCAGGAACTGGTGTGACCAGAAATTTGTGGACTGCCACAGAGAATCCCAGGCACAAGTACAGTGTAAGATAATATCATTTATTTAAAAAATAAGTGAAAAGGTGTAAACACACCTCCAATATACTGTACCAAACTGTGTAACATAAACCAGAAAACCAAACAAACAGTGACACACAATAAATGACTGCCCAAACCAGATATATACTGCAAGCAGGGAATGCTAAGCAAAGTCGTAACAGAGCCATACATGGGAGATCAAGCAGAGGGAGCTGGGAGCCAGACAGGATAGTGAGAGGGTAACGGAACATGGAGAGAGCAGGTGGGAAGGGATCAGGCTGCAGGGTCGGGATCAAGGCCCAGGAACAGCATCAGGAACTTAGGAACACAGGTCAGGGGGCACCTGGAGACAGAACACCAAGGCAGGAATGAAGAGCATGGACAGGGTTTAAATACACTTCCTGCAACCAGTATCAGGTGATAACTGATTGCATTAGATGATGTGAGCTTCTGGCTGCTGAGAGACACCCACTGGTGGATGCTGGAACTGCAGCCTATAGATTTGGGAGCCACAGTGCCATCAGCAGGTGAGCCCTTTCCTGACACCAGAAGGTCTACTGGATGGAGAGAAGCAATCACTAACCTGGCACATTACATACAGAATTTTTTCATCCAGAGAAAGGTGTTAGGAACCTTTGGGTATGATATGCAGGTTTAAATAGAAACCCTGGAACCTTTCTTCTTCCAGAACAATGAGTATGACCCTTTGAGAGAGGAGAAGTCTTTGTGGGGATGCTGGCAAGTTTGAAAAAATGAAGCAGGGTGGAGGCAGCGACCAAAACCAGATTGTAGCCTCTGGATACAACAATCTGTACTCCAATTTGCATAGCAGGAGATTGTTACCGGCTCTCTATGAAGCCGCTTCACACATCTCTGCAGTGGCTCCAGTGTGAATTGCATAGGAGCCCTGTGCATCTTTTATAATATAATCACACACATAGGTTGGACTTGATGGACTTGTGTCTTTTTTCAACCTCACCTACTATGTAACTATGTAATACAGGTACATTTGGTTATGCTGCAGCCTTTAGGCGAATGAACACTGGTAAACAAACTATAAGGCTGGGTTTACACTAGAACACGCAGTGGCTCACAGCAGGAGTCTGGTGCGTCTCCTTTCACCATTTAAGGTCCAAATTCAGACCAAAATTCTGGCTAAAATCGGACCTGAAATGGTGAATGGAGACACACCAGACTCCTGCTGTGAGCCGCTGCGTGTTCATGTGTAAACCCAGCCTTATAGTTTGTTTACCAGTGTTCATTCGCCTAAAGGCTGCAGCATAACCAAATGACCCTGTATTACATAGTTGCATAGTAGGGGAGGTTGAAAAAAGACACAAGTCCATCAAGTCCAACCTACTTGAGTGATTATATGTCAGTATTACATTGTATATTCCTGTACGTTGCGGTCGTTCGGGTGCTTATCTAATAGTTTTTCGAAACCATCGCCTGTGGAAGGGAATTACACATCCTTGCCTCTCTTGCAGTAAAGAACCCTCTACGCAGGTTAAGGTTAAACCTCTTTTCTTCTAATTTTAGTGAGTGGCCATGTGTCTTATTAAACTCCCTTCCGCGAAAAAGTTTTATCCCTATTGTGGGGTCACCAATATGGTATTTGTAAATTGAAATCATATCCCCTCTCAAGCGTCTCTTCTCCAGAGAGAATAAGTTCAGTGCTCGCAACCTTCCAGACCCTTTATTAGCTTTGTTGCCCTTCATTGTACTCGCTCCATTTCCAATACATCCTTCCTAAAGACTGGTGCCCAGAACTGGCCAGCATACTCTAGGTGAGGCCGGATCAAAGTCTTGTAGAGTGGGAGAATTATCGCTTTATCCTTGGAGTTAATCCCTTTTTAATGCATGCCAATGTTCTGTATGCTTTGTTAGCAGCAGCTTGGCATTGCATGCCATTGCTGAGCCTATCATCTACTAGGGCCCCCAGGTCCTTTTCCATCCGAGATTCCCCCAGAAGTTCACCCCCTAGTGAGTAGATTGCATTCATATTTTTGCCACCCAAATGCATTATTTTACATTTTTCTACATGAAACCCCATTTGCCATGTAGTTGCCCACCCCACTAATTTGTTCAGATCTTCTTGCAAGGTTTCCACACCCTGAACTGTTTACCCCACCCTTCAGGTCATCCATGAATAAATTAAACAGGATTGGTCCCAGCACAGAACCCTGGGGGACCCAACTTCCCACCCCTGACCATTCCAAGTATTCCCCATTTATCACCACCCTCTGAACTCGCCCTTGTAGCCAGTTTTCAATTCATGTACTCACCCTATGGTCCATGCCAACGGACCTTACTTTGTACAGTAAAGGTTTATGTGGAATTGTGTCAAATGCTTTTACAAAATCCAGATACACCATGTCTACGGGCCTTCCTTTATCTAGATGGCAGCTTACCTCCTCATAGAAGGTAAATAGATTGGTTTGGCAAGAACAAGTCTTCATGAATCCATGTTGATTACTGCTAATGATTTCATTACCAAAATCTTGTACAGTGTATATAGTCCCTTATCATCCCCTCCATGAGCATGCATACTATTGATGTTAGGCTAACTGGTCTGTAATTCCCAGGGATGTATTTTGGCCCTTTTTTAAATATTGGTGCTACATAAATATTGGCTTTTCTCCAATCAGCTGGTACCATTCCAGTCAGTAGACTGTCAGTAAAACTTAGGAACAATGGTCTGGCAATTATTTGACTAAGTTCCCTAAGTACCCTCGGGTGAAAGACATCTGGTCCCAGTGATTTATTAACCTTAAGTTTCCCAAGTCTTTTTCTAATTCTGTCCTCTGTTAGCCATGAGGGTGCTTCCTGTGATGTGTCATGAGGACAAACACTGCAGTTTTGGTTACTGAAGCCCCCCGATTCTCTAGTGAAGACTGGGGAGAAGAATAATTCAATACCTTTACCGTCTCTCCATCCTTTGTAGCCAGATGCCCTTCCTCATTCTTTATGGGGCCAATATGGTCTGTCCTCCCTTTTTTAGTGTTTATTTACTTAAAGAATTTCTTGGGATTTTTTTGCTCTCCTCCGCTATGTGTATTTCGTGTTCTATCTTAGCAGCCCTAATTGCACCCTTACATATCTTGTTGCATGCTTTGTAAAGTCTAAATGCTGATCCCTCAGCCAGTATTTTTTGAAGGCCTTCTCCTTTGCTTTTGTATGCAATTTTACATTGGAGTTAAGCCATCCAGGATATATGAATAGATTGTTGGGCGATTTCCAAAAACAGACAGAATGCCTCTCATTAGAGAGAGCTTTGTCTCTCCCTTCATTTTTTAAGCCATCCAGGACTTTTGTTTGCTCTTTTAAATGTATTTCCCAATGGAATGCACTGGCTAATGCCCTTATTTAATATGCTCTTAAAGCAAACCCATCTCTCCTCCGTGTTCTCTGTTTCTAAGATTTTATCCTCATTCATATCTTCTAGCAAGGTTCGTAGTTTAGGGAAGTTAGCTTTTTTGAAATTCAGTGTCTTTGTGTTCCCCTTGTGTTTCCTATTTGTGTGATTTATACTGAAGTCAATTGACCTGTGATCGCTGTTTCCTAAATTGCCTTGTATTTTCACATCCGTGATCAGGTCTGTATTGTTGGTAATCAGTAGATCTAGTAATGCCTTGTTTCTAGTTGGTGCATCTACCATCTGATCCATAAAATTGTCCTGCAAGACATTTAGGAACTGGCGAGCCTTAGAGGAATGTGTGGTTCCCTCCGCCCAGTCTATGTCTGGATAATTAAAATCCCCAATTACGATAACACTTCTCATCCTTGCTGCTAATCCAAATTGTGAAAGAAGGTCAGTCTCCCCCTCCTCCCTCAGGCTGGGGTGCCTATAGCATACTCCCAGTATTATTTCCCCTTAGCTTCATCCCTTTGGAGCTCTACCCATAAGGACACCACCTCCTCCCTAGCTCCCTTATTGATGTCATCTCTCATATTCACTTGTACATTATTCTTGATATATAGGCATACCTCTCCCCCTTTTTTACCCTCTCTATCCCTGCGATAAAGGGAATACCCTTGAATGGTTGCCAGCCAATCATGAGAGCTGTTGTACCAGGTCTCTGAAATTCCCACAAAATCTAAAATCCTCCTCATTCATATTACTCCATCTTGTGTCTTTAATGTACTAGTCGTACATTACGAGAATAGCAGCTGCCATATGTAAATGTGCCCCCTAAACGATTAGGGGGCACATTTAGCCGAGTCATTGCAGCCTAATTTGCTTCTATGATATCAAAACTGAACTTTTGTAGTTGCCATTTAGTCTTTCATGCGGTTTTTACTTTGATGATTGTTACAAAATCAAGGGTTGTTAGGATGCAATATTGAGAAACAAGGCTACCTCCTTTAACAAGGATACTTTCTTGAGGGATAAGGCTATTACCAATAAATTTAAAGTTAGACTTTTTTTATTATTGGTTATGCAGGGCAAACCAGCAGCTGCGCTTTAATGGAAAGTAAAGTATGTGCATTTGGGAAAAAACATTAAAGAGAACCCGTTTCTTTGCACTATTTGGACAAAGCACAGATTCACTTCAGGTCCCCCCCCCTTAAAAAAAAAACCCAAAAATGTCTAGTGAAAGATTTGCTTTTGCTCTGAGAATTGCCATCATTTATAACAGTGTCAGATAACATGATGACACATCAACAGATGTATGGAACTGGATTGCAATGATAAAAGACCAGCAGATACTCATTTCCTCAGATGCTTGGTTGAATTGTGGGCAAGCATGTCATTAACGCAAGTACAGGGAAATATAGTATTAATCATACCTTTTTCTTACTTTCCTGAATGTTATAGCTTTTGACATTAAACTTGCTATGATTTACAAACATGCAAATACAGATACTGCTTATTAGTTTAAGAAAACATTTAAATGTCACAATCACAGTTACAGCGCCAAGCCTAGATGCTTCTGAAACCATCTGTATTTTGAAGTCGTTTAAAACTGCTTGCTAAAATCTAGCCTCAACAAAAATCACTTTTTAGTTTGTGACTTTGCGTGAGAAGTGAGAAGGAAACTTTCTTTGAAGCAACTGTTATAAATAAAAGCATTGAATGTTTTCTAAATAAGAATAACTGCACAGCTGTAGGATCACAGTGCATCAAAAACAACCATATGGGATGCCCATCTCACAGCCGTCAATGTGTTCACAATCTACTGCACATACAGAAGCTTTAGTTCTGAAACTAGATGGGGAACAAACATTTTGGAACATTTTTTTTTTCAGTTTAAAAGATAAAAAAACATTAGTTTTTCAGTTGTAAAATCAGCTGGAAAATCTCATTGTAAGTGTCATGCGCACCATGTACTTTTACACTGTCTTTTTTAAAATATAATTGTTGCATTTTTTATACAACAGAAACGCAAAAGCTTTTTCATATTACTTTCTTGCTAAGACAGCAAATGTGAGGGTTATATACAAAAATAAATGGATGTCTTCAATGTTTATATAATTATTTGTAAAGGAAATGCAAGCAAATAAATATTGTGTGAAAAATATAACTAATACTTGTTAGTTTTATCAAGTTTCGCCTGCTGCTTTATGTGCAATGATTTAAAAACCATCTATCCTAAAAACAAAAGTCAATAAAAATACATAAAGCACAAACATTTCAACACTTTATTTTATGCATACACAACAAGCCTAAAATATGTGTTATAAAGTGATTTGTCCTTTACAATATTACTGTTGAATTTACTGATAATACTGTGAAGGTTTGAGTCCTTTAAAAGTAAATCCATCATGAAAGAAATATGGGGGGCTGCCATTGCTGGTCTCCTTTGGTTGATTGCCTGCATGTTATGGCTTCAGTTTTATCTGAGTGGTTGACTGAACAAGTACTCAGAAATGTCACTTCAAATGCTTTTATCTGCATTCTTCTTGTAAACTCAGTTGGTGAAAGACAGCAGGCATGACAAGCATGGCACTTCCATTTTCAGAAGAGTTCAGCAATGGTAGTGACCACTGGTAGAACTAGGGCACTCTGAGGAGAGTAATGATGTAGTGCATCTGAAAAGTGGTGGGCATGGCCCTATTGCACTTACAGTAGCAGGGGCTTAAAGGTGCCTGATTAAATGGTACCTAAGTATACCCTGTATACCCAATTCCATTAAGTCCATTAAGTCCAACCTGTGTGTGTGTGTTTTTATGTCAGTATTACATGGTATAGCCCTGTATGTTTGTTCATTCAGGTGCTTTTCTAATACATTATGACTTTGACGTTATATACCAGGGTTATGGCTGCCGATAGCTGCCATAACCCCAATATACTTTTACAAAATGGGTGTTACTCTTTCAGATTAAAGCGGTCCCAGTCGTTTTCCCCTCTTACCGGAGATATCGATAGCAGTGAAAATAATCAAATCTTCTGGACTGCTGGGCAGGAAGTCCAGTGAGGGCAAGATGGCCCCCACTCGACTCTATGCCCTTGGAGGACCAGAGCACAGTTAAAAGTCACTTCCACCCCCTGGCCTTAAGGGGCCAATTTTTTTTGTGTAAAAGTTAAATTACATTTATTATTATTTTTGAATGCGAGATCTGAGGTCTTTTAACCCCAGATCTTGCATTAAAGAGGCCCTGTCCTGCTTATTTCTATTACAAGGGATTTTTACATTCCTTGTAATAGGAATAACAGTGATCTTTTTTTTTTTTTTAAAGGGACAGTGTAAAAATAAAAAATAAAAAGTAAAATAAATAAGAAAAAAAAAAATTAAAGCGCCCCATCCCTCCGAGCTCATGCACGAAGAGTACACAAGTCGGGCCTATATATGTAAATGGTGTTCAAACCACACATGTAAGGTATTGCCACAAACATTAGAGTGAGAGCAATAATTCTAGCACTAGACCTCCTCTGTAACTCTAAACTGGTAACCTGTAAAATTTTTTAAAGTGTCACTTATGGAGATTTTTAAGTACCCTAGTTTGTTGCCATTCCACGAGCCTGCACAATTTTAAAGCATGAGGTGTTGGGTATCAATTTACTCAGCGTAACATTATCTTTCAAATTATACATAAAAATTGGGCTAACTTTACTCTTTTCTTATTTTTTTATCCAAAAAAGTGTATTTTTTCCAAAAAAATTGCGCTTGTAAGACTGCTGCACATATACGGTGTGACATAAAGAGATTTACTAAAGGAAAATACACTTTGCACTAACCTGAATCCAAAGCACATAGTCTGGTTCTTCTCTGATCTCTCCTCTCCCTGCTATCTGCATGATTCATTCCTAAAAGGTCAACACCTCAGCCAACCAGGAGATGGCCCACCCCCCTCCAGGACACAGCAGTTCATTCATACTTTCAGCTCTATGGTTCTCCAAGTCTGTGAAGTGTGGGGGGAGGGATGTCACTTCCTTCCAGTCAGCTCTCAGATTTCCTGGAGCTGTGTGCTCTAGCTCCACATTGCGCGTGACATCAGAACCCTGCCCCCTGCTACTAGATAGTGTGTAAAATGTTTGTTTTGGAAGACTGTAGAGGATAGAGGGCTGCACATAAACAAGTACAACTTGTGTAGGAGGTTTTATTTCATCTCTGTGTATCATCTGAGACTAATCACTTCACTGGGTATATAGTTGTGCTCATAAGTTTACATACACTGGCAGAATTTATGATTTCTTGGCCATTTTTCAGCGAACATGAATGATAACACAAAAACTTTTCTTTCACTCATGGTTAGTGTTTGGTTGAAACCATTTATTATCAATCAACTGTGTTTACTCTTTTTAAATCATAATCACAACAGAAACTATCCAAATGACCCTGATCAAAAGTTTACATACCCCAGTTCTTAAAGGGGTTGTAAAGTTATTATTTTTTTTTTTTTTAAATAACAAACATGTTATACTTACCTTCACTGTGCAGCTCGTTCTGCACAGAGTGGCCCCGAACCTGGTCTTCTGGGGTCCCTCGGCGGCTGTTTCAGCTCCTCCCCGCAAGCATTTACCACCTTAATGCGAGCTCCCTCGCACGGTGGTGAGTGCTTGCAGGCGTGCTCCCGTGATACAGCCGGTGGCTATAGCCGCTCGCTGTATCACTCGGCCCCGCCCCCCGGCGCGCCGCGTCATCGGATGTGATTGACAGCGGCGCGAGCCAATGGCTGCGCTGCTTTCAATCCATCCACTGCAGCCAATCAGCGACCAGGCTGAGCTGCAATGAAGATGACGAGGACGTGCAGCGAAGATTCGAGGCGTCAGGTAAGTAAAACGGGGGGCCTGGGGGCGGCGGTACTGTCAAAAGTTTTTTCACCTTAATGCATAGAATGCATTAAAGTGAAAAAATGTTTACCTTTACAACCCCTTTAATACTGCATATTGCCCCCAATGACAGCTTGAAGTAATTTGTGGTATTTGTGGATGAGACTCTTTATCTTCTCCGATGGTAAAGCTGCCCTTTCCTCTTGGCAAAAAGCCTCCAGTTCCTGTAAATTCTTGGGCTGTCTTGCATGAACTGCTTGTTTGAGATCTCCCCAGAGTGGCTCAATGATACTGAGGTCAGGAGACTGAGATGGCCACTCCAGAACCTTCACTTTATTCTGCTGTAGTCAAGGACAGGTCGACTTGGCCTTGTGTTTTGTATCATTGTCATGTTGGAATGTTCAAGTACGTCCCATGTGCAGCTTCCTGGCTGATGAATGCAAATGTTCCTCCAGTATTTTTTGATAACATACTGCATTCATAATGCCATCAATTTTGACCAAATTTCATGTGCCTTTGTAGCTCACACATCCCCAAAACTTCAGAGATCCACCTCCGTGTTTCACAGAAGGAATGATGTACCTTTCATCACAGGCCTTGTTGACTCCTCTCCAAATGAAACGTTTATGGTTGTGGCCAAAAAGCCTGATTTTGGTCTCATCACTCCAAATGACTTTGTGCCAGAACGTTTGTGACTTGTCTCTGTGCTGTTTGGCATATTGTAAGAGGGATACTTTGTGGCATTTGCGTAGTAATGTTTTTTTTCTGGCGACTCAACCATGTAGCCTATCTTTCTTCAAGTGCCTCCTTATTGTGCATATTGAAACAGCCACACCAGTCCTGTATTTCACCTAAAGTTATTTGTGGGTTTTAATTTGCATCCCGAACAATTTTCCTGGCAGTTGTAGCTGAAATTTTAGTTGGTCTACCGACCGTGGTTTGGTTTCAACAGAACCCCTTATTTTCCACTTCTTGATTATAGTTTGAACACTGCTGATTGGCATTCTCAATTCCTTGGATACCTTTTTATATCCCTTTCCTGTTTTATACAGTTCAACTACCTTTTCCTGCAGAAAGAAATGTTTTTGTGTTATCATTCATATTCTCTGAAAAATGGCCAAGAAATCATAAATTCTGTCAGGGTATGTAATCTTATGAGCACAACTGTATGTAAGGGTTTACAACCTCTTTAAGGAGGCTAGGAGTGAGTAATGTACATTGTGTGTTGCATACTCCTGACATCTGTGCTCTGTATGCTGTGCTGCATGAAGCATTCTGACTGTTGTTCTTCTAAAAAACAGAGTGGTAAGAACTATTTACCCTCAGTGCAGAAATCTGGACTATGTAACAAACTACCCTGGCTACACAGTACTCCTCTAGCACCCTATCCAGCAAACATTTCTAAATTCTTCCCTATCCTTCTTCCTCCAATCAACTCTTCTTTCTACGCAAATAACCCCCCCCCCCATATCCCCATATCTCGCTCACCTGTTTACTTGCCTGCTTACAAGCAGACAGGCACCCTATGCAGAGTGAGCTAAAGTCCTCCTAGCCATTCCCTAGCTTTGCATCATGTTACATTAAAGCTAAGGAGTGGCATGGGAAAGCTTTCCTCTTCTCAGGTGTTCTTGAATAGTCATGGGTGATATGACACAGAAGAGGCTTCTGCATAGTGATAAAGTGTGAGTGTGGCTGAATAATTAGACCAAGGAGCAAATTTAAGGAACATGACCCAAATGACCAGGCCTAAGTATCTTTCATAACAGGTTATCTTAAATGTGTTGTTTAATGTAAAAACAGCTTAGGGTAGCCACAGTACATTGAAATATCAGTTTGCCTCTTATATCTCATAGATAATTCTGGGATTTAGCCATAATCTCTACAATAACATAGGCATTCTAATTCTAGAATTTACCTATAATACCTACAATAATTTTGGCAGCACTCATTTACACATGGCAAGCACAAATGAGTCATTCAATTCACAGTTCACAGTTATGTATGTATATTGAACTGCCAAGAATCCATAAATGGTGCATGACATCATCAGTCAATCTGTATGTTTGCAATGTCTGCTCAAATGGGCGCAGCTGATAATCTTGGTATCAAATCTTTCAGAGGGAAGCCAGCAGGGGAATCAACTTTCCAAAAAGAACAGTGAACCAACATAGCTGGTTTTAATGAAAATATTCTTTTTATGAACAGCATATAGGACATATCCATCCGTGGCCAAAAGTTTTGAGAATGACACAAAAATTACTTTTCACAAAGTCTGCTGCCTCAGTTTTTATGGTGGAAATTTGCATATACTCCAAAATGTTATAAAGAGTAATCAAATGAATTGCAATTAATTGCAAAGTCCCTCTTCACCATGAAAATGAACTTAAGCCCATAAAAAAAAACATTTGCACTGCATATGTGAAGAAGACTTCAGGGCGCCCAAGAAAGTCCAGCAAGCACCAGGACAGTCTCCTACAGTTAATTCAGCTAGGGGATTGGGGCACCACCAGTGCAGAGCTTTCTCAGGAATGGCAGCAGGCAGGTGTGAGTGCCCGCACTGTGAGGCAAAGACTTTTGGAGGATGGCCTGTGTCAAGGGCAGCAAAGAAGGCGCTTTTCTCCAGGAAAAACATCAGGGACAGACTGATATTCTGCAAATGGTACAATGATTGGACTGCTGAGGACTGGGGTGAATTAATTTTCTCTGATGAATTCCCTTTCTGATTGTTTGGGGCATCCAGAAAAAAACGTTGTCCGGAGAAGAGCTACCCTCAGTCTTGTGTCATGCCAACAGTAAAGCATTCCGAGACAATTCATGGGTGGGGTTGTTTCTCAGCCAATGGAGTGGGCTCACTTACAATTTTGCCTAAGAACACAGACATGAATAAAGAATGGTACAAAAATATGTTTCCTTTGCAAAAAGAATGTTTTTAAATAAAGTGAAGCTACATTTATTGTGACTACCTAAGCATGTGCATGAGAAATTAAAAAAATAACAGGCTTATCCTTTGCACATGATTAGCTATTCAAAGTGAACACAGCTTTTCCTTATTTAACAATATTTATGTGACTAAAAGAACATCATCTATTTCTTTGGTAAAGCAACTCTTATAGATCCAGTGTGTGCAAGACTAGCCACTGTTGTACCACAGCTTTACAGAGCAAGTCAAAGGTGCTAAACATCATGCAAATTCTTAAGATTGATTTTTGGGCTTTAGAAGTTCAAAATGAATTTAAATGAAATCCTACCTGAGATAAATATGAATGTCCATCAGAACCACATACAGGACTTGTATAAGCAACTGGACATTGCTTGCAACTCGACGTAAGAGGAACACCTCTCCAGTACTTATAAGTTAATCCAGCTTCTTTCATGCTGTAATAAAATAATATCTGTTAGAGCTACCTATGAAAGGAAACAAATGGCAAATCCATACTTTAACTGAAATTTCCATATACAATGCTGCATTTTAAACACTAGCCAGTAGAAGTTAGTCGCATTGAATTTGAATGTTGCTAGCCACCATGTTGAATGTGACAAAATTCTGCTATATATGACATGACCTGGATAAATGAAAACTTTCTTAGACAATTCTAAACACTTACAAATGTTTAATATGCTTGTATTAATAATAAATATACATATTATATTACATTATTAAAGTAACCAATGGGAAAGACATGTCTCTGGTTATGGAAACAGCCCTCTTTCTGACTTTCCAGCAGCATGCTACTTTTAGGGTACTTATAGAACATAATTTGGATTAAAGCTGAACAGCTTAATGGGAATGTATAATGATTTTTTGTTTATATTTTATTTATTTAAATATTACAGTCAGCATGGAAAAATACAATTAATTCACCTCAAGATTGGAGACTTTCATCCCCTTCCTGCCAAGGCCATTTTTCAGTTTTTGACAGTGTCACACTTTCAATAACAATTACTTAGACATACAATACTGTACCCAAATTACCAAACATACAATACCCAATTTTCTTGAGACAGAAAGAGCTTTCTCCAAATATATAAATAAATATCCATCTCCAAATATATAAATATATATCCAACCAAATATCTATCCAGTATATATATATATAAAATAGAAGCACTGGTTTAGAAGCACTCACGGGTCTTGCAAAACAAGAAGAACAAAAACAGTCATTTTTTTATTGTCAATGTCCATCTTTCTCAAGACTAAAATATAACCAATATTAAATTTGCGCTTACTCTAAATGTCCATAAATATTAATGTACAACCATATAAGCCGCTCACACCACAACTAGAATTGTTGCCAGACAGATGAATACATGTATAAAAAATTGTGTAGCGCTAGGAAAACACACTGTCTTAAAACCAGTAAGTTGAAAAGGCCTAAACATGAATAGTAATAGACACAAATAAATGTATCATATATAATAAAAATAGGCAAACAGTGAATTACTCCCCAAAAGTGAAGTAAGGAGCACCTTCACCAAAATGCAGCAAAAAAAGAATGATAATGAAAAATATTATTTTAAAGTCAATTAAAAAGTCTCATTAATATAATGAATCCTCATATCACACCACTGTGTCTTGTCAAAACATGCAGTGCCCTTGGATGTTTAAGATGGGAGCTTACCGGAGGGTTTGAACCCAAAGCAGCATATGCTGTGAGGGTCAAACCAGCTTGTATTGCACCCTGGCAATGGTGGGAAAATCTCAGCAGTCTGATGATATGGACGAAGCTGATCCAAAAACGGCTGACGTGGCATCATTGTACACGTGCATACCACACGACAAAGGTATCGATGCTGTTAAACATTTTCTGTCGCAGGAACATTCCTTGGCCGCTTTCCAATGTGAGTACCTTGTCGAATTACTTGAATTCGCGGCAAAACACAACTATTTTTGGTTTAACCACAATTTTTATCTCCAACAACGGGGAGTGGCCATGGGGGCCAAATTCGCGCCTAGTCTCGCGAATCTATTCATGGCCAAGTGGGAGGAGGATGTCGTCTATGTCCACGAAGCCAAGTCTTTGGTTTTGTGGACTAGATACATAGACGACATCCTTCTCCTATGGAATGGCACCATGGAATCATTGGAAGAGTTTTTCGTGAGTCTAAATACCAACGACAGGGGTATATCCTTGTCCTATCAAGCCAGTAAAACTCAAATACATTTTTTAGATTTAAAGATACAGATCATCAATAATGAATTTAGATTCAGTACATATTTCAAACCGACAGACCGTAATGGTTTTATACCAGTTGATAGTTGTCATCATGTCTCGTGGTTAAATGCGGTACCTCGGAGCCAGTTTCTTAGGCTTCGACGTAATTGCACTGAAGAGGAGACTTTTCTTGAACAGGCTATGATTTTGAAATCCAGGCTTGAAGCTAAGGGTTATGATACTGATGACCTAAACCTGGAAATTCAAAAAACTATCAATGTTGATAGGAAGTCACTATTAGAAGTCAAGCCCAAAAGAGAACCTGATGGGAAGTTTAGGTGGGCCTTATTAACCGCCTTCTCAACACAACATAGACAGATCAAAAACATCATGAGGAAGCATTGGGGTGTCCTGAAACAGGATAGTATTCTGGGCTCACTTATCCCAGAAGAAGCAAATGTCATCTTTAGAGGTGTACCCTCCTTAAAAGGACAGATAGCCCCCAACATTATAAACCCTCCTACCCGCCCCATGTTTTTTCATGATTGGACAGGCTTTTTTCCATGCAGGAAATGTCAGGTATGCCAGCATAACAGTATTAGAACACGTAAGGTTTCTGAATTTATTTCTACAGTGACGGGAAGGAGATACGCCATAAAGTCATTCTGTACATGCAGCACGAAATTTGTGGTGTATCTCATAACTTGTCCATGTCAGAAACAGTATATAGGCCGCACTACAAGGACATTTTCTATTAGGGTGGGTGAACATATTTCCTTGATTAAAAGTAGGGACCCTAAACATACGGTCCCGAGACATTTTAAGGAATTCCACGGGGGGAATCCTGAGGGGTCACAGTTTATCATTATTGATAAATACACACCACCCTGGAGGGGTGGTGCCAAAACAAGGGGAGTATCCCGCCTCGAAATGTTCTGGGCCTATGAGTTGCAGACTTTTGCTCCCTTAGGACTTAATGTAGAAGTTGATGTTAACGCCTTCCTAGATGAATCATGAGAGACACAATGTCGGTCCATTATGATACATATCTATATATGTTATGTTTTTACGTTTTCATGTTTCATAATTTTGGATTTTGGTTGTATTCACATATGGCTATGTCCTTCTGTAAAAGTTGTACTGGCCACACATGTATTAATTACCAAGTGTATGTGAATCCAGCTCTTTGAATTCTCCTTTTTTCCAAATATATGGGGTTACAAATATACATTTTCCGTTTCCTTTAAGTCATATTAATAATAGACATGTCACTGGGTTTTATCTGGTCTCTTATACCATCATTATACCGCCCCCTTAAGGTGCATGTCATTAGATGAACCATCTAGTAACTGACACACATGCTATAGTTAATATTTTTTATATTTTTTATTGCTGATCTCGACCAGTAAGACGTTTGCGATTAATCCACATGTTTACTTCCGGATTTGCGCTGTGACGTTACAGCGTCACATCTCGCGATAGGTCCGTGTGGTTGTGGTTAACCGCAAGTGGAACGCAAGCGAGGTACTCTTTATGAGTACTTCCGTCTTAACGGCGTGACGCCATTGCGTCACATCGCGAGACCTGTCGAGATCTCGCAGATCCATACGGCGGACACTGATCGTCATTTTTATTCTCATTTTCTATTCTCTTGAATTAAATATCATTGTTTATTCTCTTAAATTAGGAAATTTTCCAATTCTTAAATACTTTCATAATTACATTACATTAAGGCTAAGACTTTCGGGGTATATAGGGAATATCAGACTTCCGGTTTGGAGGGTGGAACGCATGAACATACCCACTAAAACGAGGTCTGGAACGCACGCCAGTCCGCCATCTTGGACAACCCGGAAGTTGCTGTTTTCTGAACTGAACGGGCTGGAGTCACATCAAGATGAATACAGTTCCTATATTAGGGAGTTGGGCTGTAGTGGAGGGCACCCCAAGACGAAGTCTATTAAGACGAAACGCGTCGGGAGGACTCCACTACCGCCCTTTTATACACAAGCGCTTTTTTATCTACTTCTTCATGTAAGTGTATTTCTTTGATTTTTAATAAATTACGGTGTCTACGGTATCACACTATGTAGTCCCCCCTTTCTTTACCCTTATGAACCTTTTGGGTGAGATCTATTAATATCGGTGGAGAAGATACGTTTTTTTGGATCAGCTTCGTCCATATCATCAGACTGCTGAGATTTTCCCACCATTGCCAGGGTGCAATACAAGCTGGTTTGACCCTCACAGCATATGCTGCTTTGGGTTCAAACCCTCCGGTAAGCTCCCATCTTAAACATCCAAGGGCACTGCATGTTTTGACAAGACACAGTGGTGTGATATGAGGATTCATTATATTAATGAGACTTTTTAATTGACTTTAAAATAATATTTTTCATTATCATTCTTTTTTTGCTGCATTTTGGTGAAGGTGCTCCTTACTTCACTTTTGGGGAGTAATTCACTGTTTGCCTATTTTTATTATATATGATACATTTATTTGTGTCTATTACTATTCATGTTTAGGCCTTTTCAACTTACTGGTTTTAAGACAGTGTGTTTTCCTAGCGCTACACAATTTTTTATACATGTATTCATCTTTCTCAAGACGACTGAACTTCATCGAAACGTTAACAATTAAAACACTGCTGTTTTTGATCTTCTTCCTCTGCAAGACTCATGAGTGCCTCTAAACCAGTTTTGGATTTATAGAGTGCTGTAGCTATCCTTGGAACTATATATATATATATATATATATATATATATATATATATATATATATATATAGTAGTTAGCACTTTCGCCTAGCAGAACTAGGGCCGTGCCTTCGTGGGATTTCTCTGGGTGCTCTGTTTTTTTCCCACTCTCCAAAGACGTGCTGGTAGGTGAATTTGCTCCTGTCTAAATGTCCTGTATGAATGTGAGAAAGGGACCTTAGATTATAAGCTCCTTTTTTTTTTTTATTTAAACAATAAATTTTTATTGGTATTTTTCCAAAGTATACAAAATACAAGCAGATTTCTCATTTCTCATTTGTACATATTGTTTGCCATTCAGGAGCTTACTACATTAATAGAGTAAAACAGATTACCTGGTAGGGTTACTAAGAAATATCCTCAATGAAGCATTGTACATTTGTCAAGCCTGTCACCCCTTGTAGGTACACACTGTAAACAGACTTTCTGCTTAAGTTTTCAAAGTTAGCCCTGAGCGGACCTTACTGAGGGTCCCCTCAAATATACTATCACGTAAGTTCCCTGTAAATTTGACGTTAACCAATAATAATAAACTTAGAATGACTGATTCATCTTAATTAGACTTTCTCATTCTTTTGATAACAGGTAAACCACGTAGTGTTGCTATGCTGTGTGCTTAGTATAATACCATATCATATATGACCATACCCAATAATGGATTGTACCACTAGATCATTGATGGTTGTGTTTCAGTAGTGGAGGATTAGGAATAGTTTTCATACATGTGAGGAGGCATATTTAGAGGAACTCCAAGTTTCCCAATGTTTGTGGAAACTCGGGGTTCTTCTTTCTGTATATGCTAGGATTTTTTCCATAGTGTATTGAGCATTCACTCTTGATATGACTTCTGCAATTTTTGGAGGTGAAGTAGAGCACCATTCCTTGGCTATTGCTATACGTGCAGCAAACAAAATGTGGGTGACTACCTTTCTCCTCAGAGGAGGATAGTTTTCGATGCCTAAGCTTAGAAGAGCAAGAGCAGGGTTGATGGTACAATCAGAGCTGGTCACCTTTCTAATTAGTGACTGTATTTTTTGCCAGAAAGGTTTTATAGTTGTACAGTTCCAGAATATATGGAGGATATTGCCAATAGCTTGGCAGTTTCTCCAGCAGAGAGGTGTAATACTAGGGTTCATTTTGTTTAATCTGTGCGGAGTAATGTACCATCTATGTAAGAGTTTTTGTGCATTATCCCAGTGATCTACGCATGCTGATGATTTATGATTGTATTTTATCGCTTCATGCCATTGAGGCATAGAAAATTCTTTTTGTAATTCAAATTCCCATTTCATCATGCTTGGGGTTTTGGAGTGTAGGTAGAGGGGGTGGTGAATTTGTAAAAGAGCGATATACCCTTACGCTTATTAGAAGTCTTGCTTAAGAGGAAGTCCCACAGAATCTGTGGTATAGCTATTTGTCGTATTGGGTTTTTGCTCTTGTAGTGGTGTAATTGGTACTCTCTATATCTATCTATCGCATTTTGATGAGGTGGAGCAGGTGTGGTGAAGTTGTCTCCCGAGGATTTCCATGGTTGGACTGAGAAGTTTGGGATTAGGTATTCGTAGGATGCCAGTGGTACATTTAGTTTTCTAATTGGGGTGTCTGTTAAGTGTTTATGCACTATGGAGGACCAGGCATCTATTGTTGCTCGTATAGTTGAGTAAGGTGGGGCGTTTGGTCTGCAATGTATACAGGCTGCTATAGCCAATGCAGGGAGGTCGTGACCTGGTGTTACGGTGCGTTCAATGTCTGACCAGCGGTTGTCTGTTTGGC
The DNA here is from genome assembly GCA_037952925.1 of Lithobates clamitans. Taxonomy (NCBI): domain Eukaryota; kingdom Metazoa; phylum Chordata; class Amphibia; order Anura; family Ranidae; genus Lithobates; species Lithobates clamitans. The sequence continues at coordinate 1,249,017 of JBBGZY010000377.1, read as the reverse complement.
AGGAGAACCAGTACTTCATTTGGTCCAGTATTGCAGCTTTATAGTAAGTCTGTGCATTAGGTAACCCTACTCCCCCTAGATGTTTAGGTTTATAGAGGTGGGCCAATGCTATTCTGGGTTTTTTACCCCCCCATATGTATTTTTTCAGGCATTTCTCTAGTTGTATAAAAAATTTCTGGGGAATTGGTATGGGTAATGATCTGAAATAATATAGGAGTTTTGGTAAGATTTGCATTTGGTATGCAGCTATCCTCCCCAACCATGTAAGGTGTAGTTTGGTAATTTGATGTAGTTCCTCTTCGATTTTTGTTAATAATGGAGGAAAGTTTTGGGAATAGATTTTGGAGGAAGAGGAAGTCAGCTGCACACCAAGATAAGCAATGGAAGGTGGGTCCCAGTTGCAAGGAAAAATATTTTTCAACCTGCTTTTGTTCTCGTTTGATATATAAAGCGAGAGTGCATAGCTTTTGGTTGTATTTACTTTATAAAAGGAGATTTGTCCGAATTTATGTAATAGCGTTTTGACGATGGGTAAAGAAGTGGCTGGGTTTGATAGAGAGAGGATTATGTCGTCAGCAAACAGTCCTATTTTGTGGTTAACAGAACCAACTTTAATGCCTTCTATTTTATCATTAGCTCTAATAGATTCTGCTAGTGGTTCTATGACCAAAGAAAAAATAATTGGGGATAATGGGCATCCTTGCCGAGTGCCGTTAGTTAGTGCAAAGGGGTCGGATAGCAAGCTAGATGTGAAGACTCTTGCAGATGGGTCTGAATACAGGGACATAATTGCTGAGTGTATCATTCCCGAAAGACCAAACTTGAGTAAGGTCCTGGACAGGTATCCCCAATGGACCCTGTCGAAGGCCTTTTCTGCATCTAATGCTAAAAAGATGCTGGGCTGCTTGCTTAATTCTGATATGCGCAGGAGGTCTAGCATCCTCCTCGTCCCATCTGGTGCCTGTCTGCCCTTTACAAAACCTACCTGGTCCAGTCCTATGAGGGAGGGGGTTATTTCCATAAGTCTGTTTGCTAAAATTTTTGCATAGATCTTTAAATCGGAGTTTAGTAGGGAAATAGGCCTGAAGTTTTGTGGATCCGCTACGTCTTTACCAGGTTTAGGGATAGTGATAATGATGGCTTGGAGCATTTCTTTCGGGAAGGTACCATCAGAGGCTGCTATATTGAATATCTTTACCAGTTCAGGGGCAAGGATGGCAGAGAAAGCCTTGTAATATTCAGCGGAGAACCCGTCTGCTCCTGGCGATTTGTGCATGGGTAGAGAGTGAATTACGTATTCAACCTCTGTGAGTGTGATGGGCGCGTTTATTTTTTGTAGGGAAGTTTTGTCTATTGAGGGAAGGTGAACAGTCTGTAAGAATTCGTCAATCTCTATGTCCGAGGGTTGGTAAGTGAGTGGGTCCGTCTGGAGATTGTATAGGGATTCATAATAGTCCTTAAAGGCGTTGGCGATATCTTTGGGATTGTGATGTAGGGCTTTGGTACTGTGATGTCTGAGATTTTTGAGATTAGAACGTGCCTTTTTTTTTTTAAGCTGGGAGGCTAGGATTTTACCTGCTCTGTTATTTTGGGAGTAGTAGGAGACTTTTCGTTTTTAAAAAAAAGTATCATAGTCCGCTCTAATTTCCTGTCTTACTTCTTCCCGGCAGTTATTAAGGCTTTTGAGTATTTCACTTGAGGAGGTAGCAGGATTCTTGTGTTGCGCTTCCAGATCTGCTATCTTCTCAAGTAGGTTTGTCATGCGCTGCTGTTTCTTTTTCTTTTCCCTAGAGGCTACCTGTATAAGGGCGCCTCTAGCGAATGCTTTGTGTGCACACCAGATGGTCATAGGTGAACAATCTGCATTATTATTGAATTGAAAAAATTCCGTAATTTTTGCTGCAATTTCGTCTCTGATTTTGGGGTGTGATAAGAGAAACGTATTGTTACGCCACAATGGTTTGTGGGAGTGTTTGTTGGCATCCACAATTTCAATAGTCACTGGGGCGTGGTCAGACCATGTGATATTGTGGATGTCAGCTTTCTGGACATTTTGCAGAGTGTACAGGTCAGTGAGGAAAAAATCTATTCTAGAATAGCTCTTATGTACAGCCGAATAAAATGTGTAGTCCCTCTCGGTGGTTCTAAGGCAGCGCCAAGGGTCATAGAGTCTCTCTTCGTGGCACAGCGAATCTAGAGAGGGCCGCCGCTTAGAGGCCATCGAGGACACATCTAATTCTGTGTTCATAATCGAGTTAAAATCACCACATATTATTAAGTTGCCTTTTTGTACCTTTTTAGCCATACTTACAACTTTGCGAATAAACCTTAGAGATCTAACATTAGGTGCATACAGGTTAACTATAGTATATGTGATGTGGTCCAGTTCTGCGACCACGATCAGAAAGCGACCTTGGGGATCTATATGTTCCTGTAAGAGAGAGAAGGTTAGTGTGTCCCTAAATGCAGTCATTACTCCATTCTTCTTTGTCGTATTCTTGGCCATAAATACGTGCGGAAACTTGGGATGTGTACATTTTGGGGAGTTGTCACTGGCGAAATGGGTTTCCTGCACACATAGAATGTCACATTTCTCTTCTAAGGTTGACTTCCAAAGGGTCCTCCTTTTGTAGGGGCTGTTCAAGCCTCTCACATTGTATGACATCAGTTTAAGATTCATTCTTGTGGAAAGTTGTGCAGTAGTGCCATCTAGTGGTAGTTCCAGGAATTGGAGTTGAGATCTTGGATATGGTTATAATGCATGGGGTCTGAGAAAGCAATGTCCTCATAGCTTTGTAAATGAACAGTTTAACTGAACAAACTTGAACTGTTGATAAATGATGGGATGTAGGCCGCATGAATTGCGGATAGTAGGTCACGGGAATCATCTCGTAACTAACGAGGGGGGTTCAACAAGGTAAATCCTTGAACAGCCGAACATCGGGTGGTTGATCAGAAAGAACAGCTTCCTAGAGAGCTGCAAAGCACCATAACTAGCCAGATGACAGTTATTAGGGGAGAGTGCTCACTAAAAGAAATAGCATCAAGTAGCATCAACTGAGGCAGGTTGCTACTTGTAGTTCTTAGTTGAACGGTGGTTGTTGCGTCTGTTATATTGTGGGTTAGGGTCCTCAGGTACTGCGTCTGCGGGAAGCAAGCGCAATTTTCGGAGGAGATCCAGGCCCTTTTCTAGCGATGTTATCGCATGCGATTCGTTGTTCATGTCAACAAGGAGTTTAGCAGGGAATCCCCATTTGTAGAGGATCTTATTGTTGCGCAGAATTTTAGTGATAGGCACCAAGTTGTGTCTGGCTGACAGGGTGGCTTGTGACAGGTCTGCATAAAGTGCGATACCAGCATATGGGTCAGGTAGAGAGGGATGTTGTCTTGCGAATCGCATGAGTTGATCCTTAATGTGGTAGAAATGGATTCTTGCTATCACATCTCTAGGTGTTTGTTCAGGCAGGAAGGAAGGTTTTGGCAGTCTGTGTGCCCTGTCAATAGTGATGTCTGCTGGGCTTAGAGAGGGGAGGACAGTCATCATGAGCTTTTGCAGGTAGGTAGTGATCTCTGCGGGTTTGACCGTCTCAGGGACCCCCCTAAACTTGATATTGTTCCTTCTGGCCCGGTCCTCAATATCTGCCATTTTAAGGCGCATGGCTCTGATTTCGTCTTCTACCTCAAAGTGGGCATCTACCAGTTCATTGTGTGCTAGAGTGAACTCCTCCATTTTATTCTCTACATATTCCACTCTATTGCTGACAGCAGATATTTCCCTTTTTGTGTTGCTCATAAACACTGCCATATCAGATTGAAGAGCTCCCCTCAGGGTTTGCAGCATCTCCTTCATTGTAGTGTCAATAATAGGCTGACCTGAGGTGGGGAATGCATCTAGCTGCTCTGCCTGTGTGGAGGATTCCTCCATTTCTTCCCCTGCTGCTCCTGCCTCATCCTCATTCTCCCCTCCTTCCCCAAGCCTCCTTTTTTGCTTAACAGGGCTGCAGAATGGGGAGGATGACAAGGGATTGTCATTAAAGTGTGACTCACCCGAGGATGGCTTTGGATTGCTGTGTGGCTGTGTTGTGGAGGCAGATGAACGGCTCCTGGGGCCGGCTCCATCTTGGAATTTTCGGCCCTCAGCAGGGCGGAAGAAATCAGTCAGTTTTCGGGGTCCCTCTCTCTCCTTCCTTTTGTACATCGTGCCTGCTGTGTGCCCCTTGCTCTCCTCTCTCAGATGGTATGCTTTTTGGCTGTTTTTGGTGTGCTGTGAGCCGCTGATTACACCCGGTGTGTCAGAGCTCTCCTCTCACACGTCCATGAGCTCTGGCTGCCGGCTCCGCCCCCAGATTATAAGCTCCTTGATGCCAGGGACTGAATGTATAATATATGTGTAAAGTGCTGCATACATTTATGGCACTATATAAGTACCTATAATAAATAATAATAATAAACATATATATATATATATATATATATATATATATATATATATATATATATATATATATATTAGGCATGTTGAGTTATCTTTTTCACAATTTTGGGGGGAAAATTAAGAAAATATTTATTTTTTCACAAAGTTGTCATTTGGCAGACTTATAATTACACCCCAAAGCACATTCTGCAATGTCTCCCGAGAATGGGGATACTACATATGTGAGACTTTTTCACAGTCTAGATGCATAGTGGCCATAAAATATGTGTCTAGTTTCCTGGCTACCGATCATGTTTTTGGAGGCCTTGGAGCATTAGAAACTGTCCACTGGCAAACACTGACAAAATGACCTCATTTTGGAAAGCAAACACTCCAAGGTATTTTCTGAAAGGCATAGTGAGTATTCTGTAAATTTTGCCACAAGTTTTTGGAAAATGCAAGAATGAAAATTAAAATGTTGTCAAATTGAAACATGTCAATGAATAAGATATTTCTGACACACACAGCAAAGGCATAATGTATAAATACAACCCGGAACACATTCTGCTACTCCTCCTGAGCATGGTGATACCATGTGCATGAGACTTTTTCACTGTCCAGCCACATAGAGGGATCCAAAATCCAAGGAGCACCTTCCAGTGTTCCAGGAGCATAAATTACACCCCAAATTTCCTGACTACTTATCACATTTTTGGAGACCCTGGAGAACCAGGACAAGGGAACACCCACAAATCACCACATTTTGGAGCATAAACACCCCAAGGTATTTTCTAAGAGACATGGTGAGTCTTTTGAAAGCTTCATTTTATTGCCACAAGTTTTTGGAAAATGCAGAAAGAAAATGAATTTTTTTTAAACAAAGTTGAATTGAATTAGATATTTCTCACACACATCATGGGTGTACTTAGAATTATAACCCAAAACACATTCTACTACTACTCCAGAGTATGGCAATACAACACGTGTGAGACTTTTTTAGTGCCTGGACTGATTATGTACTGGATATTTTATCTTGTATATCACACAAATCCACCAATTGTGTCAAAACTGTACTGTACTGGTCGCCTCTGTACAAGTGATCAAGGAATATAGCTTAATGTAGCATCGCCAATAGCAGTCTCAGTTCCTATAAGCCAAGCAAGTCTAGCCTACTGGTACATGGCTGCCCACATATTAGAGCAGCCAGCAATTGTACATGATCATCACGAGTCACTTTTTCTGCACTATGATTGCTTATTACAGTAATAATCACTGTAAAAGCAATCTGTCTTTAACTGTTTTTGGCATCCATAATTGATGCCATTGTTTAAGCACTTGTCTACCACTTTGAATGACAATTGCACGGTTATACTACACTGTAACTAAACACATTTTTTATAATTTTCTTCACACAAATAGAAAAAAAAAGACCAAACATTTTGAGAAATAACTTTTTTCTGTCAGTAAATTTTGTAACTAAGTAACTTTTCGCCTTCACTGATGGGCACTGATAGGATGAGGTGGCACTTATGGGCACTGATGAGGCGGCACTTATGGACACTGATTAGGTGGCACTGATAAGGAGGCACTAATATGCCATACTTATGGGCACTAATAGGTGGCACTGATATGTGGCATGAAGAGCACTGATAGGTGGCAATGATGGGAAGTGATAGGTGGCACAGATAGGCGGTAATGATGGGCACTGATGGGCATTGATGGGTGACACTGATGGGAGACACTGATGGGCATTGATTGACAGCAGTGATGGGCATTGATGGGCATCACTGATAAGCGGCACTGATTGCCAGCACTGACTGGCATCGCTAATGGGCACTGATTGGTGGCACTTGTGGGCAGTGGTGGGCAGTGATTGCTGCCACTGGTGGGCACTGATAGCTGGCATTGGTGGGCAATGGTGGGCACTGATGTGTGACACTATATTGATATAATAATACTGATGATCAGTGCCTTGATTACATTCCTAGATGTCCCCCTGCGTGGAGATACCGCTGATCATCTCTCCTCACCACACACTCTGTCAGTGTGAGGCGTGGAGCGCCGATTATCGGCACTTCCTTGTTTACATGTGACCGGCTGTGATTGGACACAGCCGATCACATGGTTAAAGACGTGCCTCTTTACAGAGATTGGGGTTGCGCCATGTCCTAGCAACATGGCGTGGGCGTGATCACCGCACTGCGATCGGCGTCATATGTCGTCGTCCCAGAACGAGAGCCGCACTGCCACGCTGTCATTTGATGGTGGGCAGGCGGCAAGCAGTTAATATTGTGATTGGTATGATTGGCTACAGCTATCACATTGTACAAGGCTGCTGTGATTGTCACTGTGATCAATCACAGAGATCATAGTAGTAAGCAATGGCATCATGGATGACAGCCATTGTTTACTACTTTTCATGTGACAGCCGTGATTGATCACAGTACCAGGGCCAATCACAGCGGCCTGGTACCCCGATCAGTGATTGGGGTACACAGATCACAGTGTGCACGAGTGCCAGAAGTGTGAGGATGCAAGGGTGTATTTTCCCAGAATGACGCTTGTCCTGCATGGCCACATATGCGCAGTGGCTGGGAGGGAAGGAATTAAAAGGACATTCATTTTTAGTTAGGTAAATTAACATTTAGCTTTTTAAATTTCAACTAAAAGTTGGAGCTTTAACCTCCTTACCACATTTACTTGTCTATTATTTTCTAAGTAGCTGGAAAGTCTATGGTTTACAGAGCTCAATAGCGCAAGCTGAAAATTGCATATGCAACTGTTCCTGTTTTGTACAACTGGCTTCTTGTGAAATTTCAATTATAAACAATAAGCCTGAAGGCAAACAGTGTTTAGTGTGCTGTTTTTAGAAAATTGATAATGCTCAGTTAATGGGTGTATGCATTTGTTTGATGTTTATTTGTAAAACAAAGATTTTTTAGAAATAGCAAAAAAATGCACTAAAACAAAATTCTTTGAAGCATTAAAATGTATTTAAAAAGCATCTTAAAATATATTTCAGTGCACCAATTATGCTATTTCTAGGATTAACAACCTATTTATATTATTATTACTGTTATTAATATTATTTTTATATTACATTAACTTTATAGAATACATAGTTTACTAAAAACATTTTAGCAGGCATTAACTACTTCAAGTTTGGTGGATATTTTAAGACACAGAAGCATCTTTTTAGAAGTACCAAAGGACATATAAATATCACTGAACGAAAAACTTGGATCCCCAAAATGTAAAACACTGTGTTCTATAACAACCCCTTAACCACATCAATACTGAAAACTTTCGCCCCCTTTCGTCCCAGACCAATATTCAGCTTTCAGTGCTCTGGCACTTTCAATGACAACTGCGCGGTCATGCTACGCTGTACCCAAATTAAATTTTTATCATTTTGTTCGCACAAACAGAGCTTTCTTTTGGTGGTATTGATTCATGACTTCGTTTTTTATTTTTTGCGATATAAGCGAAAAAGAGCGGAAATTTGGATAAAAAACAATATTTTCTTCTTTCTGTTTTAAAAGAAATCCAATAAAATCGAATTTTGTCATAAATTTAAGCCAAAATGTACTCTGCTACATGTTTTTGGTAAAAAAATTTCCGTTAAGTGTATAATAATTGGTTTGTGTGATCACAGACAGATGTATGCAAATGATCATGTACAGATGTGTGCAGGTGATCACGGACATATGTGTGCAGATAATCATTGGGTCATGTGATTTTAGTGGGACATATGTGGGGGACAGGTGTTTTTATTATTTGGGGACATGTGTTTTGGGGATATGTGTTTTTGGGACATGTGTTCTGGAGACATTGTGTGGGAACATTGTGTGGGGACATGTGTGTTTTACATTGTGTGGTTACATTAGGTTAGTGATCAGTGAGTAAAAAGCTGTCAAAAAACAGCTCATACTCACTGATCACCAGCCGGCTGCATCGATCCCCTCTCCTCTCCTCACCGACAACTTGTGTGTGAGGAGAGGAGAGCTGATTGCCTAGAAACCGGCTCTGTGTTTACATCACATGATGGCTGTGATTGGACACGGCTGTCATGTGATCAGGAGGGCAAATCACAGAGCCCTCCTGCCGATCGGAGATGTGCTGTGTCCGGGTGACATGAGTGCATCGGGATCGCGTCGCTGCGCGGGCACGCATGCACGCAATCCCCCTCCTTCTGAGGGACGATCCTGAATGTCCACTCAGAAGGAGAGAGTGCCCACCCGGCCGTTTATGTACATTGGCCGGGTGGGAAGTAGTTAACTAAAGTTTGAAGACTAAGGAAGCTCCTTTTGCATGCCAACATACACATAGGAGTATATTTATAATGAAGTAAATCTGCCATTTACCAAATATTTGCTGCAGGGGAATCTTCCTGGTAATGTTCTTTGTGATTGATGAGGATCTGCATCGCTGGATGGTGTGTCTGACAATGGATTTACTTTGTGAGACTTTTTTGAGGGGGTCATTTTTTATTAAAGAACTTTTTTGTGCATGAGTAGGGGTCAAGGAAGTACGAAAGAGGCCCTTGCAGCCATCAACATGAGGACAAGGTACTTTTCCAGGGGTTCCCCTCTTAGTAAGGCACCTCCCATTTTGATGGCATGTGGCCTGGTATGGTTTGGGGGGAAGCAAGTACATGCTGGTCACCCCCCTTTCCTGACCTATCAGGCTGCATGCTGCGCTGAGGGTTTGGTATAGACTTTGGGGGAATTCATAATGTTTTTGTTAACTTTTTGCATGGAGTTGCCCTTTAAAATCCTATATAGACCTTGTCAAGGAAAAGGGTCCTGGTATAGATTTTAGGGGGGAGCCCCCATGATATATTTTTATTTGTCATTTTTGCTGTAGGATGTATTACAACAAAAGGGACTTTTTCAAATAAAAGTAATAGCAAAGTGCACATAAATCTGTGGTTAATTTAAGAGTCCATAATCATGCTCGACATCTGTTTAGCAAAATACGTGCAAAGTCTGAATTCTATAATATTGTTGACATTAAAACAGGTACAGCTCCAAACACACTAAAAAACATAAAGGCACAATGGAAACTTCAGAAAGAAGTCAGCTTCACTTACTTTGGTATTGTGAACTAAGTGGTGTTTTAAATAGAGTACTTGTCTTTGCTGAGATATATTGAGTGCTTGGTGACTGTTTTTGGTACATGTGTTTTCTTCTTTGCAGTCTTTTACCTGTATCCTTTTAAAACACTTTTTTCTCTCATTTTATGTCACTTTTTTTAAAAACAATGTTTTTTTCCCCCATCCTTTCAGTCTGCCAATTAAGGGGACTGGTTCACAGGTGTGATATAGCCAGCTCTTCAATTCACATTTTCCCACATTGGGATTGTGAACTGAGTAGTGAGATCTATATGAGCAGAGTTTAAGTTTCCAGTTTTCAAACCTGTACGTTTTAATTTTCCAGTAAGTAGTATAAATATTGTGACTGGGATTATGAGTGCTAGCATGGTTAAAAGGTTTGACCAGTGCAGATTGTGACACGTTTACAATAATGGAGCACTAGCTCCAGAAGGAAGATTGAACTGACAGATGTAAGCAGATTGTCCACCTAGAAATCTGGGGATCTGGATCTGATCTGGACAAATGAATTGCAATGTTAAGGAGGCTTGACAACTCTGAAAGCAGAATTCTGATCACTAAACAGGGAATTAATAGGGTTGATGTGGAGGGTGAAGGGGAAAGCCAGAATGATCAGATAGAAAGCTGGGTTACTTTAACTATAGGGAATGAAAGGTGCCCATAGAAAAGGGAGGCCAGTCCTTTGGGTACCCAAGCAAATTTGCCCAGTTGGGTGAAAATGGGTGGGTGGCAAACCCAGCGCTGGCAGTCCTAGAGATCACTACTACTCATAAGTCCCAAAAGAGTATCACATCTGGTAGGGGTTGTGAGGGTAATGCAGGAAGGCCTAGACAGTTGGTGGTAATAGGGCATTCTATAGAATAAGTAGACACTCTGATCACCTCAACCAATTGGTTTGCTTTCTCTCTTGTGCCAGGGTTCAGCATGTGGTGGACCACATAACTTTTAAAAATTCAAAGAAGGGAGAGAGATGCTCACCATGAAAGTTGACTTCTGGTTTATTAAAGCCAAATGATGCACAATACATTTCATAGCATATGGTGGACCAAGTAGACAAATTACTGTGATGGGCTGGACATGACCCAGCTTTCTTCGTTCATGTTGAGCTCAATGACAGAATATATGGAAGATGGAGAATTAAGCCCATGGAAAAATACCATGGGCTTAGAGAACTAAACACATGGCTAAAGGCCTGGTGCAAGAGGGCTTACTTTTAATTAGAGTGCAACCTATATGCTAAAGATGACTTGAACCTAAATGGAAGGAGCTCTACAGTGCTAGGGATGAGGTTTATGGGAAGGTTAGAGGAGTATTTAAACTAGGATTGAGGGGGGAGGGAAAGTTGGTACATAATGGAACAGATAAGTCAGAAAGGAGTACGACACTAATGGCAAGTGGTATGGGAGAAGAATAGGAGGAGGGCTTTGGCAGGTGATAAGATGAGTTCCATGTTACGAACAACATTTACATTTACAGTACTGTTTATACTACCTTTACATTTTTGTTATGGTTAACAAAAATGTAAAGGAGCGAGGAACAGTGGCTCCGGGAAAACCAGCCTAAAAAAATGGCTTTTAACGCCAGCGGACGGTGATCACACCCCGGCCCTTCTCACTCCAGCCTTGAGAACACAGCGGATGGACAGATTTGTCATACTGGGCTCCTCTGGCACACCCACAGCGGTCCGATTGGAGCTCCCCCTGCCAAGCCCACACACTCCTAACATGGCAGATAGTGCAGTAGCCCCAGTCACCACAGACACAGCACACTATATGGCCGCACCGCCTCTCCCACCCGTGGAACAGTATGGAGGCTTGGCACAAGCCATTGTAACCCTGCTATCCCCCACCATCACAGCTGCACTGGACAGAGCAATAGCTGCAGGCATAGCCCAGCTCAGGAAAGAGATGGGAGATCATGCCAAAAGGCTCTCTGAACTAGAGCTTCGCGTGTCTGACCTGGAAGATGAGGTACAAAGCTCATTCACCTCTGATCAGCAATCACAGTAAACCTAGCAATACATCTTAGACAAGCTGGATGACCTAAAGAATCACTCTTGATGCAATAACTTGCAGGTGTTTGGTCTTCCGGAGTCAATAAACTCAGACTCCCTCCAGGACATCTGCGCCTCATGTATCCCATGTGCTCTGGGAATAACAATGCCATGCATAGTGGAGAGGGCACACCGGCTGGGGACCCCTTCCAATGACATAGCGCACCTCAAGGCCCGTTATAGTTCGCTACCTGAACTACTGATAGAGTAAACATCCTGAAATCATTCAGGAATTCCAAATCCTTGTAACTGGATGGGCACAAACTCCTGCTTTTTGTAGACTATTTCCTAGAAGTATTTCAAAAACGCAAAGCGTTTCAACCAATATGTGCGGCTCTCCAGCGATACTCCGCTTCACAGACCCATCAGGAGAATCTAAATCATTCTCTCACCCAGAGGAAGCACAGTAATACCTGCAGGCATAACTCCATATCCTGATGGATACCTCTGCTTCACCAAACCCCTCCCATCTAGCTGCACCAAGAGATCAACGCAGCCCAAGAAAGGACCAAAAAAATTTGTCTTTCCGACTCACCTGGCCGCAACAAAACACTCACGCCATACTAACCTCCTTAAGGTCACATCGCTATGGCTGCCCTGATTGATTAGACATAGGTTGTTGCATGTGTTGGTTTTACATGTGGAAAAAAGTTCAGGCTCCAAAGGGTATGTTATTACCTTTTTTGTTCTCCTATACCCCTTTGGTTTGTTTTCCACTCTAAACACCCCTCTCAGAGACTCTGTTACACTCCTCCTATCCCCAGGTGCTACTGTGATTCCCCAGTCACATCTAAAATTCAGCTAAGTTTCTCCTTTATGATTCCCAGCTTGCTAATAAAACCCCCCTCAACTATCGACATCCTATGAAAGTCGTTTCCTGGAATGTTAAAGGGCTTTGTTCGCCCAACAAGTGTATATCGATCCTTCGCCACCTGAAACGTTTAAAGACATAGCACTATTACAAGAAACCCACCTTAACACAGAGGATTTTAATCGTATGAGCAAACTTTGGGTGGGACAGGTATTTGAGTCATCAGCAGTGAAGGGTAAAGCAGGGGCCCTCCTGTTGATTCACAAAAACCTTTCCTGTAAAGTGGTTTCTGTCTGGGAATATAGTGAGGATCGGATCCTAACGGTTAGACTTAAAATGCCTGCCCATGAATGGGTAATAGCCAACGTCTATGCCCCAAATTCACCTTCTAAGCTTTTCTTTCAAAACTTGACCTCCAGTTAGCTCTGCACCTCCATCTTCCACTGCTAGTAGCAGGGGCCTTCAATTCCGCTCTTGACAATCGGGAAGATAGATTAGCAGATCCTCGCCAACTGACTCTGAACACCCTACATGCTCCCACATTTCTATTGCAATTTGCAGATGGTTTACAATTAGTAGACCTCTAAAGACTAACACACCCCGAGGGAAATAAGTACACCTTCTTCTCCCCCCACAACTCGTTGTCCAGGATTGACTATGCATTCCTAAACACTCTCCTCCTTGCACATGCTTCAGATCCATGTATGCATGACATAGCCATTCACCAATATCTGTAAACTTATCACGACTAGCCACACAAGAATCCATCAGCATTTGGCATTTCCCCATCTTTCCTGGCACACGACAAAGAGCTGCAACAGATCATCGACGACACATTGGCGGATTACTCCACTACCAATTCCGAGCACTGCGATAACACGAATCGCTTTTGGGAAACAGGGAAAGCAGTTCTGGGGTTAAGGATAATTTCCTATGCCTCTGCCTATAAAAAAAGGTCTCCAGAGAATATGGTGAAGCACCACTACATACCCTCAGGCCACCAAGCTCATATTAAGCTAATCCCCAAGAAAGGAAAAGACCTCACGACCCAAGCTCTTACCGCCCAATCTCCCCGCTTAATCTGGACTCTAAACTCCTCTCTAAGATAACAGTGAATAAATTAGCCCCTATCATTCCCTCCCTTATCCACCCCTCACAAGTGGGCTTTACTCAAGGGAGGTCCGCTACATTAAACATTAGGAAAGTCCTGGCAGTCCTAGAAATGGCAAAAACTTGAATGCGAAAAGGCAGTTGACAATGTCAGTTTCCATTGGTTGAGACTGGTATTTCATGATTTGGTTTCACAGGCCCATTTTTACATCTCATACAAACTATGTATTCTGTCTCATCTGCAAATGTGATCGCCGTGGGTCTCATCTCCGCCACGGGACACCACAAAGGCACAAGGCAAGGGTGCCCCCCACTCCCCTGCTGTTTAATTTGGCACTTGAGCCCCTATTTCACTTCCTACTCTTTCACTCAAAGCTCCATGGGATAAAAATCAGATCTCAAGAACTACATACCACTCTGTTTGCAGGTGACATCCTAATTTTCACCTCCAGCCCCAGAGCAGACATGTTACATATCCAAGAAATCTTTACAACTTTCCGGGCCTGTTCAGGTTTGAGAATTAACTTCTATAAAAGCAAAAGACTACCCCTTTTCCAACCACAACCCCCCCCCCCACTTTGGCAACTGATTCGATTTTCCAGATTGCCAAAAATAACATTACATATCTGGGGATAAAAAAAAAATAGGGAAAGTACCCTCCTCTCTCTATCAACTGCAGAGCTGAAGAGCTGGTCAGGCCTCCCTCTATCGTTGTTCGGCAGGTGCCACTTATTTAAGATGGTTAGTTTCCCAAAGCTACTCTACCCTCTCCAAATGATTCCTTTACTATTGAAGCACAAGGACATACAGAAACAATATAAAGCTCTAATCATCTTTCTATGGAAAGGGCGCAGACCTCGAATTTCAATAAACGCTTCCTTCCAAAACATGAAGGGGAGCCAATTTTCCCAATATTCGACTTTACAATCTTTCCTGTCTTCTGAGAGTGGGATTAGACTGGATAACACCGGCATCAAGATATTCCAATTACGTGTTACAAGGACCTACAATTCCTGGAGGCTCTGAACTTCATTCTGGCAGGATACAACACCACGCGCGCATTTGTAGCAAATGAGTTTTGGAGGTAACAGCAATACAAAATCCTTCATCGGGCATACATTCCTCACCTAACCTCAAAAGAACTTCCAGATTGGTCTAATTGCCCTCTATGCAAAGCTCGCAAACCATCCCTGCTACACAGACTATGGTCCTGCCCTCTTATCTTACAATTTTGTAATCAGGTGGAGCTCCTGGTGGCCAAAACCATCGGACTTTGCCCCATAAAATCATTTATCTTCTGCTGTTTGGATATATAGAAGCCCCCAGTCAAGAACTGCCTAGCTTACAGATTTAAATTATACAACATAACAAAGATTGGCTCTCTTCGTGCTACATGGCTGCTAGAAGAGCGATTCTCAAAAAGTGGACATCCTCTCTCCTGCCCACCATAAGGGATGTAAAAGCTGACCTATCAAGCCTTTTTAGGATGAAGAAGCTAGACCTTATTCTATCCAGCATTCAAAAAACAACCTGCTTTCAAAACAAATGGGCCCCATTTATGGACAAAGTCTTATCATTAGATGACAGACATGCCCTCAATAATCTACCTTTCACTAAAGGGGGCACTCAATTCAACACATCACCCTATGAATGAGGAATAAGCCGCAATTATCCATACCTATTCACTTGAAGGCCAACCTTTGCATCCACCATGGGGATGCCGACAATTGAAAGAAAATAAATAATAAAATGTAAAAAAAAAAATCATTGTGTCTTTGTTTCCCTATGCTCATGTGCAAACCACCAGGATTCAGATCTAACTAAACTAGTAACCTGTAAAGGCTGTTAAAGCACTTTTTAAATCTTGACATGTTTGGTATGTATTTACTCTGCACAACATAATATCTTTTATATTTTATCAAAATTGTGTATTATATTTTGTTTGTGTGCATTAAAATGCATTTAAGTGTAATTTTTTCTAAAAAATGTAATTTGATAAATGGCTGCACAAAGAACATGCAATAAAAATAAAAAAAAATTGCAACAAAACCATTTTATTCTTCAGGGCCCCTGCTTTTAAAGAATATACAGTATAATGTTTGGGGCTTTAAGTAATTTTGAATGTAGATTTTTACATATATGTGATACGTTTCTAAATTGCACTGGTCAAAAATGTATTAAATACCTTCTTCAGCTTGGTGTATACAAAGAAAAACGTGGAGTCAGCTCCATAATAGGGATAGTATTATCACAGCCTCACAATAATCAAAATGCTGTAGCTCAAAGTTGGTATGGTCCAGAAACAGTTAGAAAACATGTGTATAATGCCCCTGGATCAGATGGCTTACATCCATGTGTCCTCAAAGAGTGGAGCTCTGTTATTTTGAAGCCACTGTATCAAATTTTTTAGAGACTTTTAAACTACTGCATGATACCAGTGGATTGACACATGGAAAATGTGGTATCAATATTTAAAAAGCGCTAAAAGTCTTTACCAGGTAACTACAGACCTGTTAGTTCAACTTCTATAGTCGGGGAGATTATCAAGAATTTGATAAAAGACCATATACAGTTGTGCTCATAAGTTTACATACCCTGGCAGAATTTCTAATTTCTTGGCAATTTTTCAGAGAAAAAGAATGATAACACAAAAACTTTTCTTTCACTCATTGTTAGTGTTTGGCTGAAACCATTTATTATCAATCAACTGTGTTTACTCTTTTTAAATCATAATGACAACAAAAACTAGCCAAATGACTTTGATCAAAAGTTTACATACCCCAGTTCTTAATACCGTGTATTGTCCCCTTTAACATCAATGTCAGCTTGAAGTCTTTTGTGGTATTTGTGCATGAGGGTCTTTATCTTCACAGATGGTAAAGCCGCCCATTCCTCTTGGCAAAAAGCCTCCAGTTCCTGTAAATTCTTGGGCTGTCTTGCATCAACTGCACGTTTGAGATCTCCCAGAGTGGCTCAATGATATTGAGGTCAGGAGACAGAGATGGCCACTCCAGAAACTTCAGTTT
Source organism: Lithobates clamitans (assembly GCA_037952925.1). NCBI lineage: Eukaryota > Metazoa > Chordata > Amphibia > Anura > Ranidae > Lithobates > Lithobates clamitans. The sequence goes on along the minus strand of JBBGZY010000377.1, from coordinate 1,232,490 downwards.
ATTCTGCTGTAGCCAGTGACAGGTCGACTTGGCTTTGTGTTTTGGATCATTGTCATGTTGGATTGTCCAAGTACATCCCATGCGCAGCTTCCTGGCTGATGAATGCAAATGTTCCTCAAGTATTTTTTGATAACATACTGCATTCATCTTCCCATCAAGTTTGACATAATTTCCTGTGCCTTTGTAGCTCACACAGTAGAGCTACTTTGTGACTTGAACCAGTATCCAGCTGGTTGTTGCTGCAACACCCAATTTTTGAGAGCTTATCCAGGAACGTGTCCGACGGGAATATGAAGTATTATTTGTAGCTCACACATCCCCAAAACATCAGCAATCCACCTCCTTGTTTCACAGTAGGAATGGCGTACCTTTCATCATAGGCCTTGTTGACTCCTCTCCAAATGTAGCATTTATGGTTGTGGCCAAAAAGCTCAATTTTGGTCTCATCACTCCAAATGACATTGTGTCAGAAGGTTTGAGGCTTGTCTCTGTGCTGTTTGGCGTATTGTAAGCGGGATACTTTGTGGCATTTGCGTAGTAATGGCTTTCTTCTGGCGACTCAACCATGTAGCCTATCTTTCTTCAAGTGCCTCCTTATTGTGCATCTTGAAACAGCCACACCACATGTTTTCAGAGAGTCCCGTATTTCATCTGAAGTTATGAATTTTCCTGGCAGTTGTGGCTGAAAATTTAGTTGGTCTACCTGATTGTGGTTTGGTTTCAACAGAACCTCTCATTTTCCACTTCTTGATTAGAGTTTGAACACTGCTGATTGGCATTCTCAATTCCTTGGATACCTTATTATATCCCTTTCCTGTTTTATACAGTTCAATTACCTTTTTCAGATCCTTTGACAAGTCTTTTGGTTTCCCCATGACTCCAGAAATGTCAGTGCAGCACTGGATGAAAGATGCAAGGGTCTGTAAGGAGTCCAGAAACTCATTGTCCTTTTCTACACACACACTAATTACAATCAAACAAATCACAGGTGAGGATGGTTACCTTTAATAGTCATTCAAACCCCTTTGAGTAAACTTGTGTGCATGTTATCAGGGTCATTTGGGTAAGTTCTATTGTCATTGTGATTTAAAAAGAGTAAACACAGTTGATTGACAATAAATGGCTTCAGCCAAACACTAACCATGAGTGAAAGAAAAGTTTGTGTTATCATTCATATTCTCTGAAAAATGGCCAAGAAATCATCAATTCTGCCAGGGTATGTAAACTTACGAGCACAGCTGTACATGAGTTTTTGCTAGAAAACAATATACTAAGTGATAACCATTGTATGGTATGGATGTACAAAGTTGTCAAACAAATCTGATCTCTGAAAGAAGCAAAACAACATAGGAATCATAAGCATGCATTTATGAATATGCAGTGAAAAGCTTTGCAATTTATTTTATATCAGCATATACATATATTTTCTATTATGATTATTGTTATATCAGTCATAATTAAACACCATATGTCACAAAAACAGTGTAATTCTCACATGGAGGACTTTATGTCTTCAGCAGAACAAAGGTAAATTATTAAGTGGCAGAATGCTCATTAGTTTCTATAGCAATAAGAATTCTCAGTAGTTGTGATATTGCAATAAAAAACAGTACGGCTATCATTTTCAATGTACCCCTTGGGAGATTCTACAGGTATGAGCAAAACCAATAGAATATAGCAGAATCTTGGTGCCATTTGTTGGAGCATTATGTAAATGTTAATTAAACATATTCATTGGAGGACCCCCAGGGAACATTTGTATTGAATGTTCACTTGTATTAAAATTTTAAGTAAAAAGGAAGATAACCAGAAGTTAAAATGTAAAGGTCTGTGCTTATGCAACTGATAAAATACCCAACTGATTTTATTTTTGCTAAGCAAACGTTAAAATGTATGTATGTGGGGGTGTGTCTGGCCGGCTCAGTGGATGTTTGCCTGAAAAGAGATTTGCTTGGACCCCAGCTCTTCAGTGGCTACATACCAGCTATCCAATGAACCAGCACACTCACTAGGGTTGTGACCCATCTGCAACCCTCCACAACCAGGTTTAAGCAGGGAAAGCCAACCAAGCAGCCACAAAAACTCACAGACTTCTTCCCAGCGGTAGGTTCCGAGTGCAGCCAAGATGGCGCTGGCAAATCACAGGGCTCAACCGCTGCACCTCTCCTCAGCCAGCAGCCCGGGTCTCAGATAGTGCCCAGCTTCTCCCCCCTTTTCAGCGGCCCACAGTGAGTCTACACCTCCCTACCTACCCACCACTAGCAGCCCAGCTAAATCTAGGGCACAGAGAGAGGAACAATCTTGTGCTACTCTGGATATAGTTTCCTTCACCGTCTCCACTGCCACAGTGACCCAGCAGTCCACCATTCCCTGCCTCTGATCAACCCATTTTAGAGCAAACAATTGAAGACCATGCTACTATCACTGCAGTAGACACTTCACTCTGATATAACCCCAGTAGTTACCACTACCTCCACAACTATACAAGGTCATGAGCAGCGTATCTGCCATATTGAGTCCAAGATGGGCAATCTATTTTCTGTGCACAATGACCTCATGGATGCCCATTCTGACAATGACTGAGAATCCCAACAACTGAAATTGAAACTGGCGGACTAGAGGACCGGTCACGCCAGAACAACATTAAATTCAGGGGTATCCTGGATGCAATTGCTAAAGCCGACCTGGTTCCCTACTTCCAACAACTTATGCGAGCTCTGCCGCCTTTGATAACAGACCTGGAATTGGCTATAGATAGGGCTCACAAAATTTGAAGCCCCAATATCTGTCTGCAACCATGCCTCAAGACGTGCTTGCTTGCATCCATTTCTTTCATGTGAAAGACAAAGTTATATTAGTGGCCAGACATGACCCAATACTACCAGATACCTTTTCAGGCATCAAACTTTAAGCAGACCTCTCCCAACTAACGCTGCTCAACAGAAAGAAATTGACAACCATTACCAAAGCTCTTCACAAACACAGGATTAGCTACCAATGGGGCTTCCCATGAAACTGGTGGTCACTCATTATGGCAGATCTTTCACTATCTAAAGCCTAGAATCTGGTCTACAAGTTCTAAGAGAATGGAAAATCCTCCCATCCGATTTAAATCCCCCATCTGCTCATTCTCCATGCCTCATGGACACCAAATTGTCACAACCAGGTTAGTGGCCTTTCAACATGACAACACACCGCACTAACCTCAACCTACCTCCGCTGGAGTCACGCAGCCTTTTTCAAATGTGCCTATTGTTTGGACATTACTGTTGCTCCAGACTAGCTTGCTTTTCTTTATTACCCCCTCAAGTTACCACCCCCCCCCAGGTTTGCAGTACCACTTACTGCTCATTACTCTCATGTTCCTGAGAGCTTTTTTATATATTTTTTTGTTTTGTTTTCCACTACCCCCATACACTTCTCCAGTCGCAGATTCAGGATTACCATGCATCATCTTTTATAGTATGTTCCATTTTTGCTGACTGTGAAGCTTCAAAAGCACTGCACTCACTGAACTTATACTCCCCAGTTCCACGGGATAACGGTCTCCCTTTCTCAACCTCTACCTGGACGCTGAACCCTCCTGTTATATTTGAGTGCCTCCCTACCTTTCACCGCTCCACTACCAGATGATGGCATTCATAATCCTATCTATAAATGTAAGAGGAGGCAACAGTCCACGCTACAATAAGAATCGCCCTCCTCCTCCTTTGTGGAGATGTTCTCTTTGTGCAAGAGACCCACTTTGCTATAGCGAAGACACCTTAATCTAAGCTGAAACACTATGGCCATGTCTTTCTGACCTCAGGCAAGAAGAAGAAAAATGGTGCCCTGATTGCAATCCGAGACTCTCTGCATTTCCAGCTCCGCAAGTCAATTGAGGACCCACGAGGTTGGTTCCTGATTCTCATATGCGACATCAACCAAGTTACTTACACCCTTGTCAATATCTATGCTCCAAACCTGTACGTATTTTCATAAACAAGTTTCAGAACATAGATGAGGCTTCTTAATTATAGGAAGCGACTTCAATGCTGATGGCGACTTCATTATTGACACCTCTTACAGTGAGAGAGAACAAGAAGACCTGGACAGCCGCACACTGGAATGGATAAATCCATTTTTTTATTCAAAATACAGGATCATGGGGTACACACAACACAACTGTGGGGTGGTACAAAAATAGCTGATGCATTTCGCACTTACACCAAGTGCTTACTCATAGCTCTGAGTAAGTGCGAAACGCGCCAACTATATTTGTACCACCCCACAGCCGTGTTCTGTGTACCCCATGATCCTGTATTTTGAATAAAAAGACAGATTTATCCATTCCGGTGTGCAGCTGTCCAGGTATTCTTGTTCTCTTCTACTTGCATCAGCATTCAGCCAGCACCTGGGGCTCTTCTCTTCCTGGAGGTAATGAGACACAAGCACTCTGGTTTAAGCCCCTCTTTGAGCGGAGGATTCCACATCACCTCTTACAGTGACTGTTATTGTTGATCCTTATACTGTTTTTTCTCCATTCTTTTTCCACTTACCTCCAGCCCTGGTGCCCTACCTTTACCCCTTCCCCCTACTTCCCTTCCCTTCCAGTTACTTCCCACTACCTCCTAGTACCCTTTTTCCCTATTCTAGAGCAGCCTCCCATTGCCTTGCATTATTTACTTATGTTCATGTACCCCTTTGTGGCTGACTCCTTGTGATTCCTTTGTATGTATTTCTATTTTCACTTGCAAAACTTTAATAAAGAAATATGAAACATAAAAATGTATGTACATAGCTATGAAGCTAATTATGTGCTAATTTTTAAATGATATAATGGTGTGCGGGAAATCAATTTTGATAAACAAAATTTGCTATCTGCAAATAAGGTTAAGATAACATCTAAAGATATGTTTTTAAAAACTCAAAATCTTGAGTAATGTCGCACTGTTTTAATTGCTTTGGACTTAAACATGTTGATTACATTTATTAGACATTAGAGGCTGGTCACTGGTGTTAATGTAAAACTGAAACTCACATGACTCTTTTGGACCACCTATTGTACTATCACATGTACCTAATCCTACAAGGAAATTACATTGTTTTCAGTCAATATTTTGAAAAATGTTTTTGAAGGTTTACATGTTAATTAACTGTTTATTTTTGTGTTTTCAATGTTTGTTTGAAATATTTTTTTTTAACAGATAAAAAAGCTTTTATGTAATCTGGTTTCAAAACATGCAACACTTTCTAGTAAGAAAGTCCAGTGCTTCCTTTTCACTTCCTGATGGCCAATATCTAACTTATTTATTTATACAAGTCAAATCTGTTAGCAGTGAGAAAATGGGTTGTTATTCAGCTGATTGTGAAAGTGTATCAATGGCAGCTGACCAAATTACACAGTTTATTTAGGATTGTCACAGCACAGTAGCAAAATGTTCTGCAGAAAAACTGAAGGGTGCTATTGGCTTACTGCAAGTTAAATATAAAATATTTGATGGTTACCTAACTAGAAACAAATACACATTTTACATTTTAATCCTGTACGTAATAAAGAATATAAACTCAAAAAACGCTACAGGTTTGGTTTACCAAGGGATAGCTACTTAGCAAAGTGAAGGTTCACTGAGTGTAGCAAATAAGAAGAAGCAATGTTCACGTCAATCAACCTAATCACGTGTTACCAAAATCCTGTTTTTAGCACACAATTGGATATTCAAAGAGAAAACAGATTCACCTTATTTACTATCATTCAGTTTGAAAATGGAACATACTGTACTACATTTCTTTAACCACCTCAATACCAGGCACTTACACCCCCTTCCTGCCCAAGCCAATTTTCAGCTTTCAGCGCTGACGTTGTTTAAACGACAATTGCGCTGTCATGCTACACTGTACCCAAACAAAATTTTTATAATTTTGTTCCCACAAATAGAGCATTCTTTTGGTGGTATTTGATCATCACTGCCTTTTTTTTTGCTAAACAAAAAAAAAAAACTAAAATTTTGAAAAAGAAAAAAGTTTTTCTTTTGTTTCTGTTATAAAATTTTGTAAATAAGTAAGTTTTCTCTTTCACTGATGGGCACTGATAAGGCGGCACTGATGGGCACTAATAAGGCAGCACCGATGAGGTGACATCAATGAGGTGGCACTGATGGGCACTGACGATGGGCACTGATAGGTGGCACTGATGGGCACTGGAAGGTGGCATTGATGGGTGGCATTGATATGCAGCACTGGTGGGCATTGATAGGCGGCACTGATGGGCACTCATGGGTGGCACTGGTGGGCACTGAAAAGCCGCACTGAGTGTACTTATGCGTGGCACTGATAGGCGGCACTGATGGGTACTGATATGTGGCACTGATAGATGGCATTGATAGGCATCATTGATGGCACTGGCAGGCATTGAGGATGGGCACTGATTGTCAGCATACCTGGTGCTCCAGGGTGGTGCCAATCCCTGGTGGTCCTGGCGGCATCCTGGTGGTCCTGGGTGGGCATCTGAGGGGGGGCTGTGCTGATAAACAATCAGCACAGACCCCCCTGTCAGACGCGAGTGAGGAAAAGCCAATCAATGTCTCTTCCTGTTTTCATCGTTATCAGCCGTGATTGGCCATGGCTGATCATGTGGTAAAGAGCCTCTGTCAGAGGCTCTTTACCGAGATTGGTGTAGCAGTGTGTCTGCATTATTCTTAAAAATTAAGAAGGTTGTTATTGTTATTGTTATTGGAGCCTAAGTCCTGTATGTACCACAAGGTTATTGGAGCATCTTACATAGCCATTGCTATCACTTTATGAAAAGCCTTGAAGCTTGTTGATCACAGTGCATAATCAGTCCCACTGTATACATTGTTGATCATCACTGCCTATACTGCACAAGTGAACTTTACTGTACACAGACTTACAGCTTCACTTCTATTCAGTACCAATTTGGTTACCATCCTACAGGTACCTTGAACTGCCAGGATCAGCCCAGTCATCTCCCTGATCTCTATTTCCCGACCCGGGTCCCCTCCCGCCCCCTCTCCCCGTTCCATGAATATGCTTCTCGGCAGCGGATCCCATTAAATTTTCCAACTGGAAACATACACACATGCCACAATCTAATTCGATCGTTTGGCCACCGAGCAGCATATAATCAGTCCGGACAGTGTCTATGCCGTTATATGTTCTGTGTGTGTTCTGTTTGTCGTGTTCGTTAGGTCCATTTTATGCCACCTCTCTTAGGATGGTTATGTATCCAATAGTGCAATAATTGCTTATTTGTATGTCCACCTCACCCAGGTGTTTTACTATGCATTAATAAATTGTTACCTTTTATACCACCTACATGTACTGACCATCAATTGCTAAAGTAACCACTTTTCCCTACCGGTAATTTTATACCGTACACCCCTTCCCCGTTCCCTGGTTCCCACCCTACTGTTATATATTACAGTAAATTGTCTCATTTATTTAAAAAACTGTCATCGCTCATTTGTTTTGAACAAATACAAATGGCCACTGGGAACTCAAACATATGAAAATGCGTTCAGTTTAATGGATTGCTTACCACCACCACAAATAGATTCAGATCTACTATTCGGATTCCTAACAAGCAAATGTTACTTGCTCAACCAAGAATGACATACAGCATGTAACTAACTGACTGAAGTTGTCTATAAAGGAAAGAACGTGGATGGAAAGAAAATAGTTTCTTTAAATCTGCTCTGTCTACTACAAGGAAATAAGTCGAAAATTAGATATTTTTATAAAATAGCACCAGGATCATTCAATAAACCAAAGAACCATGTGCAAAGTGCTATCTGAGCAATAAGAAATTGGAATTCAGATTGTATTAATCTTTTTTCAGTAAGCTGAAATATAATTGGTTACTATGGGTTACTAAATGTTATACTGGATCATTGCCTTTTACAATTTTTTAACAACTAATAAAATCAATTGAATTGTATATTGTTTAACAAAAAAAAATAGTTTTGGAGAACATTTACACTGCTCAGAATTCACAGCCAATGATTGACTGATATAATCAAGAGGAAATAAAAATGCAATTTGTTCTTGTAGAATCCCCTGCAGCTTAATGCTTTCATTAGTGTATAACTCTTAAAGCTTCCATATTGTTTTATATGTGTGGACCACCTTGTATTTAAGTTAAATTCAAATTCTTTAAAACCCATTGAAAATTAGACTGTTTAAAACATTCCATTCAAATTCAATTACTGCTCTCAGCAAGGATTTTTTCATGTGAAATATAAATTATACTTAATTTCTTCTATTTGCATATCCAAAGCCTAATAGACACATTCCATTAATTCCAAGTTTTAGCTAATGTATTTTTGAGTAGATATTAGATGTCCTCAAATGTCCATAAATGTGGCATATGGTAATTACAATTATGATATGTTTATATAGCACCATGTACATCCTTGCTTTAAAAATAATTATTATAAAACCATATATTTAGAATTAAAGTTTTATTCTAAATATATTCTACTTATTATAAATGACCCAATAAAAAAAAAGAATATGTAAACTTGACCTGAAAACACTCTATATACAAAATAAAATACTGGCTATGATTCTATTTCAGTAACTAGTCAGTGAACTAAAAAAAGAACCTTTCTAAAATGTACCACTTAATATCACATTTTCTAACTATATGTGCATGAAAAAGCGTTTGGAGGCAGATTTATCATCAAAAGATTGGAACAGAATTAATAGATTGATTAGTAAAGGTTCTATAAATAGCTTTTCCCAGCTTTTATGGTGCTGGTGATGTTTAAGTGGTATACAGTGCCATTGAGACTCTTTTTCTATTCCTGGTTATAGTTCTACATGGTTATCTTCTTGAAAAATCAATTTAGAGATGACCATTATAATGTAACTTATTCCTTTACCCATTTAAAATTAAAAAAAAAAAAGCCATAAAAGCTCTATTACATTCTGAAAAATCCTGGAAAGCGCAAATGTGCGTTTAAATTTTAAATTAAACTCCCAGTAGCTAAAAAAAATAGCAACATTTTGGAAAATGACATTTAATGTTGAACTAATAAAGCACAATGCAAAACTGAATTGAGTCTATGAGAATTATATGACAAAGAATAACTGAATATAATCTGTTTTTATCTCTTCTTCTCTACAATTGCTATATCAAACAATTCAGTCAAACAATCAAGTTATGTTTTATTATTTGACCGATGTCTACATGCAGCTAATTTTCTTCTTGCCCTACCAGCTCTCATTTTTTTCTTTAACATAAAAATAACTAGCATAAACATTGATTTTTGGGAGGTAAATGTTATTTATCATTTTATTTGCTCTACAGCGCAAAGATCTTGCCTTGTGAGTCACAGATTCACTTTCATTTGATCACAACAGATATTAAAACTAGATATGAATCCAAACTCCTGTTGCAACCCTTATCAACCCTTCTCTTACATCAGTGTAGAAATTGTGTAGCTCATGGGCAGATGACAAGTCGTCTTCACTGTACCATGTTTTCTTGACTTTAAGAGTTTTTGTAGAGTTGGAGAGAAGCATTTATGTACAATACTTTAGACCTTAGTATGATTAATGATTTATCAGAATGAACTGTTCTGCCACAAGTAACTGCAGCCTTCCCAACAAAGAATCTAAAGTTATATAAAGGAAAACAAAAAGAATACAGGAAGGCTTTTGATTTATAGCAATTCTACATGTTCAGTTAAATAACAGTTTATATTGAAAGAAAATATGTTGAGGTTAATATAAGGGATACAGATGACTACAACAGCCAACTAATATTAATTGGGATATTGATTTTGATATTGAGCAACATCTTCCTATCTATGATGACATCAAAGTTATGCTTTTATTTCTGCACTTGTCAAGTAAACATACAACTTGATGCCACATTTTCAATTCTGATACATTTTGCTACATAAATATAGGGTTACATTGGGTGGCCCCTAATTTAATATGTATTTGGTACCCTTTTCAAAGGAAACCAAAATATTTTATTTTAATAATTAAGGATTGTATGGCAAATCACATTTATACACACTTTCAGGTGGGGTGCATATAGCATTGATAATGCGAAAAATGCTTTACCAAACAACTAATTAAAACATATTATGACTAATATGACTTTATTATATAGGATAGGAACACAACTGTTCTTTGTTCATTGCCATTGCTTTCTGTACCATCCTACTGGATTACTGAAGATAAACTGACACATAAAATAAAACAAATGTAAAGAAAAGAATGGCTGTTACATTTTAAATTTTAGTGTTACTACCTTAGATAACATAAAACAATTATAAATAGGAAACAGTCTACACAAACAAATAGATACTTCTTAAGTGCAGAATACACACCAAAAATGTTTACCACCTTACTGAATTAATGTAATCCTAAAATATTTTATGATCTTCTTATATTGAACAAAAAAAACATATCACCCCAATCTTTTCAGTTATAGTCTATTCTGTTCACGTTTAGCCAATTTCTAAAAACTCATGTCTTTCACTTAAACACTGTATTTTCTACTTTCTACTTTAGCTCATTCCTCACAGTTATTAACTTTTGTACCACTTGCCTTTCCCTTCTAGCTTGTAAGTTCTCATGAGCAAGGCTCTTCTAATCCTATCCTTGTGTATTGAATTGTATTTTAAATCCTGAATAATAATTATAGGAAGTCTTGTTTCATAATTCCCATAGTAATCACAGTTTATGTAAACCTTAATGGTAGACCTCTCTTATTTGCTCCCTTTTCATAGTTTAATTATACCATTTAAAGTACTTTATTATATCAGTTCAGAAATATTTTGATTGTCTAGAGCTTTGGTGAGCCTGCAACTACTCCCTACACTCTGCCTGTGTCAGCGTTGTTATCAGCCCCCTATGTTATAAAGCAGAGGATAGTGGGGGGGGGTTTGTAGTTCTAACAAATGTCCTATCCTAGGGTGACAATACCGCTCCTCTGTAGATACAGTACCATGAGTGAGGGGTGTCACCCCAGGACAGGAAGCACATTACTGACACGATCATGGGGTAAAAATAAGTAAAAAAAGCCTGTAAAAAGTAGGACTAATACAGACAAATCTAAGAACTGGAAAGCTGCCATATCCATTGTTCTTGGGTTTGAGATATACCAGCCATTTAGACTACCTTCTGCTCATTTTACTGCTCTGTTTCCATGTGATTTATTTGTCATGTGCAGGTTTAAAATTCAATCAAAGTTCAGTTTCAATATATAGAAGTTTTAAACAATCAAACAAAAATTGAACACAAATATACAGCAAAGTATATTAAACTAGCTTATATTAAAATATATATTACTCTTGGTATGGACCTATTCGATTCCCAAGTTTTGATATTAGACAACACAAGGGTAGCTCACCAATTCTCAGCTATTTGCTGCTTTTTTATGTTACAACCTGGCAGTCAGACCTCTGAATTATCATCAGTCATGAAAATTCATCAGGTTCATCTAGGTCCAAGTGACAACAAAAGCACTTGAATGATCATCATATGTACATGTATATATGAGTATATAAAAGGTACATAAATATATGGAGCGAGAGCCAACAATTGTTTCAGAATGGCAAGGCCACAGCTAAGAAAGTGAGGATTTCAGGGACTGATGCATTTTCTTGAGCCGTATATTAACTGAATATGTTTCAAAAAGGTCAAAGATCAACAAAGTTTGATCACAGAATCAGTTCTTATAAACAATATATTTTATTATTACATACTTACAGTATACAGTACTCTTCCCACAGTGAATTCATATTATATTTGCATAAAATATTCATCCTACATATGTGCAGTATGTAGTTGGTCAGTTTTTTATCTAGTTAGCTATAAATCAGTGTGTATGTGTCTAAAGAAAGAAAAAAAAACAAAAACAGCCAGGCATGTCATACTCTCATCAAATTTGACCAATTGAAAAAAAACATCTAGCTGAGAACACACTGTATTTTAAGAAAGCTGCACTTACTGTACCCAGTATAAGTTCACCCAATAAATGTATCAGTTTGAACTCAGAGACAGCTGTCATTTCCTGGGATAATTCAGCAGGATCTTTTCTTTTACAGATATAAAATATAATTATAGGCATGTCATTCATTTTACATGCCCCTAAGCATGCAGTGATAGCTTTTGCTTATATACCAAAAAGACTTTCAAAAATAGGCAATAAACTGACTCACACTATTGTTAATATCAAATAACACTCTGTGTATATTTTAGTACACTATCCAGGATGTCATAGTTCTATTTAATATGACTGTCATACTCATATTTTAATTTCACTGGCTCACTCATACAATATTTTTTATGACTTTGTTTTCTTCTCATGGTTCAAGAGTCATCATTGCACATAAAATTGAATTGACCAATTTTAAATTAGATGTGTTTTTGATATCTGGCATGATAATAGGTTTTTGGCTGCTGTTACGATTCTGTAATATTGTTTATTTTATGTGTATCATCTTCACAGTCAGTAAAATCTTGAAAAGCTTTGGGATGAGACTTCCTCTTTGTAGTGTAAATCCAAATCTTCCCTATGTATGAAACCAATAACAAATCAGCCTTTATAACTAAATAAAAGTTTTTCTTTTTAATCTTTTACATCTACACTTGCTACACCAATGGCGGCCATTTCCATAGGATATAAGGAACATTATGTACAGATACTAGAAAATCAAAAACAAATGTAATGCTTAAAATTGAATATTTCCAGCAATGACACATATTCCTAATATAATGAATGCTCTGAATAATTTTTTGCAGATTCATTTCTAAAGGCAAAAAATACAAGATTAGAATTCTTCTCAGTTACTAGAATATATCATACAGACTTTTCATCAATATGCCCTCGGGTTTACATCTAGAGCAAACCATCTGCACCCTGTGGATAGAAATTGTAATACTGTTATACTCATATAGCATCTCAGGTTGACTGTGAATCTAGGCTGCAGAATTAGACATAGATTAAGCTTTTCTTTTATTAAAATAACAAACATGTTATACTCACTTGTTCTGTTTGTATAGGGGGGGGGGGGGGCAAAATTTACAGTAATTGCTGAATCCCTGGAACCAACATATTAAATATTAGGACTGGGCCCTTTATGAATCTGTCATTCACAGGCAGCCTGGTCTCCCCTGCTGACCTGCCAGAGCCCGGTACGGGAGGACAGTCCTGCATGTTACATTTGGTGGTGAAAATATTGACTTGGAAAAGGTTGTGAACACTTTTGTAAGCATCACAGTGATCTGCCAGTGACTACTTTATGTACCACAATTCCTAGTATGTCCTCTTTGGAGCCAAAGCAATGACAGCTGATCAAACATGTGTCACCTAATGAGGAACTTTGAAAAAGTAAGTGGATTTGTCTATAGGAAAAACTGAGCATGAATAATAAAATTGAATCCATTTTTATTTAGAGAAAGTGCTGAAATTAAGGCAGCAAGGTAAGGAAGAAGACCTATATGAAGGAGCTATAATATAAAAGGAAGCAAAGGCAGTTAAAACAATTAAATATGTGTGGTTGTTCTGTAGAAGAGAGCCTTTTCTCTGACTTTACATGAAAAGAAACACATTTTAAAGTGGTTCTAAAGCCTTAAGGTTTTTCACTTTAATGCATTCTATGCATTGAGGTGAAAAAACTTCTGTGCTGCAGTTGCCACACAGATCCCCCTTTTTCCTTACCTTTTCCTGATCCAGCGATGTGCACAAGATCAGCGGCTCCTGCCCCTGTCTCTCTCCTCATTGGACAGACTGATATCAGCGGGAGCGATTGGCTCATGCTGCTGTCAATCAAAACCGGTGACAGGGGGCGGGGGGTAGGTCGAGTACCGCAGTCTGTGTCAAAGACACAGCAGCGGGACCCGGGAAGTGAGTACGCAAGGGTGCCCCCTGGGGGCACCCAATGAAGAACATGGTCCTAGAGCACCAACGGGGGACCGCAGAAGAGGATCGGGGCTGCTCTGTGCAAAACTTGCACAGAGCAGGTAAGTATAGGCATGTTTGTTAATTCTATTTAAAAATAAACAAAGCTTTATAACCACTTTATCTTACAAAAGATCACAATGTAAACATCAGCAAATTTAGTCATATTGTTTTCCAGCTCCGAAATTGTCTAGGGGGTTGAATCAGAGAAATCCATAGCTCAGTAGATTTCAGGATTTTTACTCACTCTGCTCCTGTTTTCTGTTATAATTGGTAACTAACACATTCAGTGAGACAGTAATGATATCTAAATAAATTTGTTTGCAATTGTGCTAACAAACATTTACTAGGTTTACCTATATCTGGGTCCTAATAAGCTGAATGAATGAATTTTTATCATTAAGTGTTCAATAATGTGATTAATAAATAAAATAAAAGAACAAGGCATTATTTAGATTTCGATATCTTGTTCGCAAGAACAGCTAATTTACATTATATATAATGCTTTGCTCTTTTATCTGTGAAAAGCGAAAGGGGGATTGTACTTTTTGGCATTTAACAACCATCTCTTTAAATGTCTACCAATCTTTGTCAGTGAGCTTAAAGAACAATTCTACTTTTAGTTTCAAACTATACCCCACAGCACAAATGTGTGTGGCACTATGTGCATTTTCTTTCTTAATACACCTATATTTAAGGTAATATGACTCACCTTTGTAGCTGTGCTTGTCATTTTCATGTAATTTTCATGTACTTCAAAGTTAAACTCCTTCATATTCATAACTATTTTAAACATTTTTAGTTATAAATCTTTAAAGTATTTGGAAAGTAATGCATCGTATCCACTGATTATAATAATGCAGCCCTAGATTATGACCAAAAATGTATGTTGTCCGGCTAATTAAGTTCATTCTCTAATTAATTTCAGCCAAACAAAAAATGGATTTTGTTTGATTCTGGTTCATAGAAGGAAAACCCTTAACAATTATATGTACTTCACTAAATACCTTGGATAATAGCTTATAAACCCTGAATTAAACTAAAAAATATATGTTATCATGCTTGTGTGATGACATACTACAGACATCCAGAAACATGACATTGTTGCTCAATACAGCCACAAATGTCCTGACAATCTCAGGTCTGCGGGAGTCTATTTTTTCCCCACCACCATAAGCTGGTACTTGCATTGACTTTTTTCCATCTTCCTTCCTGCCAAGCTGGATTGAACCTAATACTGGCCATATGCGGCTTGAATTTTGTCTGATTCCTGCTGAATTGGCTGAAATTTGAGCTGTGAGTTACCTTGTTGGCACCACCTGGCCAGATAAACTTCAGTTAAAAAAATCAATGGAGCTGAGTGGAAATTTTTCAGCCAAATATTGATTGCATTCAGACAAAATAAGTCATTGTTCAAGTATTTAGACAGCCAGAAGGGAAGAATGAGAAATCAAGTGACTTCCTTTATTCAGCCCATGGGGCTGAACATGAGACATCTTAATGTATTTCGCTAGCTTATAACATTAGATAGCAATAGAAAGTGTGGCTCTAACTTAAAATTAAGTGTATACTTGTAATAAAACATGAACTCTCTCACTGCCAGGTCCATACGGTGTACGGACATACAGAACTGCTCCCAGCTGGCCAGGTCTGTACGCCGTACGGACTTCACATTCCTCCTTATGTTATAAGTTCATGGTTACTTCAGTGACCATGAGCTTATATCAGAACTGTTCAGCAGACTCTGCTGAACAGAACCATAGCTCTGATCAGCAGATCACATTCCGCTAATCAGAGCTATTGCCCCAAAAATGTGCCCCCTTGCCGATGCTACACCGACATATGTCCTTGCTTTATCCTATAACACACCCCTTCCACACCAAACAAATCCTTGCAGCACTTCTATCTATTTCTCTACAATTATTCCCCCACTGATCCTAATCCCCCTGCAACATGATCCTCCCCTGCAGCTTGCGGCTTCCCTCCTCTGCCCCAATATATGAATAAATGGAAGCCTCTATGCAGAGACTTTAATCCATTCATACAGTAAGTATTGAAGCTGAGCCTGCAGAGAAAGGAAGTGAACTCTCTTCAGTCCCTTTCTCTTTCTAAAAAAAAAGAGACATTAGAGGTCTGTTTAGACCCCTGATGTCTCTATAAAGACCCCCTCCCCCAACCCCCCCCTCCTCAAAAATGGAGAACATGTCTGTTTTCATCTGATCATATCTGATCCACCAGACGGATGGAATATAGGACCACTATCCACCTGTTTTTGCGGTCAGAATTGGATAGTGGCGGATGTCAGCGGACATGTCACCTCTGGCATCCACAGCTCCATAGGAGTGAATGGAGGATCAGATCAGGTCTGCCTGAAAGACTGACAGGCGGACCTGATCGGACAGCCTGTGCGAAAGGGCTCTAAGGGTAGATTTAGACATGTTTCTAAATGGCCCTTGCCTCTTAAGCCTTATGCCGCATACACACGGGCAGACTTTTCGACAACAAAGGCCCGACGGACTTTCAACGGAGTTACGACGGACTTTGGACGGACTTTCTAACGACCGGACTTGCCTACACACGCTCACACCAAAGTCCGATGGATTCGTACGTGATGACGTATGACCGGACTAAAATAAGGAAGTTGATAGCCAGTAGCCAATAGCTGTCCTAGCATCGGTTTTTGTCCATCGGACTAGCATACAGACAAGCGGATTTTTCGACCGGACTCGAGTCCGTCGGAAAGATTTGAAGCATGTTCCAAATCTAAAGTCTGTCAGATTTTCGACCGAAAAAGTCCACTGCAGGTCCGATGACGCCCACGCATGGTCGAATCGTCCGCCGGACTCGGTCCGTCGGACCAGTCCGGTCGAAAGGTCTGCTCCTGTGTACGCGGCATAAGGCTACATTTCAAAGGCTACTGACAGGTGGTGAGAAAGCGATGCAATGCCTCCTCACCGACTGTTTTAATCCCATTTTTGCTGACAAATGCACCGAAGATGTATGCATTGCACGCAGTTGTGGATCGTTTGCAGCGTTTCCTCATTAATTTGAATGTGTAGCGTTCGGCAGGTGACATCACTGCAAGTCAGGTCTACTTCACCATGGGCGCAAAGCATTGCAGCCCAAGCATGAAAACACCCCCGTCCGTGTGCATCCCCATGCAGGTAGTCCCGTTGATGTAAATTGGGACACAGCAGCTGCACGGGAATCCACAGGTATTCAGTGCAATCCCATGCAGGCAGTCCCATTCACGTCAATTGAGATGCAGCAGCTGCCAGGACACAGCCACTGCTCCCAACTTGACATCCATGTGGGTGCGTGTCCCTAAACCCACACTGTCTGCATTTTGGGTCCATGCACCTACACCTGCATGAATGTCAGATCTGTCCTTGCAGCTGCTGTGTCCCAGTTGACATGAATAGGACTTCCTGCACAGGGATGCATAGAATACCTGTGCATCCCTGTTCAGGTAAACAGGGCCCTTCATGGGTGTATGCTTTAGCAGACCCCACTGAACGAGGCCTTAGTAGGAATTTAGCAGGAAATGCATAAGTTATATTTTGTTTATGTGTGCAAATAAGGATTTTAGTATTATTTTTAGTGAAAATAGTGATTTAAAAAACATTTGCGCAAATATCACGGGGCCTTAAAAATCAGTAGCACCTTCTTTTTATTCTATAGGTCATGTGCTTTCAGAATTCATTTTTACAAATTCTTAAGAGTGTAAGGGAAATATGAAAACCTTCAGATTTTTTGAGACATTCGGATATTTACACTTTTGCGTCTATTTGATTTTCCCCATTTCGCAAAAAGGCGCAATTTAAACGTTACAAATATTTGTTATTTATTAACTCAGTACATGTTAAGCTTTTATATTTAGTAGGAATTTAGTAAAATTCGCTGTGTTTTTATCTGCTAATAAGGAGTGTATTTTTAGCAAAAATATTGTTTTGATAAACATTTGATAAACATTTGCACAAATATTATGGGGCCCTAAAAATCATTTGCACCTTCTTTTTATTCTACTGGTCCTGTAATTTCAAAAAATATATGGTTTGGGGGGTCTTTTACAAACTCTATAAGCTATAAGTGAAAAATAAAAAAGCAAAGGAAAAATTGCAAAAATGAAAAAAGGCCAAAAAGTTTAAAAAAAAAAAGACAGCTTTTCTGTCGATAAATTTTCTAAATAAGTAATTTTTCTCCTTCACTGATGTGCGCTAATGAGGCGGCACTGATGGGCACTGATGAGGCAGCACTGAAGGGCACTGATGAGGCGGCACTGAAGGGCACTGATGAGGTGGCACTGAAGCGCACTGATTAGGTGGCACTGATGAGGAAGCCCTAATATGGGGTACTGATAGGTGTCACTAATATGCAGCACTGATAGGTAGCACTGAAGGGCACTGATAGGTGGCACTGATAGGCACTGATAGGTGGCACTTATGGGCACTGCTAGGCGGCACGTATGGGCAATGATAAGCGGCACTGATGGGCAGCTCTGATGGGCGGCACTGATGGGCACTGAAAGGCAGCACTGATAGCACTAATAATCAGGACTCTGATTTAGTGTTGGGGACATTTATTGTTTTATTACAAGTATACACTTTATTTTAGGTTAGCGCCACACTTTCTATTGTTATCTAACACTTGTGGGGACACATTATAGCGTTGGCAGCTTTTTTAAAAAAAATTTGAGCTATTTATATTTTTTAGTTCTTTACCATCTATGCATTTTATATTTGGTAGCGCATGAGTGGTCTTTCCCTTCCCTGTTTTTCTTATAGCTTATAACATTGTGATCTCAAGTGAGGTTAATCCCTTCTTATGTCATGTGCATAGACAAAAAAACTTGGTTCTTGGATGCAGACAGCTCCTTAAAAATACAGACACTGGGGGGATTAACTAAAACTGGAGTGTGCAAGACCTGGCGCAGCTCTGCATAGAAACCAATCAGTTTCAAGGTGTTGTTGTCAAAGCTGTACTGGACAAGCTGAAGTGAGAAGCTGCATTTTATAACACAATTGTCTGGCTGCCACATCCCACTAGATCCTTTTGCACACCTGCTATGTCTCTCCTAAAAAAGTCTTGGTACCTATGTTTCTTGCTATTTCTTGCATCATGTAAAAACTCACAAATTGCATAAAAAATAATAACTACAGAATGATTTAAAATACCACTATGCACTCACCAACTGCCAAGCTGCATGATAGAAGCAGCAAACAAGGCAAATGCATAGATGATTTCTCAGCTCAGCCACTCTTATGCTGTCACCAGGCCACGGCACTTCACCACACCAGGGATCACCCAAAGCATTTGAATGGCACTTAGTGGAGAAAACCGCTCACAAAACAGAGCCACAAGGAATACTTGTGTAGTGTAGGAATTTATTAGTAAAAAGGCAATAAAGCTTGTTAAAAAGTAAAAATCCAGCCAAATTAGAAACATTGGGTTTTGAGGGCACGTCTTCAGGGGACTTCAGTCTGAACTTACTGCCATGCAATGCTTTGAGTGATCCCTGGTGTGGTGAAGTGCCATGGTCTGGAGACAAAGAATGGTGGAGCTGAGATATCATCTGTGTGTATGCCTTGTTTGCTGCTTCATGCAGCTTGGCAGTTGGTGAGTGCATAGTGGTGATGGTTGAGGACACTCTTGGTGCTGTAAAACTCCTTGGTGGTGGAAGCTAAGAATCAAGACACAACCATTGTTCTAAGTGGATTTTATTGATCTTTTCCTTAATGATTATTTTCCTGCACTATTTCACCCTGGTGGAAGTTAATTAGTGGATATATTAGTGTTACACAGTGAACTGGACATATCTATTTTATTTATTTTTTTTATTTAGTGGAATGATTATTATTTCTTCTTGTTGCTAAATGTTTATAACCTTTAACTGAGTAGCTAAGCAAAAACGGGTTCTAAATTTTGGTGCTGCACATTTACTTACAACATGTTTGTATTGTACAGGTCCTCTGCTTTTAGAAAATGTATGATTTGAGTTGTGTTTTACAAATCAAAGCTGTAAGTAAAAAAATAGTAAAACGTTATAGAATAATGAAAAATAGCAAAAATGGTCCAGTCACTTGAGGTCAGATCAGGTCTTAAAAGAGCAGCTCAATGTACATTGTGCAGAAGATTGCAAAATGGCAAATACATTTATTTTATTGCATGTCTCTTCTGCAATAAAAATCATGCCTATTCACATTTTTTTTTTAAATTCCAT
This sequence comes from Lithobates clamitans, assembly GCA_037952925.1. NCBI lineage: Eukaryota > Metazoa > Chordata > Amphibia > Anura > Ranidae > Lithobates > Lithobates clamitans. Next base: position 1,212,349 of record JBBGZY010000377.1, on the reverse strand, counting down.
TTTAAGTGCCTCCCTAGTCACAGGATTTTATTACTGAACCTTTATAAGAAGTTTTGGAGTGCAGAGAGCAAATACGATTTCAAACTCGTTCATTCCTCAAAAGCTAGAGGTTTTACTTCCTAGACAATGGTTCAATGTCACAATACGTGCAGTTCAGGAGCCCGACTTGTATGACAGCCTTTAAACATGGCAAATCCTGAACCTATCTTATGTAGTTTTTCTATATATGAAAAGAAAGTGGAAGAGAATATGTGCAGCACACTACTCATTTCAAGTTTTAAACAGATGCTTTATTACAAAATTGCTAATTTATTAAAAGTATCCTACAAAAATAGCAATAGCAGCAATAGCAGCAATAGCAGCTATAAAATCATATTACTTTTCAAGGACTATATATAATAAAAATATCATTATATTTCCATTTATATTTCAGCCACTGGTTAGCCTGATTACTGTATAAATGTCACTGGCAGGGAAGGGGTTAAACACTAGGGGGCGATCAAGGGGTTAAGTGTGTTCCCTCAGCATCTTCTATTTCTCTCAGCCTTCTCCAAATTTCTGAATTCCTTTTTCTTCTGCTTCTGCGATCTGACTTCTTGTTAGAGGGAGTTACATAGTACATAGTTACATAGTAGATGAGGTTGAAAAAAGACACAAGTCCATCAAGTCCAACCTATGTGTGTGATTATATGTCAGTATTACATTGTATATTCCTGTATGTTGCGGTCGTTCAGGTGCTTATCTAATAGTTTTTTAAACTATCGATGCCCCCGCTGAGACCACCGCCTGTGGAAGGGAATTCCACATCTTTGCCGCTCTTACATTATAGAACCTTCTGAGTAGCTTAAGGTTAAACCTCTTTTCTTCTAATTTTAATGAGTGGCCACGTGTTTTGTTAAACCAGTGGTGTCCAAACTATGGCCCTCCAGTTGTTAAGGAACTACAACTCCCATCATGCCTAGTCATGTCTGTGAATGTCAGAGTTTTACAATGCCTCATGGGAAGTGTAGTTCCGCAACAGCTGGAGGGCCGTAGTTTGGACATCCCTGTGTTAAAACTCTCTTCAGCGAAAAAGTTTTATTCCTATTGTGGGGTCACCAGTACGATATTCATAAATTGATATCATATCCCCTCTCAAGCGTCTCTTCTCCAGAGAGAATAAGTTCAGTGCTCGCAACCTTTCCTCATAACTAATATCCTCCAGACCCTTTATTAGCTTAGTTGCCCTTCTTTGTACTCGCTCCATTTCCAGTACATCCTTCCTGAGGACTGGTGCCCAGAACTGGACAGCATACTCCAGGTGTGGCTGGACCAGAGTCTTGTACAGTGGGAGAATTATCGTTTTATCTCTGGAGTTGATCCCCTTTTTTTAATGCATGCCAATATGCTGTTTGCTTTGTTAGCAGCAGCTTGGCATTGCATGCCATTGCTAAGCCTATCATCTATTAGGACCCCCAGGTCCTTTTACATCCTAGATTCTCTCAGAGGTTCTCCCTCAGTGTATAGTTTGCATTCATATTTTTACCACCCAAATGCATTATTTTTCATTTTTCTACATTAAACCTCATTTGAAATGTAGTTGCCCACCTCATTAATTTGTTCACATCTTTTTGTAAGGTTTACACATCCTGCAGAGAACTTATTGCCCTGCTTAGTTTAGTATTGTCTGCAAATACAGAGATTGAACTATTTACCCCATCCTCCTGATCGTTTATGAACAAAATAAATAGGATTGGTCCCAGCACAGAACGCTGGGGGACCCCACTACCCACCTCTGACCATTCCCATGGTTAAGTTCTTTATGGTCCCATTGTATGTAGGAACTAATCCACCCTCTCTTGCCTGCTTCTGAGATGGCTATTGGCTATGGAATATGCAATCGGTAGTTAGCATAGAGCACTGCACTTAACCGCAACTAATGTGCACTGCTTGTTTAAAGGAAGTGAGAGGGAAAATGTGATGTTCGGGAGCTTACAGAGGACATTACAAAGAGGCAAAATAACACAGTAAGAAACAATTTCATCAAAAAATATATTACATGGCCATTAGGTAGTGAATGTTTATAGATTATTTTAGGAAAAAAAGGATATTGTTTAGTGTCAATATAGGAATTCTTGTTAATAAAAACAGGAACATTGGAATTTTTTTGAAAAATAACCATACTTTGGCAGTAGAATGAAAAAAAAAATACCCCCTAAGCATATAGAAAAAAGTTGTCAATTCTTAATAGACTTGCAAGAAAAAGCAATGCACTGCCTTTTCTACTATGGTCGTTAACAGTTTTGGGACCTAAACAATTGGTTGTTTTTCATACAAACAGCATTCAAGAATGATTAAGAGTACCAGCTTTACACATCCACACTCGGGGAAGGTGAATCATATAAACAGCTAACATTATATCAGTTGTATATGATATTGTTTATTATAATGTACTTGTGGTCTGTATAGGAGAAACAATTCAAACCTTGAAAGACATGTTGGCACAACATACATTTTCTGTTTGAAGAAAACAATTATAATTGCCATTGGTTCGAAAATGTGTTCAACACTTTCACATAGAAGCACAACTATGATTTATAGTACCCACTCACAACAAAATACAAAATATATTTTGAAATTTGATACAGGGGACATTTACAAGCATATATATGGTTCAATAAAAAATCACTTATTTTCACAGACCATTTGAATTTATAGTGCTAACCATATGAAGCCCCCAAAACCCCCCACCACCACCACTAATTGCCCCATGTATAACAATGATAATGCCTTTGTATACATTTATGACATCAAAGTTGGATCTGTATCGGTGTATTAATTATCCAGCAGCTTTCAGGGAGTTCATCGCATTTCACAGAAATGAAAATTCATTCATTCCAAAAATGCTGATCAGAAACTTCAGTAAATTAAGTCAATAAAATCCTTGAGAGTAATTCAGGGATTTGGACACTCCAAAGTAATAAGGCCTAAACAGATGTCCAACAAATATTTTTCAAGAGCAGGAATGATATTATATGGTGAATCATGAATGGTCATCCACAGCGGAGTACAGCCAAGTTCAACCCGGGTAACTCGCAGTTATGTGAAATCAAGTGTGCAGCCTCATCTCTTGGAGGTGGTGGAGTGGATCTCTGCTCTCTGATTTCATTGTGGTGTAGTGGAGAGTCTTTGGATGCCTCAAAATTATTTATCTGACCATATGTGTGATTTACATTGTGATGTCCTCTGACAGAGTTACTCTGGGATTTGTTGGGACTTACATTTTACTGCACTTTCTGACTGGTGCCCTATGAGATTCTCTAGCATTTGATGGACGCTCCTTCGACTTGCCTCCAAAGCGTTCTTGAAGAAGCAAAAAATTTCATATCTCCAAAATGCATCAAACTACCCCAATGCAATTGGATATTTATTTCACAGATATGGTTCCAATTTTTAATGTTATAAGTGTATACAAAAGCTGAATTTTAACTACTGGTCAATCTGGGAAAATGTCACAAAGTCAAAATAGAGGCGCTAAATGTTTGTGCACAAGGAGTACTAAATCCCCTAAAGTGACATGTGACTCACAATTTACAAATGAGAATATAACTGACATGTGCTAAAATATAATAAATGCTAAAGCACTAAATTGACAAATAGCACTAAACACCCTGTGACAAGTGAAGTGATATGATGTAGCTAGTGAAGCTACAAAAGAGCAAAAAAAAAAAGTATCCAAAATATAAAATATAAAGTCCATAAAATATTGAAGAGGATCTATAGTCGATGTGAAGATCTCTTAATCCATTCACCACACCAATGTGTCTGTGATTCCACTCCCCTAAAGAAACGCATTCACCGAATTCCAATGCCTATATTCTCATGTTAGGCTGAAGCGCATTTAAACCACATGGATAGGGTTTTAGAGCAAGCATCCAAACTCCAGCCGTGCGTCTCATATAATCTCCATATTTAGTTGACAAGCAGGTTTAGATCCAGGACCAAGGGAGGGGTGAGATTCAACCTTATGCCTGCACACCTTGGGTCCGCCGTGGCCGTTTTATCCGCTGCTCTGGAGGCTTTGAAAGGCTTACCTTTTGCTGTCTTTTAACTTGTACCATGTGAGTTTAAATCTTGAAGGCTGTTTACTGTTTTCATTAAAGCTTTGTTTACGGTATTATACTATTGGTACACTTTTTTATTCACATGTGGAGATTATATGAGATGCACGGCTGGAGTTCGGATGCTTGCTGTAAAACCCTATCCATGTGGTTTATGGATTAAAAGATCTTCACATCGACTATAGATCCTCTTCAATATTTTATGGACTTTTTTTTTGTTCTTTTGTAGCTTCACTAGCTATATCATATCACTTCACTTGCCACAGGGTGTTTAGTGCAATTTGTCAATTTAGTGCTATAGCATTTATTATATTTTTAGCACGTCAGTTATATTCTCATTTGTAAATTGTGAGTCACATGTCACTTTAGGGTATTTAATACTCCTTTGCACAAACATTTAGCGGCGCTATTTTGTGTCATTTTCCCAGATTGACCAGTAGTTAAAATTCAGCTTTTATATTTTATCCTTTTAAGTGGCAGCTTCCACATACTCTGTATCTATCCAGAGGCGCAGTGGCAGTATTTTGAGTAGTGGCGCCTTTTTCTCAATTATACCCACAGGATTATATAAGTGTATACAATAGGAATTATCATCATTATGTATGGGGATAATCAATCAGTCACAGATAAAGGGCTGCATATAGAAAGTTAGCACTATAAATTCAAATGGTCTGTGAAAATAATGATTTATATTGTACCAAACATCTGCTTTTAAATCTCTATAGTATCAAAGAAAAATGTGTGTATTTTAGATTTATATTATTGATATATACTGTATTATATATTGTTAGTGGGTACCTAAAAAATGTATAAATCTTGTCCAGTAAGCCCAAGTTTACACTGCTCTGACATGAAAGTCATCTGTTTTCCTTCCAACTTTGCTCTGTAACTTCGGTCTGACTTTGATCCCACTTAATGTGACTTTTTACACTCTGGCATTGAATTTGTATCAAAGTCGGACCGAAGTAGTGCAGGAAAGTTTTCTAAAGTCAGAGCGGCTTGTGTTGGATCAGTTAAGATGGTTCTTCTAGTGAAACATTGAATTTGACATGTCATGCGACTTGTGCTCTAACAAGTTGGATCCCATGTTGCACCAGTGTGAACTGGGCCTGAAGGTTTTTTCATGTTTCCATTTTATATCACAATTATGATTTACTGACGTAATCATAAGTGAAGATTATGCTGAGGTACAGAGAATTAAGAGTATAGAAGAGGAAATTAGATTATGAAATTTTGTAATCAAATATTATAAAATCTAAGGGGTTAAAGTATATATAAACCCAAGAACAAGTGTTTACTATATTGGAGCATTTAAGTCCTTAAATATGGTTGCTCTTTTTTTAAGACTATATAGATAAGGTATAGAAAGTGTAGAGAAAGGTAAAGAAAACTACCTGTTGATTATGCCAAAAAAATGCACTATCCTTGTAACTTCTTGGAGATGAGAAAAGGGGGAGATATTCTGTAGTCCAAATCAGGAGTGGGCAGCCTAGGGTGACAACTCTGCTTTTTTATAAATATAATTCAGTGAGTGATTTCTGTTGCCATAGGACAGGAATTATGTTACTGGCAGGATCACTAAATGAAAAAAAAAAAAAAAAGAAAAAGCCGGAAACAAGAAAATGAATGCAACCACCACATCTGAGTACTGGTAAACTGTTGTATATTACTTTTTTTTTGGGGGGGGGGGGTAAATAACCTTTAAACAAACAAGCTTTGGCTGTACTTCTCCTATGGCTCACAGGAGTGCAGTTTGCTTTGCACACCTGTGGCCGGTTTTCAGCAAAGGGCGAGCTAAAGTCCGCTCTCTGCTGACGTCACAGAGTCGGTCCAGGCTCGGGCATCATCACGACCATGGAGTCGAGATAAACCCAGATCCCTGGACCTGCACTCGGTTCAACCTCTCAGTAAGCCTCTTAGAGCCTGAGCCGGCCGATTCCGCCCCTTCCACAGCCCAGCGCTCCATTAAGTGAGGAGGGGGCAGAGCAGAGAGCTGCTGACTGACAGTCAGCAGCTCTCTGCTCAGGGAGCTGTGAGAACCGAGTGATCAGCGTTTTTTTAAACGCTCAGTTCTCAGTGTTAGAGGCGTTGGGGACAGATGCAGCATCAGACAGATGCTGCATCTCCCTAGGTACGGTATCTCACCTTGTAACACTAACGAGTCACATGACACCCGGGAAGGAAAATGGCTAATTGGGCCCAATTTGGAACTTTTTCACTTAGGAGTGTACTCACTTTTGTTCCCAGCGGTTTAGACATTAATAGCTGTGTGTTGGGTTATTTTGAGGGGACAGCAAATTTACACTGTTATACAAGCTGTACACTCACTACTTTACATTGTAGCAAAGTGTCATTTCTTCAGTGTTGTTACATGAAAAGATATAATAAAATATTTAAAAAAATGTGAGGGGTGTACTCACTTTTGTGACATACTGTAAGTATGAATAACAAAATATAAAAAACTTGGATATTTACTGTATTTGTTTCTGCAACAATATGTAACAGCCTTTTACTTATTATACATTTTATACTTTATTATACATATAGTGATCCTGTGACAGTATACATTTTATACTTTATTATACATATAGTGATCCTGTGACAGTAACAAAAAGCTGACAAGAAATTTAGTTTTTCCCTACTCTTTAAAAAAAGCTCCATGTTAATTTATGTGTCTCTGTTTCATCCCCCCCCCCCCCCTCTTCTCCTTTGGTTAAACAGTCAGTGAACGAAAAGCTCTCTAGACCAGCGGTCATCAATCCTGTCCTCAGGGCCCACTAACAGGCCAGGTTTTCTGTATTACCTTAGGGAGATGCAGACTACATTCTGGTTGGACATAATATATATATAATATTGTTATAGTGATCTGGTACATATGGTGTTGTACCAGGACCCCCAATATTCACATACACATCAAAACAACACTACCCATGGACCTCTTAAAGTACATCACCATGATTATAATAACCCCATTTAAATAAAATGAATCCGAATTTTATTTGTAAGCATTTAAAAATACATCACTAGAAGATTAAAAAACAAACATATGGCTTAGTTTAGTTTGTGATGTTTAACATAAAAACAACATGCATACCCCCTTCGCGCTGAGCGTACGCATATATGCGGCCTCGGGTTTCGGGGGTTATACCGGGATGATGCCCGCAGCTGTTTACATTCCTTGTGACAGCAATAAAAGTGATCATTTTTTTTTAACACAATTTAATAATATAAAAATAAATAAAACAAATAAGAAAAAAAAAAATTTAAAGCACCCCCGTGAGCTCACACAGCAAAAAAAATGCATAAGGAAGTCGCGCCCGCATTTGTAAACGGTGTTCAAATCACCGGTATCGCTGAGATCGTCAGAGAGCAATAATTCCAGCACTAGGCCTCCTCTGTAACTCTAACCTGGTAACCGTAAAAATGTTTTAAAATGTCGCCTATGGAGATTTTTAAGTACCGTAGTTTATCGCCATTCCACGAGTGTGTGCAATTATAAAGCATGACATGTTTGGTATTTATTTACTCTGCGTAACATCATCTTTCATATTATACAAAAAAATTGGGCTAACTTTACTGTTTCGTTTTTTTAAAATGTATGAAAGTGTCCCTTTTCCCAAAAAGTTGCATTTAAAACACCGCTGCACAAATACCGTGTGACATAAAATATTGCAACAATCGCCGTTTTATTCTCTAGATTCTCTGCTAAAATATATATATATAATGTTTGGGGGTTCTAAGTAATTTTCTAGAAAAAAAAACGTATTTATCTTGTAAACACCAAATGTCAGAAATATTCTTAGGCATGAAAGGGATACATGAGAATTTTTTGTGCAAATCATATATTGTTTCCACCAAATTTTGTCATACAATTCTAAAAGATGGAGAAGTGCATCACATTTCTGAATGCTTTTTGTGAACTTTAATTCACTTCATAAGAAGTAGATGCTATGGACAGAGTGTAAATCAGCCAAGATTAAAAATGCAGACTTCTCGAAGGAACACCACCCGGGCAGGTCTGCCCCGGGAGCTGTGGGGAGACTGGAGCTCCTAAAGAGAGGGGCAAGGGAGGAGAAGAGATAAAACAACTGCATGAACACACAACCAGATAAGTAATCCATGTGTATGAATAGAATCTGCTTGATAGGTTATAGCCAGAAATAAAAAGAAGTCTGTGGTCCAAGCAGTGCTTCAGGTGTATGTCCCCAAACCTTGTGGTCTTTGTGCTAAATCAAATAATAAATATGTCTTTTAATATTCTAATATTATAATTTGAAATGCTTTTTGTATTAAAGCATTTTTACGGTATTAAACCGTTGTGTTTTTTTTTTTTCAAAACCTGCAAGGCAATGTCAAAATGTGCTAGAATACATTGCATACTAGCATATTATGTGAAACTTACCTTAGAGCGAAGCCCTCCAGCGATGCGCTATCACCGCTGAAGGTGCTTCTATCTTTACCCGGTCTTTCTTCTGGGTTCATGGACTCTGGCTTTGTGAGTGGCCGGAGCCGCAATGACATCACGTGGGAGCTGCTGTTTACGGCACAAGGAATGGCCTGGGAGGCCGTTCCTTCAGAGCCCATGCGCCGGTGGCGTCACCGGCTGAATCGACAATAAATATCTCCTAAACAGTGCATGTTTAGGAGATATTTACAGTACCTATAGGTAAGCCTTATTATAGGCTTCACAGTGACGTACAACACATCTGACGAGCCGAGAAAAATGAAGATCAATAGCCAGTGCGGCTCTTCTGCTTGATTCAGATCATGCGTGGAACTTTGTGTGTCGGAATTGTGTACACACAATCAGAATTTCCGACAACGTATTTTGTTGTCGGAAAATTTGAGAACCAGCTCTCAAATTTTGTTTGTCGGAAATTCTGACGGAAAATGTCCGATGGAGCCTACACACGGTCGGAATTTCCGACAACAGGCTCACATCAAACATTTCCCGTCGGAAAATCCGACCGTGCGTATACAGCATAAGAGTGCTTTCACACTGAGGCATTGGAATGGTGGCGGTAAAGCGCCGTTATTTTAAGCGAAGCTTTACCGTCGTTTTATCAGCACTATTCAGCCGGTAGCAGGGTGCTTTTAACCCCTGCTAGTGGCCAAAAAAGGGTTAAAACTGGCGGCAAAGCGCCGCTGCAGCGGCGCTTTGCCAGCAGTTCGGCGGTGCTGCCCATTGACTTCAATGGGCAGGGGTGCTTTAGGAGTGGTGTTTACACTGCTCCTACAGCGCTGCAAAGATGTGGCTTGCAGGACTTTTTTTTACTGTCCTGCAAGCGCACCGCTCCAGTGTGGAAGCACTCTTTCACACTGGAGTGAGAGGAGAGGCTCTTTACAGGCGCTATGCAGGCGCTATTTTTAGCGTTATAGCACCTGTAAAGTGCCTCAGTGTGAAAGCAGCCTTAGTAAATAAGTAATGTTGAGAGATTTTATCCTTAAATAAAAGACGCAAGGGCTTGTACCAATGCTATGGCTGCGAGGCTTTTCAGACGTGGAAAAAATAAAAAACAGCATGTTGCATTTAGCAGATGGTGCAGCTGCTGAACATGGCCCAGTCAAGGGAATGGTGCAAGGCCACAACCATTCTACAACCATTGGAAGAATGCAGCTGCTCATGTGGGGTGTGACGGAAGCAATGCCAATGCAGCGTAAAGAGCTCATCACACTTTTTATTTTTTTATTTGTGTAAATTTTAATTAAATATGTCACAAAGTGGTGTATCATTAAGTTCTATTGGCTGCCATGTAGTGGAATGCAGCAGAATGTTTCGCATCAAACTGCGCTGAAAAATGTACCACATGCTGTACCTTTTTTCAGCCCACACCGCCGCGGTAGTGTGAACTGACGTGATAGCGAACAAGGTTTTTTGCCTTGTTTTGCATTGGGATTGCGCTGGGAAAGCCATTTACTGTTTCAAAAAACATTAAAGAGAAGCAAAACCAAACACCTATTTATATGCAAAGCATGAAGACATGATCTACCTCAGCTTTTGTTGTAAATCCATTGCTTAGTGAATCAAGATTTCAGAATTCTCTTTCATTAATACAATCAGTGCTAAATTAATCCATGCTGATTGAAACTATACAGAACAATACTCCATTCAGACCATCCTAGTGACCTTGGAAATATGGTAAATTGAATGGTATCAATAGGACTACTTATGTCTCAATTGTATCTTTAGTCGCTACAACAGAACTTGCCAGGTTTTTGAAAGGATATACATTTTAAATCATGTTTACCAATTTACTGCATAATTGTAACAATCATAGAAAGCAGAATCCAACTGAAGAGGATAGTTTAAGGAATTGAAGCATTTGCTTTTCACCAGTAAGCAGCTTTTATGAAGTGTTTCATGCAGCCAGCAGGTGGAGCTCCAGGGTCCTTTCTTTACTCCTCTACTCTCTCTACTATGGTATACGTAGATACATTTGAAATGTACACACAGTTTAACAGAAATAAATTCATATACAGTACCTTACTTTCTAATTTGATTGATGGCAGCAACATGTCTCAAAAAAGTTTGGACAGGGCAACAAAAAGCTGGCAACGTCAATTTCAAAATTTGTAACAGGGCCATGTTTACCACAGTGTAACATTCCCTCTTCTTTTAACAACACTCTGTAAATGTCTGGAAACTGAGGAAAGCAATCTCTGAAGTTTGCTGGGAATAATGGGCTCCATTCACAAAAGTAGATTGCATGTGGTAATTAGGTCTTTTCCCAAATACCACATGCGACCCTGAAAATGTCAATTCACTATTGCTTTATACAGTATTTACCACAGAAAGAAAAAATGCTTGCTACATACCGCATAAAACAGGAGTGAAAGTCAATTCACAAAAAAAAAAAAAAATGCATGTGGTAAATAAGTATTGGTCTTGGCATGCGTGGTCCCCACCAATGTGGGGACAAGGTGCTTTGGGGGCATGAAAGCAACCCCCCGTGTTGAGGGCATGTGGTCTGGTATGGTTCAGGAGGAGGAGGAGGTGCGCTCACTTGTCCCCCCTCCCCCTTTCCTGACTTGCTGGGCTGCATACTCGGTTAAGGGTCTGGTATGGATGTTGAGGGGGCCCTATACCATTTTTTAAAACATTCTGACAGCTAATGACTCATCGGTTTCTAAGGATGTGGCGGCTGCCTGCTCCTTAACAACCATGTTTACTGGTTGTTAACGATGGCGGCAGCCGCCCGCTCCTATTCCGCTATTTACAAGTGTTTGTAAAGGAAGCCGGCTACTGCTGGCAGAACATTACTACAGGAGTTCATTGCCATATACTGCATGACTTCATAAAATAGTGCATGTGGTATTTTAGTAGCGTTTTTTTAGTGAATGCCAAAAAATGTCTGGATCATGTTCAGATAAGGCTTCTTCTTTGCATAATAGAGCTTTAACTTGCATTTTTTAATATCATAACGAACTGTGTTCACAAACAAACAGTGATTTTTTAAAGCATACCTGAGCCCATGCAGTGGACCTGAAAATCACGGCATCCAGTATTGCATTTCAGCCGTGTCTCTTGTGCACAGAGATTTCTCCAGATTCTCTGAATCTTTTGGCGTTTTATATACTGGAAATTATGATATATTTAATGTCTTTGCCTTTTTACGTTGACAAACATTATTCTGAAATTGTTCTACAGCTTTTAGATGCAGCTTTTCAGATTGGTGAACCTCTGCCTATCTTTACGTCTGAGACACTCATACCCAATAATGTTACTGATCTGTTGTTAATTACTAATTAATAACTCATTAGTTGCAGATATTCTTTCAACTTGTTAGTACCATTTACTATGGCAGTTATTTGTTGCCCTGTCCCAACTTTTTTGAGACATGTTGCTGCCCTCAATTTCAATTTGAACCGATTTCTTTTCTTAAAATGGTACATTTTCTCAGTTTAAAAATTTGATATGTTTTTCTATTGTGAATAAATATGGGTTTATGAGATTTGCAAATCCCAACTTTTGTGGAATTGGGGTTGTAAACGTCTCCACTTGCTTCTGGGTCTCATGTCGTGCAGCTTCCTTGCTACATTCTGAACACAGGAGGTTGGCCGCTCAGCACAGGCATCATTCACAGAATGCTTTGCATTTTCTGAATGAATGCAAGTTGTTCTCTGATTGGATGAGGCAGTGAGCATGATGTTACCATCCTACCTCTCCCCCTTGTCCAGTCAGAGAATGCTTTGTATTCATGGCACCCGTGCAGAGCGGATGACCTCCCTGTAATTTAATTAAATTTGAA